>OY757556.1:12529215-12536715 GCA_963584105.1 Alviniconcha strummeri
ACATCTGAAAATACGACGTAGATTTTCTTGGCGTCAGCTTCACACACTGCCCCCACCTCCCCCCCCCCCCCCCCCGACTCCGAACATCCACCGATAGTGTATGAGGGTCCTGGCCGGGTATTCCTTTGATGTAGAGTTTCTTGGCGTCTGCTTCACATACACTGTGTCAGCCCCAGCCACCACCACCCCTTCAACGCCCCCCTCCCCCCTCCCCCCCCATACCATCAACTGACAGTATTCACAGTTCTGGGCATTCCCTTGCCATTGCTGATGCAGAGCCTCTTGGCGTCTGCTTCACATACACTGTACACAACCCCCACCCGACCCCCAGCCACCCACACCACCAAAGATAACATCAACTGACGGTACTCACAGTTTTTGGTGTTTCTTGCCGTTACTAACATAGTCTTTTGGCACCTGCTTCACATAGAGTGTGCCAGCACCCCCCCCCACCCCCTCTACCACTCTATGCCAAATAGCATCGATTGACAGTACTCACAGTTCTGGTGTTCCCTCGCCGTTGCTGACGTAGAGGTTCTTGGCCTCTGTTTCACATACACAGTGCCAGCACCCCCCACCCCCACCCCACAATCCACTGACAGTATTCACAATTCTGTTGTTCCCTGCAGTTGCTAACATAGAGTTCTGGCATCTTCTCCACATACACTGTGGCAGTCCCCTCCCACTCCCACCCCACCCCCATAACATCCATCAACTCACAGTACTCACAGTTCTGGGTGTTCCCTTGCCGTTATTGACGTAGAGTCTCTTGGCCTGGCCCCTGTGCTCCACGTACACCGTGCCGGGTCCCCCCACACCCGGGGTGGACTGGCCGCCCCGGGACTGGTACTGGCCGGTGAACTCCACACTGCTGTAGAACACCGCCACTCTGCCTCCGCCGCCTCCACCAACTCCGCTGGCACCTGTCATACATGGAGCAGTCCATGAACATCATTGGGACCTGTCTGCTGCAGCCCCCTTCCTCCACACTGACATGCACTGTCATTCCGGTAGAGCCCTTAGAGGGCAGCATTATCCTACCAACACTTCCTTCCCTTGGTGTCAGTTAAATCACCATCGTACTGACCCTTCCCTCCGTTAGGTCGAACGAGGTCCTTCCCGTGGATCCCTTAGTTGACAGCAGTATTCCACCCCCCTCATTCTGTCATGTAAAATCCCCGTCATATTGACCTTTTTGTCTGTTGGTACGAATGAGGCCTTTCCCCTTGGTGTCAATTAAATCACCATCGTAGAGACTCTTCCTTCGGTTGGTACGAACCACTCCCTCCCACCGGTGTCAATTAAACCACCATCGTACCAACCCTTCCCTCCGTTGGTACGAACTACGCCCGTCCCCTGGTGTCAATTAAATTACCATCGTACATACCCTTCGCTCCGTTGGTACGAACCACTCCCTCCCCACTGGTGTCAATTAAACCACCATCGTACTGACCCTTCCTTCCGTTGGTAGGAACGAGGCCCTTCCCGTTGATCCCTTAGTGGACAGCAGTATTCCACCACCACCCCTCTCTGTGTGATGTAAAATCACCATACTGACCTTTTCCTCTGTTAGTACGAATGAGGCCGTTCCCAGATATCCCTGGTGTACAGCTATACTCCGCCCCTGTTTCCTCCCCTGACATGTCAAAGTACCATCGTAATGTTAAACCACCATCATACTGACGGTGACCTTTACCTCCGGTGGTACGAATAAGGCCCTTCTCGTACAGAGCTCCTGAGCATCCCTACTCCCCTCCCTCTGGTGTTAGACCACCATCGTACTGACCTTATCCTCCGTTAGTACGAATGAGGCCCTACCCGTACAGAGTTCCTATGCACCCACACCCTCCCTCTGGTGTCCAACAACCATCGTACTGACCTTTTCCTCCGTTGGTACGAATGAGGCCCTTCTAGTACAGAGCTCCTATGGACCAGCTCCCTCCCTCTGACGTCAAACCACCATCGTACTGACCTTTTCCTCCGTTGGTACGAATGAGGCCCTTCTAGTACAGAGCTCCTATGCACCAGCTCCCTCCCTCTGATGTGAAACCATCATCGTACTGACCTTTCCTCCGTTGGTACGAATGAGGCCCTTTCCGTACAGAGCTCTCGTGGACAGCAGTATTCCACCCCCACTGCCTCCTCCTGCCCCTCCGCTGGCGTCAGCTCCGTTAGCCTCCAAGATGCCTGAAAATACCGCAGTCACAGTGTTATATCATCATCATCATCATCATCATCATCATCATCATCATCATCATCATAATGGATACTTAGAGCGGCTAACCCGCACAGGCCCTAAGCGCTTACACATTCTTTAAATGTATATTTTCAAAATTCAATGCATACAACACGAACACACGTACACACACACACACACACACACACACACACACACACACACACACACACACACACACACGCACACACGCACGCACGCATGCATGCATGCACGCACGCACACACACACGCACGCACGCACGCACGCACGCGCACACGCACGCACACACACACACACACACACACACACACACACACACACACACACACACACACACACACACACACACACACACAAACACGTGTCGAACGCTGTATCACACTCTGAACAGTGCCTCAGAATACATACACCACCTGAAAATGTATCACAGTGTATGCAGTGCCTGAAAATACATCACAGTCTGTACAGTGCCTCAAAAAACATACACCACTTAAATATATATCACAACTTCTACATTTTCTGAAATGCTAGGAAATACATGGACCAGATTTTCTAGCGCCTGATAATACATCACTGCCTCTATGATGCCTGAAATATATCACAGCTTGTATGGTGCCTGAAAATACACCACAGCCTCCATGATGCCTGACAATACACAACACTGCCTCTATGGTGCCTGAAAATAGGTCACAGCTTCTAAGTGGCCTGACTACATCACAGCTCCTATTGTGGCTCAAAATACATTAACGCTTCAATGGTGCCAAAAAGGTTTCCGCTGTATCTACCACACCCAGTACAGAAGTCTGAAACAAGAATGTCTCCTAGCGTTCTAAAACAAGATCGAACCACATAAAAGGTTCAAAAGAACGGTATTTATTAGGACAAGACAAAACCAGCAAATTTTCGGGATAATCCCATTTGTCAAGCTACAAAACGACACTTAACCAATAGCTAAACGGTCAAAAACGATCAAAATGGGACGAAAAGCTAAACCACTTATCAAACTGTAGTCACTTATCTAAGTGTTTTAGCTTTTCGTCTCATTTTTCATCGTTTTTGACCGTTTAGCTGTCAAGTGTCGTTTTGTTGCCTGATAAAGGGGATTACCCCGACAATTTGCTGATTTTGTCTTGTCCTTATAAACAGCGTTCTTTTGAACCTTTATGTGTTTGTGTCTCAATACAGAAGACCTGGGGAACGATAAACACAGTACCATCGAGACGCGTTGTGGTGGCTGTGATGTTGATGTAGCCTCCGCCGTGAGCGAGGATGGTGTCGTTCTTGCGGCTGGCGCTGCCGGGTAAGGCAGGGTGTCGGACGTCGTCGTAGTACAGACCCGCTTTTTGGGCGTCGGCAGTCACGCCTCCCTGTCCACCATGGCCTGCCCCACCACCAAACTCTCCCAGACCATCGTAGCCACGGCTCGACTGCAGCAAGGGGTCGTATAGTGTACTTAGTGAATAACTGTCGTTACGACTAAAATTACACACAGTGAACGATCGAGTTCACAACTAAGACAGAGCAGTGCTACGATTACACACAGTAAATAACTGGTCACAACTAAGATAGCACACACTGAGTAATTGTGCTCACAACTAAAATTGCCCACAGTGGGTGATTGAGGTTACAACTAAAGTTGCGCACAGTGAAAACTTGTGGTCACAACTAATACTGATGACCCACACCCACCTGATGACCTACACCCAACTGACGATCCTCATCCACCTGGTGTCCCACACCCACCTGGTGTCCCACACCCACCTGAAGACCTACAATCAACTGAAGATCCACACCCATCTGATGACCCACACCCACCTGGTGTCCCACACCCACCTGATGACCTACACCACCTGGTGCCCCGCACCACCTGGTGCCCCACACCCACCTGGTGCCCCACACCCACCTGGTGTCCAACATCTACAGGGTTTCCCACACCCACCGGCTGTCTCACATCGACCTGGTGTCCCACACCCACCGGGTGTCCCACACTCACCAGGTGTCCCACACCCGACTGATAACCCACACTCACCTGATGACCCACACCCACCTGATAACCCACACCCACCCGATGACCCACACCCACCAGTCCTGATGACCCACACCCACAGGTGACACCCACCCGACTGACGATCCACACCCACCCGATGACCCACACACCCACCTTTCCTGTGGCGGTGATGACACCAAAGTCGTTGAGCACCAGTTCCCCCACCACCAGCTCCAGCCTGTCCAGCTCTAGCACCCCGCCACTGTCCACCCGTAACTGCTGACCCACCAGCCTCAGGCCCCGCTCCTCACTGGCCACCGTCAACCGCCCTCCACCCTGAATGTGGATCGTGCCGAACTGCACCTCCGTCGTCAGGCTGCTGGACGAGTTGCCGAAGGGTCTATGGCGGAGAAGAACAAAGTGAGATGTTGCTGTAGGGTAGCTGTATTGAGGCCACAGCGTTTAATTCATGAGTATTTTGTGGTTTGTCGATCGTACTGTCGTAGTATAATTATGCATTGTTGACCTGTTAATGTTGTTGTGAGTGTGTGTATGGTCACGACTGCCCTCAACACCGTGCCTCATTCCATGTGTATTTTACTTGACACGTGGCAATAAAGATATACTGATTGACTGATTGATTGACTGATTGATTGATTGATTGATTGGTTGATTGATTGATTGACTGATATAGATCATTGCTGATGGTGTTGTTGTGACTTAAGCTTTGTACAGTCAGTATGCGGGTGCCTCTGCGTGCGTGCGTGCTTGCGTGCGTGCGTGCGTGTGTGTGTGCGTGTGTGTGTGTGTGTGTGTGTGTGTGTGTGTGTGTGTGTGTGTGTGTGTGTGTGTGTGTGTGTGTGGTTGTTTTAGTAGGGAGTCTCTCTTACACGTCCCATGCTAATTAGTGGGCATGCACACGTCTTCGTAGACGTACGACAACCGCAGTGTTTTTCATGTACGGCCGTCCTTGCCGTACAGAATACACAGAAACACAGAAAGGCAGGCAAAGCTACAGAAACTGGCAAAACATTACTTTTTTTTATATATACAAACCATTCACCAGACACCCACACAAAACTATATGGCCCTCGTGTGCCCAGCCCCAGCAACCCACCTCAAAATGACGTCCCCGTGGGGTGCGATGACCAGGTGGTCCACCCCGGTGAGGACACCCTGCATGTCCAGCGTGACGTTGTGCACAGTCAGGGTGCTGTCGGCTCGCATGACGGACCCGGGGTAGGACCTCACGCTGAACTGCAGCTCCGGAGAGTCACGGGGTAGCTCCGCCGTTAGGTCCTGCATGGGGCCCAGGTGGAACAGTCCGCTCTTGTCCCCGTCTGGTACACAATACCGTTCCACGCATCACCGCTTCTTGGTGTTGATGACGAGTTAGTTAGTTAGTTAGTTAGGAGCTTTGAGCCTAGTCAACTACATGGGGTTAGATAGGGGTTAGTTAGTTGCTGATTTGAGTCCTGTCAACCACATGGGGTTATACCAGGGTTAGTTAGTTGGTGCTTTGAGCCCACTCAGCTACACAGGGTTATATCTGATGACAATGAGAATAGAAATGTCAGCATCATACAATTCATCGACACACAGACACAAACACACACACACACACACACACACACACACACACACACACACACACACACACACACACACACCGTTCTGGATTGTCTAATGATACTAAGCACATTAGCATTAAAAATCAAAGTGACCAAAGACACTTCCACCAAGCGGTTTTCCATCTCGCAGATCAACGAAGCAGTATCAAGAGCATCCTTAGCTGGCTAGGACAAAATTAATTCCAACACCATCCCACGCAACACGCACCTGTCTCACGGATGAGCACGGTCTGCTGGAAGGAATCCACGTTTCTACGATGGAGAGCCACCTCGGCACTTCCGGAGATGGTCACGGCCTTGAAGACGTGGGAATGGCCGCCAGCAGGGTCGTAGAGCCAGGTGTGGAAGCTGTGTTCACCGCGGTGAGTGTCGGAGAGGATGCCGAAATCGATGGTGGAGTTGAGCGGGTGGCACGTGTCCTGGTTGTCCACCACCAGTTCAAAACCGTTCTCGTTGACGTCCCGCCAGATGACCGTCCCGGACCCGCCGCACTCGAAGCCGTTTCCGCCGCCCTGAGAGAGGACTTTGCCCTCGAAATGGGAGCTGGAGTAGTAGATTGCTACGCGTCCTCCTCCGCCGCCCCCTCCGCGGCAAGATGTAGTCCCTTGCGGGACGGCACCTCCGCGCACAGACAGGACTCCGTCGCCTCTGAAGTTGTGGGTTTGAACATTGATGCTTCCTCCTCCTCCGCCTCCTGCCCTTGACCCTGACCCTTGGTGACCCTCGCTCAGCAGCTGTCCGTCGATTCTGACGTTGGTGGCTTCCAGTTCTATCACTCCTCCTCCTCTCCCACCAGCATGTTCTCCCTGTGAGAACAATAAATAAACAGGTAAGTCAATAAATCCGTAAACAAACCAATGAATCCATGCACACTGTACTAACAAATGTAGGCAGCGTGTAACTTAGATGTTTGTTTTTTTAAATAACACGAAAACGTTTATTAATTTGTTGCTAAAACGATGACCGGCAAGGTTACCGAACTCATCGAAAACATAAAACTTGTTGCCACTAAACCTAAATGTTAGCAAATTCATTTCTAAAAAGTATATTCTCTGACAAATACATATACTAGTAAACATTTCGCAAGTTTTATATTTTGTCTTTTTAACAGTATCTTTAAGTGTAGATGTGTGGTACGTGCGTGTGCATGTGTTTGTGTTTGTGTGTGTGTGTGTGTGTGTGTGTGTGTGTGTGTGTGTGTGTGTGTGTGTGTGTGTGTGTGTGTGTGTACGCGCGCATGCATCCGTGAATGCGCGCGTGTGTGGATGCTTTGCTGGGTTTAACTTTTAATTATGTTAGCTGACACATCCCATGTTATTTGCTTATGCTTGCATGCTTACCGCGCTTAATATATAAACTGTCCTTGCTGTGAAATATGGTGAATAGAGAACCTGAATCCCAATGCCTTTGACTGAAATAATAGCTGTTTCCATTTTCAGTCAACTTACACGAGGAGAGAAACGAGTCTTTGACTGACACAAAGGCTGTTTCCATGTTCAGTCAACTTACATGAGGAGAGCAGCGAGTCTTTGACTGACACATAGGCTGTTTCCATGTTCAGTCAACTAACATGAGGACAGAAGCGAGATTCTTTGACTGAAACAAAGGCTGTTTCCATGATGTCAATTTAATACGGAGAGAAGCGAGCCTTTGACTGACACAAA
>OY757556.1:12539215-12549229 GCA_963584105.1 Alviniconcha strummeri
ACACACACACACACACGCACACACACACACGCACGTGGGAACACATGCGCACGCACGCACACACACACACACACACACACACACACACACACACACACACACACACACACACACACACACACACACACACACACACAACACGGACATATATTTTCATGTTGCACTGGTTCAGCTATATCGGGGTTTAGTCTTAGCGTGCACGACTTATAAATCCGATGTGGAAGTGCGTATATATTTACATGTTGTTGTTAATCGCTTTTAAACAGCGCTATTCTCCGCTCTCGAGCAGACTCACTCTCACTGCGCTCTTGTCGCATGTGATTTTAGATGAGTGACTGTAGCTGTTTTTGTACCGCCTTTTGAATATCCACCGAAGTGGTGTACTTACAGCGCTGTTGGGTTGTTACATGGCTGGTGCCACGTGAAACTGCAGCCGTTTAAGCGCGTTCTGTGTACACCATACAACCATGTACCATGCCACCTCACGTCATGCAAAGCCACATACTACATGCGTGTTTAGCTGTAACCTGCCATCTGCACTTTCGGCACATACGCACACGCACACACGCACAAACGGACGCACGCACACACGCATGCACGCACGCACACACACACACACACACATGCACGTGCGCACGCACGCACACACACACACACACACACACACACACACACACATGCAGCCCCTCTTTCGTTTCAAACCTTCTCCGTGTAATAAGTAAGTTGGTGCTTTACGCCCAGTCAACCAGTGCGGTTATATCAGGGCGATTCTCCGTGTGGAAGTGAAGGGAAAGAAGGGAGTGTGAAGCAATAGCGTAAAAAGAAAAGGGAATCAGTGCACTGACCAGCTGCCCCAGCAGCAGGGTGACGCCCTGGCCAATCTGCAGGTTCTGCAGTCCGTTGATCATGCCGTTGATGTGGACCGTCTTGTACACCAGATTCTTCAGGTTCACCTCTGAACAACACGATATATACAGTGTAAAGCAATATATTCAATATTCCCTGATGTGCACCGTCTTGTACACCAATTTCCTCAGGTTCACCTCTGAACAGCACGATATACACAGTGTAAAGCAATATATACACCCACGGCTTTAGGATCGTACACAATAACATTCTGCACGAACAAAGATGCACATTTATCGCATTATGATATGCATACAGTAACAGTATATAGCTTTATAAGTGACCTTTGTCGAAACAGTGATTTCGTATGCAGACCAGCACTCGATTCTCGACATCACAAAGATTCCACAGTTCTAGACTAAGATTATATGCAGCATTCACGCGCGCGCACACGCACACACACACACACACACACACACACACACACACACACACACACACACACACACACACACACACACACACCTCGAAGTAGCCTACTAGTCCGCTATGGCCGCATTCATTATGTTGCAAAAACCAAAACAATAGACAGGCTATTGCTAGCACAGCCAGTGCCATATGCCTGTGGGTTCCACAGGAGGCAGCTACCAGTCGAAAGATATCTCTAGTAATCAGGTACACACAAACTGCTGTCAGAATCGTAGTCTGTTGGATGTACGCATCACAGGATGAGTGACAGATGCAAAAGAATAACAAGCAGTATATGCAGGAAAAATGCTCAAATTGCATCAACACTTACTTGGTGGAGGATCCATCTCAAAGCTGTGTATGCAAGGATAAGCGACAGAGATGCAAAAGAACAAGAAGCAGTATGTGCCGGAAGGTTGCTCAAATTGCATCATCACATACTTGGTAGATGATCCATCCCAGATTTGTGTATGAATGGATGAGAGAGATGGAGAAGAAAGAGAAGGGAAAAAAATGAAAAAAATGAAGAAAGAAAAAAAAAAGAAGAAGAAAAAAAAACATGAAAAAAAATGAAAAAAAAAAAACGCAAGGTGTACAACACAACTGCACCAACACTTATTTGGTGGGAGATCCATCCCAGAGCTGTGCATAAATGGATGAGTAAGAGAGATGCAAAAGAACAAGCAGTATGTACAGGAAAGATGCCCAGATCGCATCAACACCTACTTGGTGGGAGATCCATCTCGGAGCTGTCGTACACTCTGAGCGAAGTCGGGAAAGGATCAACGCCGTCAACGACCGTAACTCTCATCTCCTTCGAGGAGTGGATCATGCCAGAGTTATCTCCCTCCAGGTTGCCGATGGTAACCGACACTTCCCCGACGTTGTTGTCCCGTTTCTTCACGGCCAGGTGTGCCCCACCGAGGACTCGAACTCTGGTGAAACTCTCCGACTCGGAGACAACGAGGTATGTTCTGGCACTGTCCGCGGCAACGTCGTTCACGAATTCTGCCAGCGGCTGTTTGCCCTGGTTGTCCAGAATGAGAGTAGTCTCTACCTTGCCCCCCTCTTCGGCAGGGAAGGAGAGGAAGGTGGTTCCCGACCCGCCCGCCTCGTACTGCGATCGGCCGCCGTGGGTTTGGTAGTCACCGCGGAAGGTGAAGGAGGCTGTGGCCGTTATAGACACTCTGCCGCCTCCTCCTCCTCCTCCCCTCTGCAGCAACAGAATCAAGGAAGTTGCTTTAGCGAAGCTGAATCACTCATTACTATCATTGTCAGTCTCTCTAACCAGTGTCTTTGTTAGTGTCTATAACCAGTGTGCTTGTCAGTCTCTCTAATCAATGTCCTTGTCACTCTCTAACCAATGTCTTTGTCAGTCTCTTTAACTATTGTCATAACCACTCTCTAACCAATGTCCTTGTCACTCTCTAACCAATGTCCTTGTCAGTGTCTCTAACCAATTTCCTTGTCAGTCTCTCTAACCAACGTCCTTGTCAGTCTCTCTAACCAATGTCCTTGTCAGTCTCTCTAACCAATGTCCTTGTCAGTGTCTCTAACCAATGTCCTTGTCAGTGTCTCTAACCAATATCCTTGTCAGTGTCTCTAACCAATTTCCTTGTCAGTGTCTCTAACCAATGTCCTTGCCAGTCTCTCTAACCAATCTTTGTCAGTCTCTAACCAATGTCCTTGTCAGCCTCTCTAACCAATGTCCTTGTCAGTCTCTCTAACCAATCTTTGTCAGTCTCTCTAACCAATCCTTGACAGTCCCTCTAATCAACCCTTGTCACCAATGTCCCTGTCAGTTTCTCTAACCAATGTCCTTGCCAGTGTCTCTAACCAATTTCCTTGTCAGTCTCTTTAACCAATGTCCCTGTCAGTCTCTCTAACCAATGTCCTTGCCAGTGTCTCTAACCAATTTCCTTGTCAGTCTCTTTAACCAGTGTCCTTGTCAGTCTCTCTAACCAATGTCCTTGTCAGTCTCTCTAACCAATGTACTTGTCAGTCTCTCTAGCCAATGTCCTTGTCAGTCTCTCTAACCAATGTACTTGTCAGTCTCTCTAGCCAATGTCCTTGTCAGTCTCTCTAACCAATCCATGTCAGTCTCTCTAACCAATGTCCTTATCAGTCTCTCTAACCAATCCTTGTCAGTCTCTCTAATCAATCCTTGTCAATCTCTCTAACCAATGTAATTTTCAGACTCTCTAAACAATGTCTTTATCAATCTCTCTAACCACTGTCCTTGTCAGTCTCTTTAACCAATTTCAGATTTGTTACTGGTGGGACATAGTCAGTGTTTTCAAAACAGAAGTACAAATGCTCCTAAAGCTCATGTTCAAAGTCTTCAAATAGCAAAACAGGACATGATGCTAATATGGAGAAGAAAAAATTCCCCCGTTTATTGAAAATCGTTAAATAAATCAACCTCTTAAAGAAATGCTGGGATGCCTCAGTTTTAGGAAGTTTTGTTCTGATTCAGTAGTACTGTTTTCTGGTGCGTGCATTGTATCAAGATCAAATTCATGTACCCCTCCAACATCCACCCTCTCCAGGTGCTAATCCACACGAAGCTAGCTAGAACTTCTCTCTCTGAACCACTGAATCCAACGCACCACCAATTCACTCAACGCCTGACCATCTTTTTTGCTCCACAAACGCACACAAAGCGACCAGAAGACTGATTTGATATGGAGGTGGCCGGCTCAGTTCAGGAACCGAGCCAAAATATTCAATTCCACAAATACCCTGTGGTTGACTGGGCTCAAAGCATCCATTAACTATCCACATTTACCCTTCATCAAGGTGTGTGTGTGTGTGTGTGTGTGTGTGTGTGTGTGTGTGTGTGTGTGTGTGTGTGTGTGTGTGTGTGTGTGTGTGTGTGTGTGTGTGTGTGTGTGCGCGTGTGTGCGTGCACAAAAGCACCAATTTACTCAAAGCCTACCCACCTTTTTCTGCTTCACGCATACAAGGCGACAAGAAGACTGATTTAAATGAAGGATCGTTCAATTCAGGGACCGAGACAAAATAAACCAATGTTACATTTCCAAAATAGAATTCCAAAAATAAATGAAATACTTCACGAACGCAGAGAAGGCGACGAGAAACCTGATTTTAAATGAAGGGTGTTTCAGTTCAGGAATGAGACAAAATAAACCAGTGCCACATTTCCAAAATAAATGAAATACTTCACGAACGCAGACAGTTCAGGAACCGAGAAATTGTGTGTGGATGGGGGTTGCAGTTTATTTTCATCACGCTTACAAGGAGTACTGTCTTTTCTCACCATCTGTCCGCAGAAGGGGTCACCATGGCAACAAGAGCCGTAGTTGTCGTAGCAGCTTTCCGTGATACAGGCCTGAAGCACCCGGTAGTATCCAGGGGAACAGCTGAGGCAGCGGCGCTCTGAGTCACAGAGGCGGCAGTTGGGGACGCAGGCGCCCCCGCCACCATTGGCCTTCACTCTGCCTTTGCCTGGTGGGTGGAGGAGAACACAAAACTAAACTAATGGCTAAACTGGACAAGACAAAAATAGGCAAGTGGTTTAGCTCTCCATCTCATTTTTCATCGTTTTTGACCGTTTAACTGTTGTTTTAATGTCGTTTTGTATGTTGATAAAGGGGATTACCCTGAAGATTCGCATTTTGTGTTTTGTCCTAATAAATAGTTTTCTTTTGAACCTTTTATGTGTTTGGATTTTGTTTTAAACTAATGACACCTTCGGTGGATTTAATGTACCGTTTATTCACTCATACGCCAGGTGAGAGTTACTACGGGCGACTGACGTCTGTGTCGTTGTGTCCCTTGTTATTCGTGTGACATCTGTTGAGCGATACTGACCACCCCGCCCCTTCCCACCACCAACCCCCCCACATTTAAAAACTTTTTAAATGAACGTCAGACAGCACTGAACTTGACATTTAACGGCACTTCAGGAAACAGTCAAAAGCAATTCTGAGCCAAATATATACAAAATTGTGTTCTTCTGGCTAACTGCTCTTAGCTCTAATGAACAAACAAAAGGTCCCGCTGCCCGTACTGACCAGCTATGTGAGCAGCCATGACGACCACACTGCCACCAGCGCCAGCACCACAGCCGACAGTGGCGGCGTCAGTAGCGGAGGCGTCCAGCGTCCCGTCCAGCTCCAGCAGGTGTGAGGCAGTGAGCGTGATGACTCCGCCCCCAGCACCTCCACTCACTGCTGCCCCGCCAGACCTCTGCAACAGCAACAGCAGCACAGGGTGAGTCCTGTAGCAATTTAATCAAACGAACAGAAACAGAGGAACAAAGACACAATCGCAAACAAACAAAAACAAAGAAACAAACACAATGGCAAACAAACAAAAACAAAGAAACAAAGACACAATGGCAAACAAACAGAAACAAAGAAATGACACAATGGCAACAACAACAAAAAACAACAAAAAACATTTTTTTTAATAAATATAAATAAAACAAAGAAACAAAGGCAAACAAACAGAAACAAAGAAACAAAGACACAATGGCAAACAAACAAAAACAAAGACACAATGGCAATCAAACAAAAACAAAGAAACAAAGACCCAATGGCAAACAAACAAAAGCAATGAAACAAAGACACAATGGCAAACAAACAAAAGCAAAGAAACAAAGACACAATCGCACATCTTTAATACAGACACTTTTTTTTCTGTATGGGACCCATGAAGACACAACTGGCCACTGAACACAAGACGAAGCAGTCACGCTCGACTGAGAATAACGATTCAGACTGTAGTAATGTTTTAACACCAAGAAGACACTGGTCACTCAACACAAGACGGAACACTCTTTCGTCGCTGACATCAACACTTTGATGATATCAGCTCTAATAACGACGTGACAACATAATGAAGAAAAAGCCGGTCGCTCAACACAAAACGGAAGACTCATGCTTAGCTGTCACCAGCAATGCTGACTGCAGTTATGTGCTTTAACGTAATGAAGAAAAGGCTGGTCACTCACAGCCAAATGGAACACTTACACTTAGCTGACGTCAGCCACCTTGACTGAAATCACGTGCTTTAACACCATAACGACAACGCTGGTAACTCAACACAAAAAGGAACAGTTACACTTAGCTGACGTCAACGACACTGACTGTAATCACGTGTTCTAACGTCACAGCGACAACGCTGCTAGCTTAACACAAAACGGAACAGTTACAATTTTGCTGACGTCAACGACGCTGATTGTCATAGCGACAACGCTGGTAACTCAATAATAATAATAATAATGGACATTTCTATGGCGCATGATCCTTAGCAAGATCTAGGGCACAATGCGCCGTACAAAAAACTGCAGAAAAATGTATAAACACATACAATGGACAAGATTTTTTTTTTTTTTTTTTTTTATGAAGAAAAAAAAAAAAAAAAAAAAAAGGTTTCGGCCTATACGCCCGCCAACCACGCAAGAATTTACATACAGGAATTTCAGTAAATAAACCAAAGTTGCCAGTAACCAAATATGACCAAACTCTGATTTTAGCAAACATGTATGATACAAGTAGATATACTGCAAATACAAAAAGGTACAGCGGGATATTGCACACACACACACACACACACACACACACACACACACACACACACACACACACACACACACACACACACACACTCACTCACTCACTCACTCACTCACACACACACACACACACACACACACACACACACACACACACACACACACACACACACACACACACACACACACACACACACACACACACACAAGTGGGGCGGGGGTGGGTGGGTTATTAATTATATGCAGATTTGAAGAGATGAGTTTTTAAGGCCTCAACACAAAATGGAACAGCTACACTTCGCTGACGTCAACGACGCTGACTGCAATCACGTGCTTAAACGTCATAGCGACAACGCTGGTAGCTTAACACAAAATGGAACATTAACACTTAGCTGACGTCAATGACGCTGACTAATCACGGCCTTTAACGTCATAACAACGCTGGTAATTCAACAGAAAGCGGAGTACTCACGACACTGCCACCGCTGCCAGCACCACCAGGGTGACGCGTGTCGTCATAGGCCCCCTGGGAGTGGGAGGTGTTGGTACCTCTGCCCCCAAGACCCCCATGAGACCCTCCGGACCCCCCGGAGTCACTGGAGAGTCCAGGGGAGGGGCCTTCTCCCGCCTTCCAGCCACGCCCCGAGGCCCGGATCAAGCCGTCCGTGTCCACCGTGATGTTGATCGCTGCGGAATGACAAAGACCCTCGAGATAATTCAAAAAAGTAAAATTCAAGCAGACCTTTCCATATGGAATATCCCTCTTTCTAAAACATACTCCACTTCACACACACACACACACACACACACACACACACACACACACACACACACACACACACACACACACACACACACATACACACATATACACACGCGCGCGCGCGCGCACACACACACACACACGCGCGCGCACACACATACACACGCACGCCCGCACGCATGCATGCACGCACGCACGCACACACACACACACACACACACACACACACACACACACACTCACACACACACACACACACACACACACACACACGCACCCCTGACCCCTCCCGCACGTCACTTAACCCCCACCACCCCAAAACGCGAGGAACTACGGGATATTTAACGTGCATATGAGCTCCTTTTGCATGCGTGTACACATATCACGTACTACCTACTAAATAAAAGTGTTCCTTTTAACCTTCTCTGTGTTCTGATTTTACCCGAGAACATTCTTCCAAGCAATGGACAGGAAAACAACACAGCTCGACCAAAACCAGATAAATGATCTCGCCATCTTTTTTCGTCTTTTAACTGTTCTTTAAGTGACGTTTTTTTTAGCTTGACAAAGGGGATTACCCCGAAAATTTTCAGATTGTGTTTTTTGTACTAACAAATAGGGATTTAAAAAATTTTTTTTTAACCTTTTATGAGTTTGGATCTTTCCTTTTACCCTTCTGTGTGTTCTGATCTTACCCGAGATGTTGACGTTGTTGCCGATCATCACTCCTCCGCCCTGAACGACCAGTCCACCGTCCAGCACGATGTTCACCTTGATAATAATAATAATAACTTCTGTATAGTGCTTTGGTGTACTCAAACTCACTGCGCTTTGCATTTCCAACATTTTTGGAATCAAGTGAGAGAAAATAATCGAAGGTAACATGTTCAAGAAAGTAGTAAATATATGACAACTAACACGGTGTATACACAAGAAAAGTAATGTACATGTGCGGTATGAGAAGCGGCAATATGTAAAAAAGACCCATAATTGCAGTTTTCAACAATAATTGCAACACACACACACACACACACACACACACACACACACACACACACACACACACACACACACACACACACACACACGCACGCGCGCAGGCAGGCAGGCACGCGCACACAGCACACGCACAGCACAGCACGCACAGCACCGCACCGCACCGCAAGCCCACACGCACGCACGCACACACACCATCCAGCTCCCGCCAGAATGACCACTATACCAGACCCGTGTTGAATATATATATGTGTATACCAGACCCGTGTTGTATATATATATATAAAATGTGCTCTGAAAACAAACACACACAAAAACAACGTACTGTAAAAAAAAAAAAAAAAAAAAAAAACGTGCTCTTAAAAAACAAAAACAAAAAAAACGTGCTCTAAAAAAATCTTTTCTTTTTTCTTCAACAAAAAAAAAACCACACACACAAAAAACACGTGCTCTAAGAAAACCCACCTTGTCCAGGTCCTCCGTGGTCCCCGTGAACTCGAAGCGCCCGCCGTCCAGGATGATGATGCTGTTGAGGCGCAGCTCCTTGGACACGAGACTGCCGTGGGAGGACGTGTTGAGCCGGGCAGGCGGGTAGATGGTGAACACCCCGTCCAGCGAGATGTTGAGGGTGTGGATACCCTGAAGAACCCCGCCGTACAGCGTCACCCGTGAGTCGTGCAGGTAGGTGTTGTAGGGCAGGTTCACCGTCCCGTTCTGCGCAATAGGTTTGTAGGATTATTACACGGCGCAATAGGTTTATAGGATTTTTAAACGGCGCAAAAGGTTTGTGTGATTATTACACGGCGCAACAGGTTTGTATAATTATGACGCGCGCAATATGTTTATAGGATTATTACACGATGCAACAGGTTTGTACGATTATTACACAGCGCAATATGTTTATAGGATTATTAAACGGCGCAATATGTTTATAGGATTATTACACGGCGCAATATGTTTATATCATTATTACACAACGCAATAGGTTTATATCATTATTACACGGCGCAATATGTTTATAGGATTATTACACGGCGCAGTAAAAAAATTTTTTATAGGATTATTAAAAGGCGCAATATGTTTATACGATTATTATACGGCGCAATATTAGTTTTCTTCTTCCTCTTCTTCGTGTATCAGATCTTCTGTTGGCTTATATGCTGGTTGTATGCTGCTTATATATACACGACAAAGTGATGCAGGCACTGTAGGCAAGTATGCATTGTGTAAACCTGGAGCTGTATATATATATGCAAGCTTTTATGTCGAAGCTATGCTCTATGAATATTTTCACTCATTCATTTGTATGTATGTACACAATATGTATATAAATCATGCCTTGTAATTTTGTAATCATTAGGAGCTTAGCAAGGACTCGTCGTACACAGGTTTTGACTGA
>OY757556.1:12549429-12559429 GCA_963584105.1 Alviniconcha strummeri
GTACAGAGTGAAAGCAACAACCTAGACTGGCCTAAATCAGGCCAGAACCAACAAAATATCCGGTCAGGAAGTATACCTGAGAGCAACGACCAAGACTGACCCTTAATCGGACCAGAACCATCAAAATGTCAGGAAGTAGAGACTGAGAGCAAACGACTCAGACTGACCTGAATCAGACCAGAACCATTCAAATATTCAGTCAGGAAGTATACTTGAGAGCAACGACCAAGACTGACCTCAATCAGACCAGAACCATCAACATGTCAGGAAGCAGAGACTGAGAGCAACGACCAAGACTGACCTGAACCAGACCAGAACCGTCAAAATGTCCGGCCAGAAAGTAGAGACTGCCACCGCTGCCGCCCTCCTGACAGGTATGTCCCAGGCTGGCCGTTCACACTCAGTCTGCCGTCGATCTTCATCAGGCCGGACACGTTGAGGAGCAGGATTCCTCCTCCGCAGCCACCTGTGTGGAACGTACAGCTGTGCTAGTGACAGGTGCATGCCCTTGGCCACTTTCAGGTTGCGTTCGTGTGCATGTCATGTTTAGGCATGAATGCATGAGCGTGAGTGAGTGTGTGAGTGAGTGTGTGTGTGTGTGTGTGTGTGTGTGTGTGTGTGTGTGTGTGTGTGTGTGTGTGTGTGTGTTGTGTGTGATAGAGAGAGAGAGAGAGAGAGAGAGAGAGAGAGAGAGAGAGAGAGAGAGAGAGAGGAGAGAGAGAGAGAGAGAGAGAGTGTGTGTGTGTGTGTGTGTGTGTGTGTGTGTGTGTGTGTGTGTGTGTGTGTGTGTGTGTGTGTGTGTGTGTGTGTGTGTGCAAATCTACACTGAGGATGATGCTTAACGTCCAAAGCTACCTTCATAATGATGCCTTACGTCCAAAGAAACTTTTACAATGATGCTTTAGTCCAAAGCAACCTTTGAGGTGAGGCTTACAGTCCGCAGCTACCTTTAAAATAACGTTTTCACGTCCAAAACTATCTTTAAAATGGTGCTTAACGACCAAAACAATCTCTGAAATTTATACTTACTGTCTAAAACTATGTTTCAAACCGTGTTTGATGCCCAGTCCTATCTTAATAATAATGCTTAACATCCAAAGCTATCTTCAAATTGATGCTTCATGCACCAAGCTACCTTCATAATGTTGCTTAGCGTCAAACGCTTTCTTGAAAATGATGCTTCACGTCCGTAAACTGGCTGCTTAATATAACACCCAAAAGATACCTGCAGAATGCTGCTCAGCATCCAAAGCCACCTTTACGATAATGCTTAGCGTCTAAAGCTACCAACTGAATGCCGCTTAACGTCAAAAGCAACTTTTATAAGGATGCTTAACGCCCACAGCCTCCTTTAGAATGATGTTTAACATTCAAGGCTGCAATCCTTATAGTGATGCTACGTCCAAAGAACTTTTACAATGATGCTGTACGTTCAAATTACCAGTCCCCTAAATGATGCTTTACGTTCAAATTACCAGTCCCCTAAATGATGCTTTACGTTGAAAGCTACCAGTACCCTAAATGATGCTTTACGTTCAAAGCTACCAGTCCCCCTAAATGATGCTTTACGTTCAAATTACCAGTCCCCTAAATGATGCTTTACGTCCAAAGCTACCGGCCCCCTACCTGCATGGTTGGACGAGTCGTTGCCCCCCACCGCTGCCAAAGTCATCGGGTGCGATGAGGGAGCCGTAGGACTGCGAGGGGCTGTTCTCGCCGCCATCCGCCCCTCCCTGCCCCCCGTAGCTCCCCCCTGTGCCGCCGCCATCAGGGCCCGTCACTCCGCCTCCCGGACCTCCTGCAGATGACGGTAAGACCATGATGATGAAATACAAATACAAAATAACTTTATTATTCATGATAAAATGCATAAAATGAAAAATAAATAAATAGGCAATTCCACAACACAAAGGTGAGAGGATACAAATAAAACGGAGTAAAACATCATAAAACAGAACGGCCAAACCTGCCTGCAGAATTATGCTTAACGTCCAACGCTATCGTTAAAGTGATCCTTCATGTTGTAATGTAGCTTGATATTAATGCTTAACATCCAAAGATACCTGCAGAATGATGTTTAACATCCAAAGCTACCTTTATAAGAATGTGTGTGAGAACGGGTTTCTATAAAGAGAGCCTATTTCCAGGGCGAGCACACCCCATTTTACATATATACAGTAACAAATTAAAGACCTATATTAAATTCAGAAATGGACCCCAATCAGAGTATGTCCAGTCAACCAGGACGGTTACAGCAGAGCGATCCACAATCAGCGGCTTTTTACACTGCCATAATTTACATCTGCACAGGTGTGGGGTAACATTTGCACACAGTACCTTCTGATTCAACATTGGGTGCAGGGATCTCCGGGTTTAGCTGAGGAACACTATTAAAAATATTTGTTACGCAGAAATGATTCAACATTCAACAGAACATCCTCGCACTTGCACAAACACACCCCTGGTACACAATGATTTAGTAATGGTTATAACATAAATGAGAAGATGCAGTGCACTTTAAAGACAAAAAGAATCGCTCGCATCTCCTACATAATTATATAGAACATAAGAAAAAAAATCAGATGATTTCTAAGGGATTTATGGGAGAGGCGCATGAGTTGGAACCGATCTGAGTAATCGTTAAAAAGAAAATCATCATCATCATCATTGTTGCGTTTTAGCCAGCAACACACGACACACAGAACTTATAACATTAACGCCATCTTCACCAAGGGAAGTCATTATAATAAGCACACTAGCGTCTCCCTTAGACCAGACACAACAATCATCATCATCATCATCGTCATCATCATCACCACCATTATCTTTGTCATTAATAACACTGACCTCCGCCACAGAAGCCCTGCCCGTCAGCTTCCAAGACCCCCATGACGTCCACCAGCAACTGCTTCACGTGCAGGTAGGCGTTGCGTGTGGTGAGTCGCCCCCCGGGGAACACCTGCACCGAGCCACCCCGCAACACCCGCTGCCACTGGTCGTTGTGCACCGTCAGCTGACCACGGTTACGTACGTTGATGGCGATGAAGGGGATCTCGTCGATGCGGTTCCCGTCGACGTCCAGCATTTTGTAGATGCCCAGGTCACCTGAAGGTCATTTTATTTCAAATTCGAACAATTTCCAGAAGAGAAATACAATACAACGTTATCGCCAGATGAAAAATACAACTTTATCGCCAGATGAAAAATACAATACAACTTTATTGCCTGATGAAAAATACAACTTTATTGCCAAGTGTCGATATAACTGCACTAGGAATGTTTTGTAGTGCCAAATACACTCATCACACATTCACGCCAATCGTGAAAATCATTAAATTACAACAGTAAACAAACATCCAGGTACAGTAAGTAACTTGGGGTTTTACGCCCAGTCAATCATTGCGGTCAAATCAGGGCTACATCCAGGTAAAAAGTCATTCAAAAATAAATGCCGTTCACTCGAAGAATGCAGCTATTGAACAATACACACAGCTGTTATACATGACAGAATGAGTATTTGTGATTTTACACCTCATTGCCTCAGTATATTCTGTGAGTTTACTCATGCGAAGTCTCCCAATCCAAGAGTATTGACATTATTTGTCTGCATTTCACTCTGTATTTATCATCCTCATAAACAGGTAAGACGTCAAAACTAAAAACAACAGCTTCAAGCTCCAAAGACATAAAAGGTTCAAAATAATGCTGTTTATGAGGACAAAACACTACATGCGAATTAATCCCTTTGATCAAGCTACAAAACGACACTTCAACAATTAAGCGGAGGTAAACGATGAAACATGAGATGGAGAGCTAATCCACTTATCGTTTCTGGGGTGAGCTATGTCCAGTGCTTGGAAGAATGATGGCATGACATTCTTCCCAAAATTCCCATGACATCTAACTGTCTCACAGTAACCTAATATAATAATATATAATACCAAAATAGAATCCCACATATAATCCTAACATAATACCCCAAAGGATAAGTGGATTAATTAGCTCTGAATCTCATTTTTTATCATTTTCACTGTTTAATTGTTGCTTAAGTGTTGTTTTGTAGTTTCATAAATGGCATTACCCCGAAAATCGCGTGTTGCGTTTTGTTCTAATAAAAAGCGTTACTTTCAACCTTTTCCTAGTTTGGGTTCTGTTTTAGAACGCTAGCAGTCATTCCTGTTTCAGGCGGGTTTTGTGTGTGTGTGTGTGTGTGTGTGTGTGTGTGTGTGTGTGTGTGTGTGTGTGTGTGTGTGTGTGTGTGTGTGTGTGTGTGTGTGTGTGTGTGTGTGTGTGTGTTTTCACAGCTTCAAGCCCTTACCACCATCGGCTATGGTGAGGTTTTCCACGTTCTTCACAACTCCCCGGATTCTGGCCTTGACCCCAGCGACGCGCAGCTCCCCCTGGAGGGTGATCTGACCGCCGTGGTAGATGTCCAGGTCCAGAGGCAGCCGACCGTCCCCGATATACAGGGTCTGGTTGTGACCGATGTGCAGATGTCCACTCCTGTCCCCCTGCACCGTACAGTGGTCAGTAGTATGCGGGTGAACGTGTTCATTTTCTAAGCAGTATAGAACCCTTGACCAAAGACCACCTTGGTAAGAGACTCCTCCCCCCTCCATTCCCCCTCCCCCCCCCCCCTTTTTTTTTTTTTTTTTTGGAGGGGGGAGAGGGGTTCTCGTTTTGGGGGCTAAAGCTTTCCTGTCAAGTTGCCATACAAATGAACCTGTTTTCTCTGAAATGTTCCTTCAAATTCCCTGATCAGGGAACGTATTTCTGTAAAGAGCAGATGATCTGAAACTCTCAGTTTATATTCTCCACTAGAACAATGCCTTCTTTTGAGATCACTTGGTTTTGTTAAACATTTTCAGAAGAGAGGTATCCGCTGATCTGAGGGCTAACCTGGATCTGTAATCACACACACACACACACACACACACACACACACACACACACACACACACACACACACACACACACACACACACACACACAATACACTCTCTGTCTCTGTCTGTCTGTCTGTCTGTCTGTCTGTCTGTCTCCCCCCTCCACCGCCACCAACCTGGATGGTGTGCAGGTTGAGAGCGATGGCATCAGTGGCAGAACCTTCCTCCGTCAGGGCCACGTTGGCCTCACCATAGATCTGCAGCTCCTCAAGGATGATGTTTCTGGGGTTCGAACCCTCCACCCCTCGCACAAAGTCGGGGTAGCTGGATGCAAGCAGCCACGCTGTGCTACTGCCTGCATTTGAAAGAAACAGCACACCATCGCATCGGTCAAATGCAGCGCCTTACTTTCTCTATCTGAAAGTGGCCGTACAGAACAAGACCCAAGCAGAACATGACAAAAGGCCTTCCACGAGTTATAAAAAACACATACATTTCACACATCTATTGCAATGTGTTAACAGCCACACACTGAGAACTGCGTGTGTGCGTGCGTGTGTGTGTGAGTGTGTGAGTGTGCGTGCGTGCGTGCGTGCGTGCGTGCGTGCGTGCGTGCGTGCGTGCGTGCGTGCGTGCGTGCGTGCGTGCGTGCGTGCGTGCGTGCGTGCGTGCGTGCGTGCGTGCGTGCGTGTGTGTGTGTGTGTGTGTGTGTGTGTGTCTGTACGAAGAGTGAAGTGTAGGACGGAGATGGCAGCTGAAGAAGTGGAGGAATGTGAAGCCAACAAATAAAATGGGCAGAGAATGGATGGATAAAGGGTTGGGGGGGGGGGGGGGGGGGGAGTAAGGGAAGCAAAATGGAAAATGGCTACTGGAGAACAAAGGGGTAGTACCAACGCAGAAACACCCCACCCCACCCCATAAAAAAACAAAACAATCAATTTAATAATTTTAAGGCTGTACCTCTGGTGGAGTTTGTGAACACGCATGCCAGATGAGAGTTACCGTAGGCGACTCAGATCTTTAAAATGAGGATATACCTCGTGTGGAGTTTATATACATTGTATTTACACGCATGCCAGGTGAGAGTTACCTTAGGCGACACAGGTCTTCTTTCGTTGTTGAACATTTTTTACGTATTTCGAGCGCTAATTAACTCCCTTGTGTGTTGATACCTAACAGTCAAGGCAGCACAGTACCTCGTGAGGTGTTGGCATAGGCAGCAGTCATGTCCGCAGTCTTGGAGCGAGGGCCACGTCCCAGACCGTCAATGAAGACCGTGCGGTTGATGACGTATTCCCCGTACGGGTGGTCGGCCACGGCGGGTGGCACCTTGTGCAGGTACACCGTTCCCGCCCCTCCATTCTCTGACCCCGAGGAGCCTCGTCCTCCAGCACTCACGTAGGTTCCTAGCAGGGAAAAAAGGTGCAAACCAACTGATATAGCACGCAAGTGTGGCAAGTAAGACTTTCCACTAGGTAACTTGATATTTCTTTTTACGCCCAGTCAACCAGTACAGTTGTATCTGGGTGGTAAGACTGTCCAATAAAACAGAGGATGTACCTCTGGTGGAGTTTATGTACCTTGTTTTTACAAGGGTGCCAGGTGAGAGTTACCATAAGCGACTCTGGTCCTTATTGTTATACTTATGTGACGTCTTTCGAGCGCTAGTTAACTCCCTTGTGTGCTGATTCTGTCCTGTAAACAACTTTGCTAGCTTGACCACTGCACTGCCCAGACACGCCTGGTGCCATCTTGCTAATGTAGAGGGCAAAAAGTGCAGCTGATGAGCTCCGTTAAAGTCCTGAATGTGTCCAGCGCCTCTGAGCGAGACATTCTGCAGCTGGGTCAGCCATCAGATGACAAACATTGAGGGTTTCAAAGTATTAGTGTAAATGCAAGTCGATCATCTGGTCTCTCACCCAGTGATTGTAAGCATCCTGAGGTCACACGAGAGAGGGCATATAAAATATGTTATCATTGTTGCTTGGCCCAGCGACAAGGCGTTATGCTGGTAAGCAGAAGGACCTAGGTTCGAATCCGCTTGGGCTCTCCTTTCTCTTCGTGAAAGGTTGTGGTCTGTGGACACTGTCTTGTGACTTTGTCCCTCATAGCTAATGAAACATTAAAATGGCTCTCATCGCTGCCCATCTTATTGCAGGAGTCATTCTGGGGATGACAGTGTAGCGATAGGTGTATAACCCCCCTTCCCCTCCCCTCCATACCCCCCACCCCCCATTTTCCCCGTCCCTGATAAGCCTTAGGGTTCCTGTAGACGTTAAGCACCATGTTTATTTACTTTGTGGTTATTATTTTCATAATACAAGAGTGAATATCACAGATTCCTCAAGGCATTCGCAAACACAAAGACTCACTGACACCTGCTTGCCGCTCCTAGGATCAAATTAAATCGATAAATAGTGGCATCAAACCTGTCAACAGGTGGCAGAAGAATTTCTATGGCATACTAAAGAGAAAACTTATCAAGACGAATTTCGATGGCATACAAAAGAGAAAACTTACCAACACAAATTTCGATGGAATACAAAAGAGAAAACTTACCAACACGAATTTCGATGGCATACAAAAGAGAAAACACGAACACTAATTTCGATGGCATACCAAAAAGAAAACTTACCAACACGAATTTCGATGTCATACAAAAGAGAAAACTTACCCAAACGAATTTCAATCGCTTATACAAAAGAGAAAACTTACCAACACGAATTTCGATGGCATACCAAACAGAAAACTTACCAACACGAATTTCAATCGCATATACAAAAGAGAAAACTTACCAACACGAATTTCAATCCCATATACAAAAGAGAAAACTTACCAACACGAATTTCAATCGCATAATAATACAAAAGAGAAAACTTACCAACGAAGTAGTTCTGAACGTAGTACACGGCCAGTCTGCCACCTCCACCCCCGCCTCCATCGTGGGACGATCCGCTGTAGCCGGCACCCCCTCCGACCTGAATGGACCCGTCCCCGTCAATGACGTGAGTGTGAATCAGGACGCTCCCGCCTGTTCCACCGCCAGCGCGTGGGGACTCAAAGTCACCGCCGTTGGCAGAGACTGTGCCATCGACTGTGAGGAAGTTGCCGACCTCCAGGCGAAGCCTTCCGCCTCCTCGACCGCCAGCGTGGGGGAATATGGAATGGCCGCCGCTGCTGCCGTGGAAGGAAGGGTTGAGGAAGGAGCCGTACGCCCTTCCGGTGAGGCTCTGACCTTGTCCTTGACCTCCCTGAGCCGCCGTGACCTCCCCCTGAACTGCCGCTGGTGCTACTAAATCCTCTCCCTTCTCCTGCACACACACACACACACACACACACACACACACACACACACACACACACACACACACACACACACACACACGCACGCATGCACGCACACGCACAGAGGCACGCACGCACCGCACGCACATACGCACGCGGGCACGCCACACACACACACACACACACACACACACACACGCTCGCGCACGCACGCACGCACGCACGCACGCACGCACGCACACACACACACACACACACACACACACACCACACACACACACACACACACACACACACACGCACAAGACAACAACAACAAAAAGACAAGACGAGATTAGATGATCATCTGGAGCTTTTTCTCCATCACCAAATCAACAAAGATGGAAGGTGAGTCAGTGAAGCTTGGAGAGAAAGAAAACAACAGATCGCACTAACAGTAAGCTGCACAGGTTGGTTAATGTAGACATAAACTATGTATTGCATCATCATTTTGTATCATCAATGAATTAAAAAAAACAAAAAAACAAAAACCAAAGAGACAAACAAGGAATGAGTGAAATAACTGCTGGTGAGGTTGACAAAATAGAAGAAAAAAAATTAGATCCTTAACATTGTTTTACTTCAACTCCTCTATTTTCTTTACTTTCTTCTTCTTTTATTTTCTATCTCTCTTCTTACACAGACGAAGATTATGTGTCGAAAGCGCTTGTGTTTTTAATTGTTCTTTTATGTGTCGTCGTATAGGTGAGTAAATTTCTCTGCAGCTGTTCTATTTCTACAAAGAGACAAACAGATGATAACTAAAGGCGTATGTCCTTTTTTTTCCCCTTTGTTTTCTTTTTCTTTTCTTCCTTTTTTCTTTGTTTATAAAACGCTTTCGTTTGATTTTTAAGGTAGTCTTAACAGAGGGGTCCCACTGCCACACAACAGTTTACCTTCAGTCAGGTGTGCTTCAGGGGCCCCTTTGTCAGACGTCAGCAGGGCCTGCGGTTCTACGGTGATGTTGGTGTACTTCAGGTACAAGTCGTTGGCAAACAGCTGCACAATCAACATACAATACTGTCAAGTTAGTGTACTTCAGGTACAAGTCGTTGACGAACAGCTGCACAATCAACATACATCACTGTCATATTTGTGTACTTCAGGTAAAGTCGTTGGCGAACAGCTGCACAATCGACATAAATCATAATCAAGTGGTGTATTCAGATACAGGTCGTTGACGAACAGCTGCACAATCAACACAAATCACTGTCAAGTTATTGTACTTCAGGTACAGTTCGTTGGAGGACAGCTGCACAATCAACACAAATCTCTGTCAAGCTGGTGTACTTCATGTACAGGTCGTTGGTGAACAGCTGCACAATCAACACATATCTCTGTCAAGTTGATGTACTTCAGGTACAGGTCGTTTGCTGAACAGCTACAAAAATGAACACAAATCACTGTTAAGTTGGTGTACTTCAGGTTGTTGGCGAACAGCTGCACAGTCAACACAAATCACTATCAAGCCGATTTACTAAACAAAATATATGTTTTAATCTCCCTATCACAGGTTTTTCATTCGTACCAATCATTGACAAAATCTGCATGCAACTCGGAGTTTCTGAGGCATTCCTTACCTTGGCTCCGCTGCGGACAGTAAGGGTGGTTCCATTCAGTGTTGTCTTGGCAACGTTAGGTGTGATGACGCTGACCGAGCCGAATGTCTTGATGTCCAGGTGTTCCATGTGGTGTGTGGAAGGTGTCAGGTGTTCTGTGGTCCAGCGACACCTTGATCCGATCGTCACGCTGCTCATGGAGCTGAACCCACCTGTTGCACAAAAACACAC
>OY757556.1:12564429-12571929 GCA_963584105.1 Alviniconcha strummeri
GATGAGTCCGTGCACAAGCGCTGGCTCGGAAGAGACGTTGGAGCGCATATGGGCTTTCCCGAACGCATAGATACCATCCTGAAGCTGACCTGAACCGACTCGAAGGAACTGAAATCTCGTGCACTCTGACTCAGTCAGGAGTTGAACCCTTACCACTGGTTTTAAATTCCAGCACGTTATAGCCAATCAACCAGCCACACGTTTACCCCGCAAACAGGCACTTATCCCCATGGAAACCATCTGCTACAGAACCCACCCTTGGCCATCCTTAAAGGAACTCAAGAAGATGACTGGTCTGAAAATGTACAACATGAGCAAATATTATATATCTTCAGGCTTCATTTAGTTTGTCTGTAAATACTTAAACCGAAAAGTACTTCTCTCTCTCTCTCTCTCTCTCTCTCTCTCTCTCTCTCTCTCTCTCTCTCTCTCTCTCTCTCTCTCTCTTTGTTGTTGCTTTTTGCTTCGAATTTGAACTCCTCAGGGCACAGCCATGTTGGTGCATTCTTTTCTCATGAAGAACAGAAAGAGACTGCCTCGTGATGTTTTGGACACCTTTTCCACACGTATACATTCCACCCTTGTTTAGTACGGTACTGACACAGACTGCTGGGCTCAAAACGGCAGCGCTCCTGGTCGTGTTTTTGCGACTTTCAAAAGGTCGTCTATTAACAGTCAGGACCGGACAACTCTAATTTGAATCCAATCGCCTTTCTCTTCCAAAATAAAGTTGTGGCTTTATGGATACTGAGCTTTTGACAATGTACATGTGTGTGAGTGTGTGTGCACTCATTTGTTATCTTTTTTTCTTTTTTCTTTTTTTAAATCACGATATCTCCTGTTGCATTATGCTTGTTGCTATGCTTTTTTTTTCCCCTTTTTCTTTTATAGTACAACCTGAAACAGAACGAGGCCCAGAGCGCTCGTGCAGAATCAACACCCAAGGGAGTCAATTAGAGCTCGAAAGACGTCACGCAAACACAACAACGACCCGAGTCGCCTACGGTAACTCTCACCTGGCATGCGAGTAAATACAACGTACATAAACTCCACCAGAGGTATATCCTCTCCCCTTACCTCCATACCTACCCCCCCCCCTTCTCCCCGTCCCTAATAAGCCTTATGGT
This sequence comes from Alviniconcha strummeri, assembly GCA_963584105.1. NCBI lineage: Eukaryota > Metazoa > Mollusca > Gastropoda > Provannidae > Alviniconcha > Alviniconcha strummeri. The sequence goes on from OY757556.1 coordinate 12,565,557, forward strand.
TTCTGTGGACGTTAAGCACCATGTTTACTTATTTATATCCTCTATATAATTTAGAAATCAAACAGGATGAACCTCTGGTAGAGTTTATGTCTCTTGTATTTACTCGCATGCCAGGTGAGAGCTACCGTAGGCAACTCAGGTCTTTGTTCTTTTACATTATAGTTATCAAAATGCCCCAGGTCAGTTCATCAACCATTTCATCCTTAAGCCACCTGCTTACTGACCTCTGCCCCCCATGACCTCTATGCTGCCTTCACCATCCAGATGCTTGACGTTCATCCAGATACTGCCTCCTGCTCCTCCACCACCCGTCTGACCTTGACCCGCCTCCCCGTTGGCATGGAGACGACCTTCAACTCTGAGCACGTCGGACACATTCATGTGGATCACACCTGCACAAAGAATATGTACCAAATGTAATTTAGAATTATTTTTTACAGATCAAAGCGGAACTTTAAAATTCTGTATCAGAATTCTAAGGACAACACCACCAACAATACAGCCAATGTAACCATAACTCATAGCACTCTGAAATATGCATACAAACATATTAATAGATTTCTTCGATTCATTTCATATCACTTCATTTTAAGTTTCATTCACCTAATACATACCCCTGCGGCCTATATGAAGAAGCTGGTCGTCGACGAAGAAGAAGAAGAAGAAGAAGAAGAAGAAGAAGAAGAAGAAGAAGAAGAAGAAGAAGAAGAAGAAGAAATCAAAAACAAAGAAATGCCACATCCATACAACCAATAAATTAACGTAGCCACACAATCATAACCTTTCAAACAAGTGCCTACAACTTCACAATACAGTACAACTGAAATGTCTGTGCAGAGAAATTTGCCTTCTGGGCCAGTGGTGGAGCTGATGGTGCATTCTGGCTCATCATTTACATAAAACATCCGTTACATTTTGTTTTTGATAATCACCAATTCAAGAAAATATGGATCTGAAAACCGCCCAAAAACAAAAGCAAAATATAACAATATATAAGCACATAAAAAGTTCAAAAGAATGCTATTTATTTGGACAAGACACAACTTGCAAATTTTCAGGGTAATCCGCTTTGTCAAGCTACAAAACGACACTTAAAACAATAGTTAAACGGTGAAAAACGATGAAAAATGAGATAGAAAGCTTATTTGTTTTTGGTTCAGCTGCGTTGTTTTCCTGTCCAGTGCTTGGAAGAAGTAAGTAAACATGGTGCTTAACGTACACAGAAACCATAAAGCTTATTAGGGGCGGGGAGAATTGGGGGAAGAGGGAGATTATATACCTATCGCTACTCTGTCACCACCAGAAAGACCTGCATTAAGATGTGCAGCGATGAGAGCCATTTTAATGTTTCATAAATTGTGAGAGACAAAGCCACAAGACAGTGTCCACAAACCACAACTTTTGAAGAGAAAGGAGAACCGAAGCGATATCGAACCGAGGTCCTTCCGCTTACCAGCCTAACGCCTTACCGCTAGGCCAGACCGGCTATCTGTGCTTGGAAGAATGATTTTACAACAATATAACCGGAAGAAAGAAGGGAAGCCACTCTACCTCCGCCCCTTCCGCCTCTGCCGTCGTTGCCGTTGCCGCCCCCGCTCCCCATGGCTGAGGGCCTGTAGATGGAGTTGTAGCCCGTGGCGGAGTAGTATCCGTACAGCGAGTGGCCGCCACGGCCCCCGTGCGCTCCGCCTGAACCTCCCAGATGTCCGTCCTGCTCCAGTCCGGCACCTGGACCTTGCCCGTTAGCAAAGCCTGTGGCATCGGCCTCAAAGTCACCTGACACAGTGAAGGTTATAAACACATTTTAACGAGACACAAACGTGTATTTTTTTTAAATACACGAACAGAAAAGAGCAACGTTAGCTTTAATCAATACGAATAAGTTCAGTTCGCTGACAAAATAATGCTGACGCTGATGGTGGTCAGTCGAAGGTGGTTGGTCCTCCTTACTCACCCCCCCCCCCTCCACAACGTCCAGCTGATCATGATAGTCAACCACCTACCTGACAGATCAACACTGATATTGACCGCGATCAGTCGAAGGTGATTGGTCCTCCTCTCCCACCCCCTGTCCACCTGGTCAACACAGTCAACCACCTACTGGACATATCAACGCTGACGTTGATAGCCGTCAGTCCCGGGTAATTGGTCTTCCTTCCTTCCCCAGCTTTCAGCTAGTCATCACAATCAACCACCACCTACCTGACAGATCAACGCTGACGCTGACTGCACTCATTCGCTAGTGATTGGTCCTCACCCCAGCCCCCCAACCCCAACAAACACACACACACACACACACACACACACACACACACACACACACACACACACACACACACACACACCCCCCAACCCCAACGTCCAGCTAGTCATCACAGTCAACCACCTACCTAACAGATCAACGATGACACTGATGGCGGTCAGTCAAGGGTAACTGGTCACCCCCACCCACCCCACCCCCCACCGTCCACCTGTCATCACAATCAACCCCCTACCTGACAGATCAACGCTGACGTTGACGGCAGTCAGACGCAGGTGATTGGTCCTCACCAACCCTTTCCCGTTGATGATCAGCCTCGTCACCATCAGCTCCACCACCGGCCCAGAGTCGGCCGTCAGGAACTCCGCACGGCCTCCGGCCTTGACGCTGACGTTGGTGAGGGCGTACTGGCCGTTGGGGCGCCCCACAGTCCGCCCGTGCGACCACATGTACAGCCGAGCCTGGTTCTCCACCGTGAACTCGTCCACGCCCGACACCGTGCCGTTGTTCTCCCAGAACACCTCGCGCATCACCACGTGGCCCCGGGGCACGATCACTTTGCTGTCTCTGTGGAGTGCAAGCAGGATTGGTACATATAGGGAGACGGAAGGGAAATAATAATGAATAGTACGCATGGTATACAAATCTGAATGCCCGACGGTACAATCACTTTGCTGTCTTTATCGAGTGAGTGAGTGAGTGAGTCAGTGAGTCAGTCAGTCAGTCAGTCAGTGAGTCAGTTAGCTGGATTGTTGGTTGAATGGTTGGTTGGTTGGTTGGTTGGTTGGTTGGTTGGTTGGTTGGTTGGTTGGTTAGTTAGTTAGTTGATAGTTAGCTAGTTAGCTAGCAAGTTAGTTAGTTGGTTGGAGCTTTACTTTGCTGTCGAGTGCAAGTAAAACTGGTACATGGGACAGGGAAGGGGAATAATAACAAACAGAACACATGGCATACAAATCTGAATGCCCCACGGTTCAATGACTTTGCTGTCTCTGTCGAGTGCAAAACAGGATTGGTACCATATCTGGGGAGATGGAAGTGGAATAATAACAAACAAAACACAACAAGTCCAAAAGCTCCGTGGCACAGTTTGCTGTTTCAGTCGAGTTAGTTACTTAGTTGGTTAGTTACTTTAGTTTGATGTCGAATGCAAACAGGATTGGTACGTGTGGAGAAGGAAGGAGAATACTAAACAACAGAACGCATGGCATACAAATCTGAAAGCCCCACAGCACAGTCACTTTGATGTCTCTGTCGAGTTCAAACAGAACTGGTACATATGTACCTGGGGAGGGGGAAGGGGAATAGTGACAAACAGAACACATGGCATACAAATCTGAAAGCCCCACGGCACAATCACTTTGCTGTCCCTGTCGAGTGCAAAACAGGTTTGGTACACGGGGAGAGGGCACGGGAATAATAAAGAACAGAACACACGGCATACATATCTGAAAGCCCCACGGCGCAATCACGTTGCTGTCTCGTTGAGTGCCAGCAGTTTTGGTGTGTGGGGGTTAAAAAACAGAATCCGTTACATACAAATCAGAACGCTGTGCATGCTACAGAAACGGAAAAGAACACCTTAAATCAAGACATAGTTGTTTCACATGCTTTTGTGTGCAGCTTTGATTTACCTTTAATTCATGATAAGTCTCAGACAAGCAAATGCCAGAATAATATTCATGGTAACCAGCTTTCCAGCCACGCACACCTTACAACGCAATACAACTGTATCGCTAAGAGTCAATACAATGGCACTAGGAATGTTTTGTTGTACCAAGTACACTCATCAGACATTGACGCCAATCATAGAATAGCATTAAAACTCATTACAATAGCAAACACCGGGCAAAAAGTCATTCATAAATAAGTACATCAAGCTATGCATAACAAATTTAAAAAATGACTCTTTACGAGGTCTACCTCTAAAACATCGCTGTCCTAATAAATTATAAGCAATTATAACAATTATCTACAACAACTTAATTAATTAACCGGACCGGCTTGGTCCCGCGGCCCACTATCCCATCAAGACCCCAACCCCTCCAATGATCCTACTCACAATCAGCATCCTTGCCTGGACTCAGCTGATATAGGAAGTCAATCTTTCACCTCAGCTCACCTGTAGGCCATGATGTTGACGGGGATGTAGGTGTTGACGTCACTGAAGGCAAACGTCTGCCGCCCTCCGACATGCAGCAGTCCTGAGCGGTCGCCGGACAGAAGGCCCGCGTTGATCGTCACGTCGCTGGTGCTGGTGTTACTCAGCACCGCCACCTGAGCCCTGCCCTCGATGCGAACTTCGTCAAAGTCGTAGTGACTGTCCTCGCTGTACAGCCACGTCACTCCTCCTACCAGCTCAAGGTCGTCGTAGTGACCCTCCAGGAGGTTGCGCAGGGGCTCTGACCTGGTGTGGATGTCGTGCGGGTATGGCAGGCCGAAGTTGTCAATTCGCAAATGTCGGTGCATTGTCTCTCCTGTGGTGTGGTTGCGGGTCTCAGTGTACACTGTGCCCGCGCCCCCGACCTCTGACCTGCTGTCACCTGGGTAACCAAGTATTCAGCTATGGATATATAACATAGATGGAATGTATATGTAATTATCATTTCATCTATATGTAACACTCAAATAAGCATATTGCTTTTTTGTTTCCTGTACTTATTTGTTGAGTTTATGATTACGATGTAGAAAAATACATTTAGTTTAAACCAACATAAATGGAATACGCAACAGTTCCTGTACAAACATGGTAGCGAGAGCAAAATTAACGTAACGTTCAACTCCGCAGCATCCTACGTGTAATTTTAGTCTTCAAACATACACACACAAGAAAAACATCTCAAATGACGGAACAATGACGGCACAGAGCTAAGCGGGTCCACCATTGTCGTCATCCCAACAGTAACAATTTTAGTGTAAGACAGAAGTGCTCAAAGCCCGTTTTTATCTGGGGTGTGACGCCACAGAATTTTTTTTGTCTTAATTCTTGCCCATCAATACTTAGTTGTCATAATGTGTGCCCACCAAAACTAATGTGTCATAACTTTTGCCCACTAAAACTCATTTGCCATAATTTATTCCGATTAAAACTAGCTTTACTTGTCATAATTAGGGTCAATCAAAACTCACCGTATTTCTCGTAATGACGGCCATCCAATTACTGTGCCCATCAAAACTCACGTTGTCACAGTTATTACCCACTAAACTCAATTTATTTGTCATAATTATCACAGATCAAAACTCACCTCATTTGTCATATCTATCACCCTTTGACACTCACCGTGTCATAATTATCACCCATCAAAATTCGCCTTGTCATAATGTCTACTCATCAAAACTTATCTTAGTCATCACAATTATCACACAGTAAAATTCACCTGTCATAATATTTGCCCATCAAAACTCGCCTTAGTCATCATAATTATTACCGAATAAAACTCATTATAATATTTGCCGATCAAAACTTACTTTAGTCATAATTTTTACCCAATAAAACTCACCTTGTCATAATATTTGCCTATCAAAACTCACATTAGTCATCATAATTATCATCCAATAAAACTCACCATATCATAATAATTATTTGCCCATCAAAGCGTACCTTACTCATAATTAAAATCACCTTGGAATAGTATTTGCCCATTAAAATTCACCTTGTCACAATCACCACCCATCAAAACTCACGTTATTTCGCATAATTATCACACACACACACACACACACACACACACACACACACACACACACACACACACACACACACACACACACACACACACGCGCGCGCGCGCGCACACACGCACGCACGCACGCACGCACGCACGCACGCACACACACACATACACAACTCACCTCCACCAGCCTTCGTGGAGACGTTGAACTTGTGGAGACTTTCACACTGCACGGAGATCCTCCCGCCGCCGCCGCCGCCTCCACCGCTGCCTGTCCCACTGGCGCCAAAGGCCGTGACGGCTCCCACGCCACGCGCTTCGCTGCACACGATCCACACGCTGCCACCTGCCCCGCCACCTGCCACAGGTGTTTTCCACAGCCAGCTGTCAGTGCCATGTGCATGAACTCCTCACCAAAGATCACCCCTCTCTTAAAACACATTCC
>OY757556.1:12576929-12603966 GCA_963584105.1 Alviniconcha strummeri
GTTTTACGTATTTCGAGCGCTGATTAACTTCCCTGAGTGTGGATTCTGCGCGAGCGCTCTGGGCCTCGTTCTGTTTCAATTTTTAAGCTGCACATGAATTGTATTTTGTAAATTTGTACTGTATTGTATAAAGGTAAACTCTCCTACGCCATGGCCAACGACTTACCTTGGCCAGGGAGGACAACCTGGTCTGAGTGAAGAAAGTGCGCGGTGGGTACTTCACGTGGGTGTCTTCGTACGCCATTAGACTGAACGGCACGTCTATAGCTGTGAAGTTGATGTCCACGCTCTGTCTGTAGCCAGCATGCAGGAAACCTGGCAACAACAAGCACAGGTCAGCACCACCATAATGCTACAATGGAAACCTGAAAGGACTAGAACTTTCAGTGGCAGCAACAAGCACAGGTCAGCACCATCATAATGCTACACTGGAAACATGAAAACCCGAAAGGACTAGAAGTTTCATTTATGTTCACAGGTTGGTTGAGTGCTGCTTTACGTCCACAGAAACCGTAGGCTTATTAGGGACGGGAGCCCAGGACGGCCACCTCAACTGTCACACAGCTCCTGAGCTCTGCCAAACCGGTTGGTTCACGTCCACAGAAACGGTAGGCTTATTATTATTAGAGACGGGAGCCCAGGACGGCCACCTCAGCTGTCACACAGCTCCTGAGCTCTGTTGTTCACAAGTCAACAGCATCACAGTATTGCGCTGCAGAGCCTCCAGCATGAAACTTCAGAGGACCATGAACGTCTTTCGTGCTGCCTGTCTTTTGTTTGTTGGAACCATCAGAGTGTAATGAAGAAAAGATACCGATGTAGACTGACTGTGGGGCTTAAATTCCACAGCAGTTGGACTATCCCAGAGTGACCGGCGAGACCCTCAGTCATAAAGTAAGTGATATGACTGAACCACAAAACCTGTTTTATCGCTGTACACGGTGTCCCGGTTGTTAAATTAAATATTATGACACAACCGTAAGGACCTGTTTTATCGCTGTACATAGAACCAAGGTTGTTAAATTAAATATTATGACACAGCCACAAAGACCTGTTTTATCGCTGTACACATTGCCAATGTTGTTAAATGTTAAGACACAGCCATAAAGACCTGTTTTATCCCTGTACAGTGCCGAGGTTGTTAAATTAAGTATTATGACACAGCCATAAACACCTGTTCTATCGCTGTACACGCTGCCCAGGTTGTTAAATATTATGACACAGCCATAAAGACCTGTTTTATCGCTGTACAAAGTGCCCAGGTTGTTAAATATTATGACACAGCCATAAAGACCTGTTTTATCGCTGTAGGCCCGGGTTGTTAAATTAAATATGACACAGCCATAAACACCTGTTTTTATCGCTGTACACGGTGCCCAGGTTGCTAAATTAAACATTATGACCGAACCATAGAGACCTGTTTTATCACTGCACACAGTGCACAGGTTGTTAAATATTATGACCGAGCCATAAAGACCTGTTTTATCGCTGTACACGGTGCCCAGGTTAACAGAGAAGGGTGTGTCTTGCTCAGCTCCATCTTCAAACACCAGGTGACTGCTGCCAAGAACATGCAGAGATTCAAACTCAAACCCTCCGTGTGCGTGATCCAGGGATACCCAGGTACTGGCCCCGTGAAGCTCGTCCGTCTTGTATCTAAAACGATCAGAAAATACAGAAATATTTGAGAAATTGAATAATAATAATAAGGGAATGCTTATAAGGTGCAAAAACTAAAAACTAAAAAATTGAATGATAATAAGGGCATACTTATAAGTGGCAATTCTCTAATGTAAAATTAGAGCTTTTCGTACAGTACATACAGCAAGATTTTAACTTTTAAGTTGAGGCATAACAACTGGAAACTGAAAGTAGAACTCCCAAGCAATTTAATATACAAAAAGCCAAACACAGCAACCCTCTCCCCCACCCCCACCCGCACACACATGCACACACACACACACACGCGCGCACACGCACACACACCGACAAAAGTAAGTAAAATAAAAATTAAATTAAAATACAAAATAAAACCAAGAAAGCATTTTACAATCAAATCCCTGATTTCACTTCAATTTCTTCCACCTGTCGGACAAAGCACGTTTTTCAAAGGCTAGTTCCTTGAAAGTGGTTTCACTGCATTGAACAGTTTGCAATCCAGATAAATGTTTATTTTTGTATGAATCAAAATCAGAAAAAAACACTGAGTAAAGTTCATATATATCTCCATGCACAGAGGCACATGGGACCAGGTTCGAACAAATTCTCTCAACGTACGTGCGTGAGTAATTACAGAATCAGCTGAAACCATGATATATGTGAACCAGTAAACCCACACACACATCCTACGTGTGAACAAGAGGAAACAGCCTTCAGTGATGGTAAGGTAACAATCTTACCGTTCTTTGGGATGCCTTCCCTCCACAAACACTTCAATCTCTGATAGGGAGGCATATCCGGTTGAACACGACCCCAGGCTGGAGAGGTCAAGAGTGAGAACAGCAAGGTCACGGCCAACAGGAAGGTCAAGGTAAGAGCCCTGCTTGATGGGCAGTTCTGGTACGACAAAATTGCTGGTGATCTCGATGGTGTCCCCTGATAAGGTGCTGCCAGAAACCTGTGGAACAGGAGAGAACCATCGAGGTTATTGTTGTTGTTTATTTTGCTGTTGTTGTTGTTGTTGTTGTGTGTGTGTGGTGTGTGGTGTGTGTGTGTGTGTGTGTGTGTGTGTGTGTGTGTGTGTGTGTGTGTGTGTGTGTGTGTGTGTGTGTGTGTTTTCTTGTTTGATGTTGTTGTTGTGTTTTTGTTTAATGTTACTTGTTTCTCTTTTGTTGCTGTTGTTTTGTTCTTCTTCTTCTTCTTCTTCTTCTTCTTCTTCTTTTTTTTTTTTTGGGGGGGGGGGGGGGATAATACTTTGGTTATTTGTTCTTTCTTTCCGTTTTTTTCTTCGTTCTGATCTGACTGACCCTGTAGCTGAAAATCTGGATTCCAGCAGCGACAAAGCAATGCCCGAAAAGCCATAGTAGGTGAACTTTAATGAAGATGGAGAATTAGTAGAAAAGTTATTATTTATTTCAAACGCTCCATCCGTAAATGAGCCCGAAACACCGTAAAACACAAAACTCGGCTATGAAGGCTTGCTGCCGATGTACACGACTTAACTAGACATCAGAGTCCAAATTACTAGTTTCGATGGCAATTCACAAATCTGTTGCCAAAACACTGCCCCAGAAAGTACCCAAAAATTAATAGTTTTGTACAATTCCCTCTTCTCAAAATATGACCCTGCCGCTCCTGAATTGACAGAAGTCTATAATATACTGACCCCAAAAATCTGAACAATCTGCATTTCATGCCTACTAGCTACACTACTTACAGTAACTGACATAGGTAAGCTTATCCCTCTGAATCCTATCACTCAGACTTTTGACGTTTTTGAAAGTACAGGTAAGTGCATAGACCTTTTGGAGATAGTTATAGTAAACACAAGGGGAAAGAAAAAAATCCCAAGATGAAGAATGCTTTATTATATGGAAGGAAGCGGGTTTCATGTAATCAAGGGAAAGCAGTAGATGTATGAAAGGCCACACACAGATGTACTGGCTGTCCCATGCTAGTTCATGCTGGTTCCAGAACCATTACGCTGTTACAACGACTAAAACAGCAGCTTGGTTCAACAACGACATCCTCACAATCATTCAATCATTCATCAAAGGAAGGAACCTGAGTTGTCCTAAGGAAGGAGTTTGTTTTTTCTAACACCCAGTCAACCATCACGGCTATATCAGGGCGAATCAACACCCAAATAACGATGAAAAAACACACGCACACAGAACCACAAAGGATTGCACTCTTCAGGTTCAGCCACATTTACTCAATTCCCTAATCCAACAGAAACGGAGTCCTTTACCTTGAACTTTGTCGGGTAGAGCGCGTTAGGAAAGATCTTCACCCGGTTGACGTAGTAGTCCCCCTTTAGGTCAAGGGTCAGCGTGGTGGTGCTGTCAGCAGCCAGGAAGAACTGGTCAACGCTGGTGTGAAGCGTCTGGTCAAAGAGGTACTGCAGCAGGTAGGTGCTACCCGAGTTGGGGTGAGGGTGACAGGAGTAGCTGTAAGGGCTGTAGTTGTAGACGTTGGCCGTGGAGGTGACGGTGAACCCCGAGGAGGCGGTGAACGTTTTGGCTTTGCTGTAGCTGGAGGTGGGCATGGAGAAGTCCAGACGACGACCGATGTTGACCAGGTCCGCTTGCTCCGTCACTGGCTTGCGGCCCTGCAACCGACAGAAAGGCCAAGGCCGCGGTCATGCTCATGCAGCATTTTCAGTTGTCACCGGAAGCTGAATTATTTCTCGACTGTGGGGGGTAAATCAACTCCCTTTTGACTTTACACATTCAGTATAATGCACAGTGTAGTATAGTAGTATAGTATGGTGTACAGTAAGGTGTACTGCCCTGGACATGAAGTGGAGGGAAATGGCCGAGCTGATAGACTAGCTGGCAAGCAACCCTCACAAATGCCTTGCTTCTCAGAAGATTTGAAATGTCGAGGAGCTTGAGACACTACCTGCAGGCACAAAGCCAAGGACATCACACCATCAAGAGAGAGAGGCACATGCCTTTCTTCTCGGAAGATCTCAAATGCTGAGGAACTTGAGACACTACCTGCGGGCACAAAGCCAAGGGCATCACACCATCGCTCGCCTGGAGGAGAGAGGCGTGGGAAGAGGAAGCGCTACACGATCTTCCTTGAAAGGACGAGAGAGGGCCACTGTCAATCAGACGAACGTTGGAGCTGTTTCAAAGGAAACGTCGGGGAAAACATCTGAGAGACGGGGTGGAGCGTATGTGAGCTATTCCGAGCGCATAGATACCATCTTGAACTGAATTGAACAGTATAGTGGGACGAGGCTCTCACTCCTAGTGGCTGTGCTTACGCCGTCTGCTGATCGTGTCCCTAGTTCTGCAAACTCTAGAACTTTACATTAGAAGATGTACCTCTGGTGGAGTTTATATACCATGCATTTACACGTAAGAGTTAGGCTACCGCAGGCGACTCAGGTCTTCGTTGCTGTACTCGAATTACGTATTTCGAACGCTAATTAACTCCCTAATTAACCTTAAGATTCTGCAAAACAACCACCTTGAAACATGTTTTGAAAACGAACTTCCTTCTGAAGAACAGAAAGAAATCTAGAGCTCTGTCACTTCCTGCTGCATTCATGTTATGTTCAAATGCGTGAAACTAAGAAGGCTAGTCAAAGAAAGTTTTCTAAAGCACTGGATATATAAAAATCTGAAACAAGAATGACTGCTAGCGTTCTTAAACAAGATCCAAACACATGAAAGGTTCAAAAGAACGCTGTTTATTAGGACAAAACACAACATGAGGATGTTCGAGGTAATCCGCTTCATCAAGCTACGAAACGATACTTGAACAAAGTAATAAATAATAGCTAATAAATAGTGTTCTTTTAAACCTTGTATGTGTTTGGGTCTAGTTTTAGAACACTAGCAGTCATTCTTGTTTAAGAATTCTTTTACTTGACAAACAGTCTGATGGCATTGAGGAGGGAGAACTCTCTCAAGCCACTTCACTTTGCAATTGCAGTTATCAGTCTGACTAGTTTAATGGTGCCTGGATGGGGTTAGCATCCAGCCTGCGGTCAGTCTGTCACACGTTCTTCAGCTGCATCTGTCATTCACTTCTTTCTTTCATGGTGCTTTACGTCCACCGAAACCCTATAGCTTAATATTAGGGTCGCGGGAAGAATGGGATAAGGAATGAGAGTCCAAGCCCACCTCCCTGTTCACACAGCTCCTGAGCTCCGAGGCCCTGGTGTCTTTCTTTCTTTGGTGGTGCTTTACGTTCACATTAACCGTATGGCTTATTAGGAACGGTGGAAGAATGGGGTGGGGAATGAGAGTCCGGGCCCAACCCACCTCCCCGTTCACACAGCTCCTGAGCTCTGACACTGATACCTTACGTCCACAAAAACCGTATGGCTTATTAGGGACGGTGGAAGAAAGGGATAGGAAATAAGAGCCCAGGTCCACCTCCCCGTTCACACAGCTCCTGAGCTCTGACACAGATACCACACGTCCACAGAAACCGTATGGCTTATTAGGGACAGTGGAAGAAAGGGATAGGGAATAAGAACCCAGGTCCACCTCCTTGTTCACACAACTCCTGGGCTCTGACACTGATACCACACGTCCACAAAAACCGTATGGCTTATTAGGGTCGGGAGAAGAAAGGGATAGGGGATGAGAGCTCAGGCCCTCCTCCCTGTTCACACAGTCCCTGAGCTCTGACACTGACACCTTAAGTCCACAAAAAAACCATAGGGCTTATTAGGGACGGGGGAAGAATGGGACAGGGAATGAGAGCCCAGGCCCACCTCCCTGTTCACACAGCTCCTGGGATCTGACACTGACACTTTACGGCCACAGAAACCGTATGGATTATTAGGGACGGTGGAAGAATGGGGCAGGGAATGAGAGCCCAGCCCCAACCCACTTCCCTGTTCACTCGGCTACTGGGCTCTGACACTGAGAACTAAACCGTATGGCTTATTAGGGACGGGGAAGAATAGGATAGGGAATAAGAGCCCGGGCCCCCCTCACGGCCACAGAAACCGTATGGCTTATTAGGGCGGCGGAAGAATGCGAAAGGGAATAAGAGCCCAGGCCCAGCTCACCTCCATGTTCACACAGATTCTGAGCTCTGACACTGATACCTAAACCGTACGGCTTATTAGGGGCTGGGGAAGAATGGGATAAGGAATGAGAACCCAGGCCCACTTCCCTGTTCACTGAGCTCTGACGTCATTCACCTTGTTGTCCACCCTGAGAGTGTCGTGGTCCGTCTTCGTGTCAAAGATGTACGCTGTGCCGGAAGCCCCAGCCTCCGCTCCGCTAGAGGGCGCTGGCTGTCCTCCGTACACGTTGTAGTCCCCGCGGTACGGGGGCATGGACAGGTGGGTGGAGTGGTAGACTGCCACTCTCCCCCCGGCCCCGCCCCCTCCCTTCGCTGCGTCACTGACTCCGCCCACTGCTTCTATGGCTCCTGTGTGGCTGCCTGGCGACCGAGAAAGAATTCCCCATGGAAAAGGGGCCAGATTAATTAACAAGACAAAATCCCCCTGAAAAAGCGGTCAGATTAATTAACAAAACAAAATCCCCATGAAAAAGCGTCAGATTAATTAACACTTTCAGCTTTGTCCTTAATATGTCAGCCCGACATCCGATGACATTAAGCCCCACATCATCATCATTAACACTTTCAGCTTCTTGATGTCATTGTCATGAAAATAACAACTAAACAAGTGGTCTCGTCACGGCTGCACTCATCGGAATGTTGGAGTTAGTAGTAGTAGTATTCATGTCAGAAAGTGATTCAGATACCCGCGTTCATTTACGTAACACACATTCAGTAATACCACACACACACACACACACACACACACACACACACACACACACACACACACACACACACACACACACACACACACACACACACACACACACACACATCGTGTTTATATTGCTGCTCTAGGCTACGTGTCGGATCAGATTAATTATCTGCTTTCAGATTCTTTAATCTAATCTGAAACGTTTTGAGCATACGCATTTATTAATTGTATTTGTTACTACATAATGTGCATAATTATGTCTCTCTTGTGACATGACATTCTTATCTCCCTTGGCACATGGAAGCAAGGTTCTTGGGGCTGTTTCGCCTTAAAAGATTATTATAATTATGTCTTTGCAAGTGGAAAAGGATGAAACTGACCCATTTGACACAAAGGGAAAAATGTGAACAGTGAACAAGCTGTTGGTAGAAAAGAATGGAAAGAAGAAGAAAAAAAAAAAAAAAAAAGGGGGGGGGGGGGGACGGGCGAGAAAAGGTATATTCTGGGACAAACTGGTATGTACGTTAACACTAAAGTGGTCACTGTACCCTGTCCAACCTATCAACGATACTGACATATTGGCCTTTACATAGACACTACATCATAGTCTGTTTGCAATGCTACTGTGCGTATAGCTACAGAAACACACTACACCTGTAACGTTAACAGTATGACCTGTGCATAGTCAGCGGTATACCCTGTCTGTGGTGCTAATGAAGTACCTTGCTTTGGTGTTAACGTTGTAACCAGTGTGCAGCAACATTCACTACCTGCAGTGCTAACACCTTGACCCACCTATGTATCTACGATGTTAACAACAACATACCCTACCTGCGACGTTGACAGTGTCACTGTACAGAGAACAATGTGATTTGTGTACAACCACAGCAGTATCCAACTGTACCTGTGACACTAACAATGTGACTCTACCTGTGATGTTAACAGTGTGATTTGTGTATAACCCAGCAGTCGATCCTATCTATGACTCTGACAATGTGACTTTAACTGTGATGTTAACAGTGTGATTTGTGTATAACTACAACAGCTACCAACCGTATCTGTGACGTTGACAATGTGACACTACCTGTGACGCTGACATTGTGACTCTACCTGTGATGCTGACAATGCGACTCTACCTGTGATGTTAACAGTGCGGATGATGATGCTGCCACCGCTGCCGCCGCTGGCCAGAGAACTGTGAGCGTTGCTGACGTCTCTGCTGTTGGCCCGAATGTACCCGTCCACGGTCAGCGTGTGGCTGATGTCCATCACCAGGCGACCACCACCTGGAAGAGAAGAGCAGTTAGGGCTGACATACAGGACCGAAAGGTTTGTCGCTGTGTGTGTGTGTGTGTGTGTGTGTGTGTGTGTGTGTGTGTGTGTGTGTGTGTGTGTGTGTGTGTGTGTGTGTGTGTGTGTGTGTGTGTGTTTGTGGATGTGGGTGTGGGTGTGTGGGTGTTTGTGGGTGTGTGTGAGTGTGTTTGTATGTGTGTGCGTTTGTGTGTGTGTGTTGTTGTGTGTGAGTGTGTTTGTTTGTCTCTCTGACTATTTGTTTGTTTGTATGTGTGTGTGAGTGAGTGAGTGTGTTTGTTTGTCTGTGTGTATGTTTGAGTGTTTGCCTCTCTCTCTCTCTCTGTATGTGTGTGTGTGTGTGTGTGTGTGTGTGTGTGTGTGTGTGTGTGTGTGTGTGTGTGTGTGTGTGTGTGTGTGTGTGTGTAACAAAGAGCTCAGTGCGGAACCCTCTATTCCACCAGTCAACACAAAACTGGAAAGCTTGTGAGAAAAGAGCCTGAGCGCGGAACCTTCTGTAACCTCACTCACCGATTCCTCCCATGCCGTCAGCACCACCGCTGCCATAGTCACGTGGCAGGTAGAGGTCTCCATAGGGGTGCTTCCTGGGTAGGCGACAGGTGACGTAGCCGTCACACTGACCACGCCCACCCATGCCTCCATGGGACGCTCCGCTGCTGCCCAGCCGGTGAGACACACCTGGAGCTGTTAAACGACGAGTTCAGCCAATCAGCGATTGTGTACTCAATGTTACAGAAGTCACGAATTCATGATCACATCAGGAGCTGTTAAGAGACGAGTTCAGCCAATCAGTGATGGTGCTCTCAATGTTACAGAAGTAATAAGTTCATGATCACACCAGGAGCTGTTAAGAGACTAGTTCAGCTGATCAGTGAAGGTATACTCAGTGTTAAAGAAGTCATGAATTCATGATCACACCAGGAGCTGTTAATTAAGAGACGAGTTCAGCGATCAGTGAAAGTGTACTCAAAGTTAAATTAGTCGTGGGTTGATGATCCAGTCACGTGTATATTGCTGTGCTAGCAAATATTCTGTCATTGGATGGTGTGTCACCTTCACCTATTCTGTTCTATACAAAGACAAAAATCGATGGATCGGTTGGTCATTTTAGCAGTTGGCCTTTTTCTTTTGCGGAATGAAAATCTGGAATGTGCCAGGACCAGCGTAATGCATCAAGGTTCTCAAACCAAATAAGCTTTGTTTCCGTACATATATGTTCTGTGTTCAGTATGTCTTTGTTATAACTAAGTATTAATGTATGCAGATTGAGAGAAAGGGGGCGTATGTCTAAGAGTGTGTATGTGTGTGTAGTTCATGATTTAGAATTATTGAGATATGTTCTTCGTTGTGCGATCGAACGACAGCTTTAATTTCCCACTGGGATTAATAAAGTATATTGTTATTGTTGTTGTTATTATTGTTATTGTTAAATGCCCAAGATGATTCACAAGCGGGTCCTGATCCAATCGTCTTCAGAGTTTAAACACCAGGCCATGAGTCTCCCAAATGCAACGAGTTAATACACAAGCTATTAATGCTTAAAATGCACTTTCAAGAGCAGTCTTTAGATTAGTCACATGAGTCGTCAAGTGAGGAAATAGCGTCTTCGGACTCAGAATGCCAGTTGCTCTGCAGAAGAAATGCAATTTAATAATGTGCTGAAGAAATCCTTTTCCCTTCTTTTCTTTAACTTTTTCGATCTTATGTTTTTGGACCAGTGAACAGACTGTTGTCCGGTTTCGCTATCATTCAGTACATGACAATTTTTTTCAAACAGTCCAAACTCAAATTAAATATCTTTGTTTTTGTTCCGTTTTAAGCTTCAAAATCATACCCACTGCAGCCTCATCATGCATTGTATACTGGCATAACAGCATTCTCTCTCTCTCTCTCTCTCTCTCTCTCTCTCTCTCTCTCTCTCTCTCTCTCTCTCTCTCTCTCTCTCTCTCTCTCTCTCTCTCTCTCTCGATTTATGACAGATTTGTCTGTTTTTATGTTGTTTGCTATAACAATGCCGGTTGTTGCAAAATAAATTGAGTTGATTATGCTTGTGAGCGTTAACTATAAGCTTAACTTGCTTAATGCTCATACAATGATGTTTTTTTTTTCTCCATATTTACATGAAAGTAAATAAACTTCGCTTAAACCAAGTAACAATCTGTCTTCGACAGCAGCTGGTTACCTGTCCCAGCCTGTGCCAGGTACCCTCCGTCGCTGACGTCAATCACGCCCCCGTCGTCTACCGTCACGTCCACGGCCTTGATGGACAGGTCCTTGCCCCTCACGGCCCCGCCCCCTTCCACCGTCAGCCAACCGAACGTCAGGTCATAGGTGAAGCCGGGAGCGAAGGGCGCCGAGGAGTTGACGGCCGAGCGGGCTTTGACTACGGTGGTGCCGTTGATGGTGTAGGTCAGAGGAGGGTCAGAGCCAGTTGAGCCTGTGGGGAAGAGCCGCAGCTCTCCGCCAGCAATGAGGGTCAGGTTGTGGACGTGGTCCAAAATGCCCTCCACCTGTAAAAGGGAGGGGGCAGGGGAGGGAATTATACCTTGCAACGGTTCTTGTTATTCGTAAAGCATACGCTCAGGTGGAAGGACGTACTGCAAAATTGTATAAGCTTTATGTCATATTTACACACGCACGCACGCACGCACGCACGCACGCACGCACGCACGCACACGCACGCACGCACACACACACACACACACACACACACACACACACACACACACACACACACACACACACACACACACACACACACAGAGTCCTGGTAGCCCTTACCTGAACAAACACCTGGTCGATGTCGGTGTCGGGGGCCAGACCCAGGTAAGCTGTGGGGTAGATGTAGGTGCTGAAGGGCGTGTCGATGAACGCTCGCTCCAAGTCCATCACCTGACCAGGCCCGACGTGCAGCACCCCCGACCGGTCGCCGATCATGTGGCGGAAGTGCAGGAACACCCCTGCGGCAGCGTCCCTGGGCAGCACCACCAGATGCGCGTTGCCGTAGATCTGCAGCTCGTCGAAGGTGGTGGAGCGGTTGCTGCCGTCCAGGTACTTCTGGTCCGTGTCCCGCTCGATGATCCACGCCTTGAAGTAATCGTCGGACAGGTCATCAAAGTCCCGCACTTTGCCCACCGTCCCGCTCCGCCGGAAGTTGTTCTCGACGTAGACCGTTTTGTGGACCTCCCCCTCGTGGAAGAGGAAGATGGGTCCGGGGCCTCCGGGTTCCGCCGAGGTCTTGCTGATGTCGGCATAGCCACCGTGGGCCTGGAAGGTCCCTCGGTAAGTCTCGTTGCGCCAGTACTTGACAGCGATTCGGCCCCCCGCCCCTCCTCCCCCCGTACCCCCAGGGAACTGGTCGCCGCCGTTGGCTGTGATGTTGCCGAAGCCTTTGATGTGCTGTATGATGAGGTGAACGGTGCCGCCGGAGCCACCGCCGCCAGAGCTACCGACGGCTGCAGCGCCGTCGGCGCGAATCTCTCCATCCAACCACATCGTTCCGTTCACGCGAATGTACAGCAGACCTCCGCCGCCGCCTGCTGCATCCAAGCCACCGCCTGCGCTGCCGATGTCGTCGGGTTCAAAGAAATCTCCGTAGGGAATTCCTGTGGTGTTGGTTCCGGCACCCAGTCCGCTGCTGCCCCCGTGGCCCCCACCTGACGACCCCAGAGAGCTGGCGGTTCCAATCCCCAAGTTTGTGACATCGGTTTTAGGTGTGTTCGGCGTGTAGCCTATTCCGTCAGCGTGCAGACTTCCTCCGTCGTCAATGGACAGCGTGTTGACATCCAGACTCAGATTGGTGACCAGAAGATTGCCGCCTCCTTCGATCAAGATGTAGTCAACGACGGTCATGACGAAGCCACAATCTGCAGTGAAGTCGTCGCGGACGGCCTTGAAGTTGGAATGGTCTTGAACGCGAATGTAGTTAAAGACAGCAGAGTTGTGGGGCCGGTTGGTCGTGTGGCCGGCCAGCTTGAAGGACAGCAGGCCCCCGTGTCTGAGGGTGAGGTTGTGGACGTGGTCGAGCTCGCCCGCCAGCCAGATGGACACAGCGTGGACGATGGTCACAGGGGCCAGGCCTAGGTAACCACCTGCGAGAACAAGGAAAAACTCCCGATGGAATTGGCCTGTTCTCTATTCCCCTATCGGTGATCATTTTCCTTTCTTCTTCTTCTTCTTCTTCTTCTTCTTCTTCTTTTCTTGTTCTTTTCTAAAAACAACAACTTGTAGGCGCATTTTTATAATTCCATACGAAACACCAGGTTACTGCAGCCAACATCATGTAATTTGTCAAATACGTAGTGTAGACATGATTCCTTCTCTCTCTCTCTCTCTCTCTCTCTCTCTCTCTCTCTCTCTCTCTCTCTCTCTCTCTCTCTCTCTCTCTCTCTCTCACACACACACACACACACACGTTCACTTTTATATTTATCAACTTCATCAGCATTTGTAATTCAACCTGCAGGATTCCAAGTTGATGCACTTCAACCCAAAGCTCTAGTACCATAGTTGTAAGGAACCAAAACATATTTCCAAAAGTCATGATTTAATCATTCGCTGAGGCATTGTGCTAACAAGGTCACATCAAACTGATACGTTTCATCAGAATGTGACTGCGGCGTTCCGCAGACCATTCACCAATGTCAAAGCTGTTCTCACCTGCGTACACCTGCACACTGAAGGGCAGGTCAATCTCCGGTCTCTCTAGGTCCATCACCTGCTGGTTGCCCAGGTGAACCGTACCCGTGCGATCCCCAATCATGTGCAGGAAGAACAGGTCCGTCAGCTGAGGAAACGGTTCAACAAGGATGGCCAGGTGAGCGCTCCCGTAGATCTGCAGCTCGTTAAATCTGTACCTGTAGCTGCCACCGGCGAAGAAGTGTCGACCGGACTGCGGCAGGATCCAGGTGCGGCAGCTGTCGCCGCTCAGGTCGCCGTAGTCGTTGATGATGTGATCCTCGCTGGGCGGCTGCAGCCCGTTGTTGTCGATGATGAGGGTCTGGTGGTCCTCGAGCAGGTGGTAGATAAACACTGTCCCGCCGCCGCCGTTTTGAGCCCCGTTCCCGTCGCCCGCCGCACCGCCGTACGCCGTGTATCTGAAGCTGCTGAAGGTTTCGTTCCGCCTGAAGTACAGAGCCACGCGGCCCCCGGCACCTCCGCCACCCGGGTCAGAGGTCAGTTCCGATCCCGCGCCGCCGTTGGCGGAGATTCTGCCGTAGCCCTTGATGAGCTCGCAGTACATCCAGATGCTTCCTCCGCTGCCTCCACCACCCCCTGAGGTCTCTGCAGCCGGGGAGCCGTGAGCGCTGACCTCGCCGTCAATGTAGATCACGCCTGTGACGTTCATCCAGATCATCCCACCTCCTGACCCTCCCTTGGCCCCGCCCACCCCTGAACCTCCCGAGCTGCCAAACACGTCCGGCTCAAAGAGGTCCCCGTAGGCGAAACCCGCTCCGGTGTCCATGTCAAGGGCGCCGTGACCTCCACTTCCGCCATGACCCGCCCCTGACCCCGAGGATGCATCGGCGGTGGGCATGCCGGGGTTCACATCCCCGTGAAGGGACTGAGGTCCGTGTGTGGCGTTGTTGTGCTCAGGCCGGTACCCCAAGCCATCCGCGGCGATCTTGCCCCCGGCGTCCACGGTGACGTTGACCGCCGTCATGGTGATTTTCGTGCCGTGGAGAATCCCCCCGCCCTCCACGATCAGAGCGTGGAGAGTGAATGTGATGCCCGGCTCGGCGATGGGGTCGGTTGTGGCGTTGACCCTTGCTTCGTCCTGAATCCTGATGACGTCGAAGCTGTAACGACTCTCCTGCTCGTCTGCCGTTCTCCCGCCGTGCTTGAGCCACAGGAAGCCTCCGTGGTGGAGCGTGATGTTGATGACGTTGGCCAGAACGCCAGCCAGGTGGATCTCCACGCCGTGAATGAACGTAGTCGGGGCGAGGCCCAGGTAGCCGCCTCTGTACACGTGGCAGTTGAAAGGCAGGTCGATCTCCTCGCGTAGGAGGTCCAGCGTCTGCCTGTCAGCCACATGCACTGTGCCGGTTCGGTCGCCAATCATGTACTTGAAGAAGAGGGTGACGTTGGTCTGGACGTTGAGGTGGTCGTTGAAGTTGAAGGTGAGCAGCTCGCTGGAGGGGATGTCCAGGACCTGCTCGTCGAGAGGTGGCATGATGGCCAGGTGCCCGTTACCTTGGATCTGCAGCTCCTCAAACTCAAATCTGGGACAAACATTAAGATTAAAATAACTGGCACGAATTTGAGAGAGAGAGAGAGAGAGAGAGAGAGAGAGAGAGAGAGAGAGAGAGAGAGAGAGAGAGAGAGAGAGAGACAGAGACAGAGACAGAGACAGAGACAGAGACAGAGAGACAGAGAGACAGAGACAGAGACAGAGAGACAGAGACAGAGACAGAGAGAGAGAGACAGAGACAGAGAGACAGAGACAGAGACAGATGAGAGGAAAGGGAGACAGAGACAGAGAGACACAGACACAGAGAGAGACACACACACAGAGAGGAAAGGAGAGGTAAACAGAGGCAGAGACACAGAGACAGAGGCAGAGACACATAGACACAGAGACAGAAACAGAGACGGACAGATAGAGAGAGCAGACAGAAAGTGTGTGTTGCTTACGAACGCTAATCAAATATGCTAACAAACAAACAAGCAAACACACACACACATACACAGACGCATGCACACACTAACAAACACAGACACGCATGCACACATAAGCACAGACACGCATGCACAGACCAACAAGCAAACATACACAAACGAGCACACACAGGCAACCAAACAACAACAACAACCACTACCACCACCTACCTGAATCCCCCACTGGAGAACGGATGAAGTCCCGACACGGGCAGGATCCAGGCCCGACCCTCGTTCTGCAGCATGCTGTCCCACGAGATGTACTTCTGGCGCGGCTCGGGCGCCCCGTCGTTGTCGATGATCAGCGAGCGATGGTCGTGGTCCATGTGGTAGACGAACACGGTTCCCGGTCCCCCACTGCCGCCAGGCCCGTCGCAGGTCCCGCAGCCGCTGGACCCGCCCACTCCGCCGGAAGCCAGGAAGCGGAACTCGCTGAACGTTCTGTTGTCGTGGAAGTACAGCGCCACCCTTCCCCCGCTGCCTCCTCCGCCGCCGGCGACGGAGTCGGTTCCGTTGGCGCCGCGACCGCCTTTGGCCAGGAGGCTGCCGTAGCCGGTGAGGGTGTAGCAGTGGACCCACAGGCTGCCCCCGCTGCCGCCGCCCCCGATCTCTCTGTCCGTGACCTCGCCGTCCAACCCGCCGGCCGTGACGAGGCCGTCGAGGAGGAGGGTGTTGGTGACGTTGATCCAGATGCGGCCCCCTCCAGCTCCGCCTCCCTTCGAGCCTCCGGCACTGCCGAACAGTTCCGGCTCGTAGAGATCGCCGTAGGGCAAGCCGATCGGAACGCCATCTGCGCGGCGAAGAAGGAAAGTCGTCATCATCTTCGTGAGTTAAGTTTTTATCTGCTTGATTTTTCTGCAGCAAGTCAGTCATCATCCAATCATCCAGATGCCTCTGTTCCCCCCCCCCCCCCCCCCACCCTACCCCGGCAGTTCCAGCTCGTACAGGTCACCGTGTGTCAAGCCAACCGGAATGAAGGATGATGATAGAATTTACCTGGCAAATGGCCGTGAACACTGTCAGTGAAAATACCAGGGAGATTTAAAACGATCTTCCGACTGCCGTCACCTCGGCAACTTCATTCCAGTCACGCCAGAAGAGGGGGCCTATTTACCACTTGATTTATGTATAGCACTCCCGAAGTTCTGCTGTATCGGAAGTAAGTAAAACATGGTGCTTAACGTCCACAGAAACTATAAGGCTTATTAGGGACAGGGAAAAGGGGAAAGGAGGTATGGAGGTGGGGGAAGAGGTAGATTATATACCTATCGCTACACTGTCACCACCAGATTGACTTTTGCATTAAGATGGGCAGCGATCAGAGTCATTTTAACGTTTCATTAATTGTGAAGGACAAAGTCACAAGACAGTATCCACAGACCACAACGTTTGAAGAGAAAGGAGAACCAAAGCGGATTCGAACCGAGGTTCCTCTGCTTACCAGAATAAACGCCTTACCGCTATGCCAAACCGGCTCACGGAGAGGTGGCCTAGGTATCGCTTGATTTATTGATTGATGATGATCGCGTATATAGCGCTATTCTCCGCTCTCTTGAGCAGACTCACTGCGCACGCATGTGGTTCTACATGAGTGACTAGCTTTATAGCGCGTTTTTTTTAATATCCACCGAAGTGGTGTACTTACAATGCTGGCATCGCTGGTGCCACATGAAACTGCAGCCGTCTCGGCGCAAGTCATGTGTACACCATACAACCATGCACCATGTCACTTCATGCAAAGCCACATACGTAAGGTGTATGCGTGTGTAGCTGTAACCTGCCACCTACACTTTTGGCAGAATGACCTGGATCTTTTACGTGCTACTGCGGTAACACGGGGGTGGAACTGATACCGAATTAAGAGTCAGCACAGAACGTCGACCCTGGAGAAGAAAATTCTCCCGCCACTACGGCAGGGATTCGAACCCGCGATCTTTCAATCACGAGTCCGGCGCTCTAACCACTGAGCTATCCCCGACCCTGTGCATAGCTCTCCAGAAGTTCTACTGTATCAGTATATACCCTACAGGTGACCAGCGCAAAATTACTCACTTTCGCTCGCTCGGCCACCGCTGCCACCGTGACCCGCTCCGCTGCCCACGCGGCCGTTAGAACGACCTTGACCCGGGTTGACTGGACCGTTCACGCCACGATCTTCCCCATCGGCGGGCTCGTAGCCCAGACCATCGGCACTCAGCACGCCACTGGCATCCACGGACATGTTGGTCGTGTGAACGTAGAAGTGGGTCCCCCGAGCCAAGCCGCCCCCGTCGATCTTGAACCAGACGGTGCGGAAGTTGATGCCTCCTTCACGGACCGGGTCGGTGATCATGTGCAGGAACCCGCCTGCTTTGACGTGCACCACCTCAAACTCGTAGGAACTGGCCGCCTCGGCCTCCGTGCGTCCGTCCCGGAACAGCCACAGCGTCCCGCCGTGGTGGATGGTGAGGTTGCGGACGTTGGCCAGGGTTCCGTTCAGGAAGATGTCGACGTTGTGGATGACGGTGTCCGGGGCCAGGCCCAGGTAGCCTTCCTGGTAGACGTGGACGCTGAAGGGCAGGTCGATGTGGTGTCGCTCCAGGTCCATGGTCTGGTTGGGTCCCACGTGGACGGCGCCGGTGCGGTCGCCGATCATGTTGTCGAAGGCGAGGGAGGCCGGGGCCCCTGTAGGCTCTGCCAGCACAGCCAGCTGGGCGCTGCCGTAGATCTGAACCTCGTTGAAGTGGTAAGTGTTGTTGACTGAAACAACAAAGTACTGACTGTTGTTGACTGAAACGAGAAAGTGCTGACTGTTGTTGACTGAAACAACAAAGTATTGACTGTTGTTGACTGAAACAACAAAGTATTGACTGTTGTTGACTGAAACAACAAAGTGCTGACTGTTGTTGACTGAAACAACAAAGTGCTGACTGTTGTTGACTGAAACAACAAAGTATTGACTGTTGTTGACTGAAACAACAAAGTGCTGACTGTTGCTGACTGAAACAACTAAGTACTGACTGCTGTCTAAAGTAAGGCTGCTGTTTAAAGTCAGGCAAAGTGCTGACTGCTGTTTAACTTAAGACACCCTTCTGACTTCTGTCTAAAGACAAATTGCTGACTTCTATCTAAAGTAAGGCAAAGTGCTGACTGCTGTCTAAAGTAAGGCAAAGTGCTGACTGCTGTCTAAAGTAAGGCAAAGTGCTGACTGCTGTCTAAAGTAAGGCAAAGTGCTGACTGCTGTCTAAAGTAAGGCAAAGTGCTGACTGCTGTCTAAAGTAAGGCAAAGTGCTGACTGCTGTCTAAAGTAAGGCAAAGTGCTGACTGCTGTCTAAAGTAAGGCAAAGTGCTGACTGCTGTCTAAAGTAAGGCACAGTGATGACTGCTGTCTAAAGTAAGGCAAAGTGCTGACTGCTGTCTAAAGTAAGGCACAGTGATGACTGCTGTCTAAAGTAAGGCAAAGTGCTGACTGCTGTCTAAAGTAAGGCAAAGTGCTGACTGCTGTCTAAAGTAAGGCACAGTGATGACTAGTCTAAATAAAGTAGCACACAGTAATGACTGCCGTCTGACGTAAGACAAAGTGCCGACTGCTGTCTAACTTAAGACACAGTCCTGATTTCTGTCTAAAGAAAAATTGCTGACTGCTGTCTAAAGTAAGGCGAAGTGCTGAATGCTGTTCACTGGTATGAGGCAAAATTATAAATATTTCGAACTGAAGTGAAACGAATTTAAAAGAAATAAGCATAAATGGTAAGTGTTTTCCATTATAAAATACGATCCTTTGAAACCTGCGCTGACTGAAGCAAGACCAGCTAGTAACTGGAGTTGACTGAAATAATATTAATTGGTAGCTGGCGTTGGCTCACACAAATCAACGTGGTAACTGTCGCAGACTGAAAGAACACCAAATGGAAACTGCTCTTGATTAAAACCAGATGAAATGGTAACTGATGTTGACTAAAACAAGATGAAATGGTAACTAATGTTTACGAAAGCAAGATGAAATGGTAACTGATGTTGACTAAAACAAGATGAAATGGTAACTGATGTTTACGAAAGCAAGATGAAATGGTAACTGATGCTGACTAAAACAAGATGAAATGGTAACTGATGTTTACGAAAGCAAAATGAAATGGTAACTGATGTTGACTAAAACAAGATGAAATGGTAACTGATGTTGACTAAAGCAAGATGAAATGGTAACTGATGTTTACGAAAGCAAGATGAAATGGTAACTGATGTTGACTAAAACAAGATGAAATGGTAACTGATGTTGACTAAAGCAAGATGAAATGGTAACTGATGTTTACGAAAGCAAGATGAAATGGTAACTGATGTTGACTAAAACAAGATGAAATGGTAACTGATGTTTACGAAAGCAAGATGAAATGGTAACTGATGTTGACTAAAACAAGATGAAATGGTAACTGATGTTGACTACAAACAGACGAACTGGTAACTGATGTTGACAAAACAAGGCAAATTGGTTACTGTTATTGGCTACAACAAGACAAAGTAGTAACTGGTGTTGACTAAAGCAAGATGAAATGGAAACTGTTCTTGACTGAAACAAGACGAAGTGTTGAATAAACAATATTATTATAAAAAACAAACAAAAAAACAAAAACAAGTTAGAGTGGCAATGTTGCTCACTGCAGTATTACTACGTCAGTAAGAGGTAACTGTGTTCAAGGTAACACGATTAGGCAGCGGTCAGTATAAAGTCATTGTCAAAATAAAAAGAAGACAACATTGCTACAGGCGAGAGGATCAAGACAAATTCTGACCACTAACACACAAGGGAGTTAATTAGCGCTCGAAGGACGTCACACAAGTACAACCACAAAGACCTGAGTCGACTACGGTAACTCTCACCTGGCATGCGTGTAAATATAAGGTAGAAAATTCCACCAGAGGTACATCCTCAATACCCTTTCAATCAGGCCTCTGTTGTTGTACCTGTATGACTTCTTTCGGGCGCTAATTAACTCCCTTGAGTGCTGATTCTGCATGAACGCTCTGGGCCTCATTCTGTTTCAGATTTGTAATTATACAACGGCAACAACCAAAAAACTAAAATCAACAATTACCAGCAAACAAAATGTAACACACGCAGAAAAAAAAGAAAAAAAGAAAGACTACAAGGTCATACAATTTCACGGACTGAACAAACACTTCCAGACAAACAGCCAACGGTTACAGCACCATACCTGTGAAGTCGGTGTTGCCATGGTGAGGTAGAAACCAGGCGCGGCCGGCATCGTTCTCCAGATCTGAGTAATCTTCCACAACATTCATGTCACGTCTGGGGCCCCGTCCGATGTTGTTGATCATCAGAGTGGTGTGTTTGTACCCTGTTCAGATCAATTTGACACAAAATTACAACTACCAATATGTACGCCATCTTACTGATCGGTCATTGTTTGTTTTGTTGTTGTTTTTCATCCTTGTTGACTGGCGTAAAAAACTAATTATTTACTCTGTGTGTGTGTGTGTGTGTGTGTGTGTGTGTGTGTGTGTGTGTGTGTGTGTGTGTGTGTGTGTGTGTGTGTGTGTGTGTGTGTGTGTGTGTGTGTGTGTGTACGCGCGCGCGCGCGCCACACAACATACATCAAGCTTGACCCGGCACAGTGGTCTCTCATTTAAACTCGTCAATCCTTTCATCCGAAACATTTTCCAAGCCCCATTTCCACCACCGTTCATTTGTCACAGTTTCAAGTCATCTACTCATGACATGGTATAGGCAAATATTTCGCCGAGGATTATGCTTCCGAGTCAGTTAAGCCATTTTCCATTAACCTGCAGTTTGAGAATGTGAGCTAACCGTTGTAGAAACTATCGTTAAAGCAAACAAAAGTTGGCTATGCCTTTGTTTCTCAGAATTCTTTCTCTCCCTCGATACGTATCACTGATGGTCATACCTCTGAATCTCAATGCCAATTGCCAGAGAAAAATCTTTTTTTTTAAATCTGTATATTGGGTAACACTTAAAAGATCTAGCAAGTCAGCTTCTGTGTTATTTCTTACTCACCTGTGTGATAAAAGAAGATGGTGCCAGGACCACCATCGCTGTGCCCACCATCAGACAGGCCACCGTAAGCGTTGAAGTCACCGGCGAAGGTCTTGTTGTCGGCAAAGTGCAGGGCGATTCTGCCTGCACCTCCACCTCCGCCCACATTGCCATCTGACCTGCTTCCGTCACCGCCTGTCACCTCAAAACGGCCGTAGCCCTGCAAAGCGGTTGAGTTCATGATGATATCTCTAAGATTTTTCTGTCGTTTTCATGTTGTTTAAGATAAACATACCCGTTGTTGCAACATTGATTTAGTAAATTATGCTTGTGAGCATTCACTTTAAGCTCAGCTTGTTTAATGCTCATACAATGATTTTGTCATGAATGTAAATAAACTTTGCTTAAACCAAGAAGAAGAAGAAATGGGGGAAAGAAGAAGAAGGAGAAGAAGAAGAAGAAGAAGAGCGTGACTAACGCAGACGCTGACCTTGATCAGTCCCACTTCCAATAGAATGCTGCCGCCGCTTCCCCCTCCCCCACCAGCCGAGCCAGCCTCCCCGTTACACTGCACAGTGCCGTCATTGTGAAGGGTCCCCGTCACTTTGATGTAGACCACGCCTCCGCCCCGCCCACCAGGATGACTGGCAGTCGTAGCTCCACCCCTACATCCTCTAGTGGCAGGGTGGAAGAGAGAGCCGTAGGCGTGGCCAGTGGATGACCGGGCGGAGCCTCGCCCACCACGCCCTCCGTGACCCGCACCTGAGGAGAAGGAACAGCAACTTTTCTTATTACATGTCAAGTTTCATTATTGTGTTTACATTAGGGGTGGAGGGATTGGGGGAGGGGAAATTACCTTGCTTGCTTGCTTGCTTCTTTGGTAGGATTTTGGTTTTGGTCTTGGTTTTTAGATTTTTAAAAACCCACTGTGTTCACTCACGCTTTCTTCTCTAGTTTCTAAAATGATTACAAGTACCAACAAAAAAAGCAGACTGATGCATATATGGCCAACAAAGTCTTCTTACTGTGACGACAGAAGACAGAATATACTGACTACACACAGAGAAAAACAGTACTTTTCATCAAGTAGAAAAATGTCAAATCACCTGATGCGCCTAAGCCATCGTGACCTTGACCTTGTGTACAGGGAACCTGGTGAAGGTCGCCCACGATGGTCCCAAGGTCGTCAACCATCAGGTTCACCACAGTGATGTTGAGGTGCACGGCATGGATTGTTCCCCCTCCATGGACATTGAGGTGTTCCACCTGCAACACCGCCAGCGCTCGTTTGAAAACAGTTAATGCTATGAATTTAAATATGTGCTGGCATATAATTGTGAAGACTGTCTAAGAGCTTGTCTCCAGTCCCGAATAAGCCTTATGATTTATGTGGATGATAGTACCATGTCCATTTATTTAAAACCTTTTGTTCTTTGTCAAATCAAAGAGTTATTTTGCATAGTAAAATCCTTCTTTCTCAAATACTAGAGAGAGAGAGAGAGAGAGAGAGAGAGAGAGAGAGAGAGAGAGAGAGATGCATTTGTTGATGTGCATTGTTTGCACCTCTAGTGTAACTGTGCAATTGTAAGCAACGTTAACAACGTTATGGAAAGTTTTGAGACACGGGGTGGAGCACACCTGGGCTTTTCCGAACGAAGTGTAACGACTCACCTCCAGGGTCAGAATGTTTTCCTCATCCGTCAGTCCTGGGGTCACGGTGACCTCTCCTCCATCGGCAACAGTCAGGGTGGGTACCCGCAACACGCCGTCTGTGCTGATCCAGCCCTGACCGGCGATTTGAGCACGACGTCCGAACATCAGGCGACAGCCACTGGACACTTCCATTTCGTCAATGCCAAGTGTACCCCTGCACATGTTGGTATATAATGATGTGTGGCTTTGCATGAAGTGGCATAGGCGGCAGTATCCACTTTTTGCCCCGTCGGTTCGCTGTCCTCAAATGCCAATGGTTTGAGGATATGCGTGTGTGTGTGTGTGTGTGTGTGTGTGTGTGTGTGTGTGTGTGTGTGTGTGTGTGTGTGTGTGTGCGTGCGTGCGTGCGTGCGTGCGTGCGTGCGTGCGTGCGTGCGTGCGTGCATACACTGGCATGGCACGGAATGAACTGAGATATATGTGGATATGCCAACAGAGTGCATACTTCAAGTTTATTCTGTCCACACACACACACACACACACACACACACACACACACACACACACACACACACACACACACACACACACACACACACACACACACGCACGCACGCACGCACGCACGCACACACACCGCGCGCGCGCGCACACACACACACACACACACACACACACACACACACACACATTCTCACACCATCGGTGAACCGCTAACCCATGGGGCTAAAACTGGACATTGTTGTGACATGGTGCATAGTTGTATGGTGTACACAGAACGCGCTGAGACGGCAGCAGTTCCGTGTGGCACCAGCCATGTCAGTGCTGTGAGTACACCACCTCGGTGGATATTCAAAGACGCGCTGTATAAACCTAATCACACACGTGGAATCACATGCGAGTGCAGTGAGTCTGCTCGAGAGCGGGGAATCGTGCTATATAAAAGCGATGAACAGTAAGTATACGCGCAGTGGTAAGAGAGATAACTATACGTGTACCTATTATAATTATGTCAATCATGTTAATGTGTGTCACGCTATTTATTTAATTATAGCGTGATAAGAGAGATAACTATACTTGTGCTTATTATAATCACGTCAATCATAATTATTATAATGTGTGTCACATTTATTTTACAGCTTGGTAAGGGAGACAACTATACTTGTGCCTATTGTAATTATGTCAATCATATTAATGTGTGTCACATTTATTTTACAGCGTGATAATGGAAACAACTATACTTGTTCTTATTATAATTATGTCAATCATATTAATGTGTATCACATTTATTTTACAGCGTAATAAGGGAGACAACTATACTTGTGCCTATTATAATTATATCAATCATATTAATATGTGTCACATGTATTTTACAGCGTGATAAGGGAGACAACTATACTTGTGCCTATTATAATCATGTCAATCATGTTAATGTGTGTCACATTTATTTTACACCGTAATAAGGGAGACAACTAGTGCCTATTACAATTATGTCAATCATATGAATGTGTGCCACAGTTTATTTAATTACAGCGTGATAAGAGATAAAACTAAACTTGTGCCTACTATAATTATGTCAATTATATGAATGTGTGTCACACTGTTTATTCATATCCATATTTGTCACACTGTTAATTTTACAGGGCATTTCCATAAGTAACACAGATAATGTTGATATCAACCTTGCCTGCACGTTGTTGTGCAATCTTAAATTGTGAATCTTTGATACACGTATTTTTTTATTTATTTTTTTGTTTCTTTGTTAATTATTATTGTGCTGCACCCACATTTTCCTTTAAGTGAAACAAAGAAGTACTTTACTTGACTTGACCTAACGTGAGCCTGATAATTAACGTGAGTTTGATTAAAAGATACAAGGCGATAGCCGCTGGGCAACGCCAGCTGATCAGTGTAGATCCACGGGACTCCTGCACATGAAACCTACACATGGTCACATTATAACAGTGATCTGAATGCAGCAAGAATGCAGTAAGTCTGCTCGAAAGCGGAGAACAGCGCTATATAAAAGCGATCAAGCATTTATGCTTCTAAAAAAAAAAAAAAAAAAAAAAGGAGAAAAAGAAAAAAATGGATGGAGAGAGAGAGAGAGAGAGAGAGAGAGAGAGAGAGAGAGAGAGAGAGAGAGAGAGAGAGAGAGAGAGAGAGAGAGAGAGAGAGAGAGAGAGAGAGAGAGAGAGAGAGAGAGAGAGAATAAAAACACACTAACAGCAAAGTTGGGATTCAGCAAATGACCACAATCTGAACACTTCTTTTCACGCACAAAATGAACAAGAACAGAAGACTGACCACACAGTTATGTTCACATCGCGGCATCTGAAGAAAGAGGGAAGATGCAGAGTACCGCCCTCGTAGACAAACACGTGGGTGAAAGCCTCAATCTCGTCCACCAATCGGAAGGCCATAGTCTGTCCAGGACCAATATGCAACACTCCTGTGTTGTCACCTGATATGACATGACTGTGTAGCTCAAATGGCCTGAAAACAAGTACAAACTAGTATTAATCCATAAGAAACAACAAACAAACAAATAAACAAAAATAACTTTATAAATCTGTAGACAGTAATATGCTACCAAATAACATGTTACTTTGATTTAGAGTAAGTAAGTATCTTGGTGTTTTACGCCGTCAACCAGTACGGTTATATCAGGGCGATACACATTTTGTCAGCAAACAACAGTCATTAAAAATAAAGCGGGTAAAAGGCAAACAGAGCCAAAAATGATCTGAGAGTTTTGATGTACAATTAGACTCACCTACCTACTTTCCTATTGGGCGATTCAGCGAAGCTGGTTTGCTAGAGTGAATGCGCTTTGTAATCTTTCGCGCAAGAAGTCGCGAGAGGTCGCAGCGCGCTTCCGGGCAGATTTCTGAGTAGGTGTATAACAGCGGAAGTTGAACCTAGAATTGCGAAGCAGTACAAATGCCAATACTGTTGCAGTTGCAAAAATTACTGTGGAAAGGGGATGGAGGGTGGAAAAAAGTGTCTTTGCGTCGTTTTTTTGCAGCCCAGAAGATCGCGAGTTCGTAGAAAAAATGCGTTTTGGGGCATCCTATAGCACGAGCAACAAGTTGTTGCTTATTTCCAGACACATTATGACTACGGGCCTCAAAAAATGCCTTTAAGGTTGGCAGTGTAAAATTCGCAAATTCACTGTCACCGCCTTCCATTGTGAAGAAAGTACGCACCGGAAGTAAAAGCAGCCAAGGGACATAAGCGATTCTGGGCAAAAGTCAAGGGAGTTAACAACCCCGCCTGAATCGCCCAATAGCACATCCATTTTATGATTCACAGGCTTTTTAGCCATCTTTCAGTCTACCCACTTACCATTGTACGAATATCAATTAAGCGCATCTTTATTGTGCATAATTGTACAATGCACACATTCAGACGGAATTATTTCGTTGACATATCAGCTCAAGAAGATTACTGAAATGAATACATAAAATTATCTCTGTCTCTACCTCTGTGTCACTCTCATTGTGAAAATGGCACTTAATGTTAAAGTGTTGCTTTACGTCCACAGAAACCGAAGGTTGATTAGGGACGGGAGCCCAGGACGGCCACCTCGACTTTCACACAGCTCCTGAGCTCTGAAACTAGCACAACGTAGGCCCGCTACTTACTCCGCCAGACTTGGATGCAAAGCAAAGTGAGCATGTCCAAGAACTCGAACGTCTTCGAACTGGCCTGTAGAGTTGTCAATCAGCCAGGTTCGTCCCGCGTCATTTGCATACTGACTGTGATTGGTTGTGGTGTAGCCCAAGGACCGCCCACCGTTATCAATGATGAGTGTCCGGTTCTTCACGTCGGGAGTGGAATCCTGGAAATGTACAAAGACGACAGTCAATGGCTACCTCATTTCTTAAACAAAATGTGTATATCAGAAACAGAACTTCAAGACACACCAACCGAAGATTTTGTTGTCGTTGTTGTTCAAGCTCTTTCTTTATTGTGCACAAATGAAGTATAAATTTCTGAAAATGGGACAC
>OY757556.1:12606666-12611666 GCA_963584105.1 Alviniconcha strummeri
GGAAGAAGGTGTCGTTGGGGTGGAAGGTGAGCCTTCCCTTGGGTCCCACCGCCAGGTGGTTCCAGCCGTGCTCCAGAGGCGCCTTGTGGTTGACCAGCCTGCCTGCACTCATCGTTCCGTTCACCGTCACGGTCTCCAGCACCAGGTACGACACGCCTGAGTAAGCTCCGTTCTTCAGGGCGCGCGAGTCCAGAGTCAGCGTGCCGTTCTCACCGACCAGGAGAGCCCTCGTCCGGATGATGCTGTTGCCCGTGACGTTGATGGGGGCGAGTGACGTCAGGACACCGTGACACTTCAGGTAGTCCACGCCCAGCTCCGAGGCAGGATCGAACGTGAAGTTGCCGCCGTTGCCAACGGTTAATTGCGTCACCGGCTTGGCGAAGCTCAGCCTCCCGGCGTCAAAGAGTCCGTTGACGGTGATCTCCTCCGCGAACAGCTCCGAGTGGTCCACACCAGTCACGTCGTTGCCGTTGCTGACCATGGGCAGGTTGCGGGTGTCCAGCGTTAGTTTGCCCCCCGGCCCGTGCACGACCAGCGTGGCCAGCTTCCTGTCGTCCTGCACGGGTGACTGGAGGCTGACCTTGTTCCTCACCTCCATCACCCCGGACACCGACAGCGTGTGGGTCAGCACCGGGCCCCCGGCCGTCATGGAGAACAGCCCTAGAGGCCCGACGATTGTGTCTCTGACGTCGTTTCCAAAAATGACGTCACCGGCGGGTTGCAGAACGCCGTTGACGGTGACGTTGGTGCAGTCGATGACGACGGACTGGGCTCCGTCCCACGTTAGGTTGCCGCCGTCTATCATCAGCCTGGTGCAGTTGGTGAAGGAGACTGGCTTGCGCAGGTAAAACAGCCCACGAATGTCGACAGTGTTGCCCAAATCGTCGGAGGTCAAAGGGTCGAAGATTACGGTGGATCTGAAAAGAAGTCATGATCTCAAAATACACACAAAAGAAATCGCTTTCAGATCTAGATTGCAGGACAAAGTCTTGGACGTGAAAGTAGGAAAAGCGAACCAGGTTTAAGATGTTGGTACATCCTTCTGACTGTGCAGTTTTCTTCGTCTATGGAAGGTAAACAGCGGGTTCAGACACGTTTTATGAAAAGAAAAGAAAAATGAAACAACAACAACAACAACAAAACACTCACACACACACACACACACACACACACACACACACACACACACACACACACACACACACACACACACACACACACACACACAAAGAAGCGTTTTCGTATAACGTTGTTAGCTCGAATGCGGTCCCAGTCTGCGTCAGTAAACTATGTAAAGTAAATTAACACTTTACAAGGAACGACCGACGTTCACTTACGCATACGCCAACACACAGCACAGGCCTGCTACTTTGACAAAGCTGTTCAACAACACTTCATTATCTTATCCGATAAATAAAATGTGTGGCGAATTGTATCCATACATCACTAAACATAAACAAACACCAACTGCATTTTAAAATCAATTAAAGGACAAGTCCAAGGTTAGGGGTGATTTTTGACACGATTTCCGTTAAAGCTCGCTGAGAACGAAAGCGTCTCCATGACGCCCAAATCACGTGACCATATACCTGCTACGTCACTCTGGGGAGTCGCTGCAAAATGGCCAACTCGAACTCCGAAGACGACGCTGATATTTTGCCCTAGAGACCCACAGGGATACAGCCGTATCAGTTTCAGCCTGTCAGGCAGGATTTTGAAAGAGTACCGGAACATCGTGTCAGCTTCGACATGCGGTATTCCATGGGGTTTGCGAAATCGCACTCACTGAAGTGCTCGCTACACAAATGGGCGTGATGCGGCGCAGCAAAAAAGTCAGCTCGTTTGAATTGTATAAACTTAATCCACTTTCGCCTCACTGCGGGTCGATTGCGCGGGAGCTCGTGCATTGTTATACCTGGGGTCGTCTGCGAATTGTTACAGTTCGCGGCAACACAGTAGGCCAGCATGGTTAACTTTTTTGTCGACCACACGCATACACAGTTTACTGAAGGATCTAACATGGCAACCGCACTGACTCCCCAGACTGACGTCACTTCCGGGGAAACCTACAGAAAATAAAATCGATTAAAAACCCAATTAAACATTTTTATTTATTTTTTATTTCATTCAATCTGAAACTAGTGACTCATTTGTCAATCATTTCGATGGTCATTTTGCATACTTAAAAACCTTGGACTTTTACTTTAAGATATAATATGCATTAAAAAATAAAAATAAATATAAAAAGGAAAAGGGCACATAACAGAGGCCTACACCTTCTTCACAACACATAACTGTGCCGCCATACTTTCGCATAAAATAACTACTTTGTTGCATTTTGGGGAAGGGGTGGGTGGGTAGAGGCTGTTTGTACCTTATTGGTATGAGTGTAGTTTGGTAGTTTTTAGCTTGCGAGAGCTCACATGTATGCACTGTGTGTAACTGGCGCTGTGAACACGCAAGGTTTTGTGTGGAATTTTTTATGCGTTATATTAAAAACAAATGCATTCAGTCATTCATTCATAACAAGCGTAACATTCCTGTCTAATATTTACACTCGACTTACACCCTCAGTACACATGGCGTGGACAAATTCTGTCACTAAACTATAACTGCATAATTCTAGCCTCTTACCCTGGTCCTGTGCTCAGCGACTGCAAACCACTCAGCTGCGCGAGCTGTGCGTGCAGCTCACCATTCACCACCAGTGACGTCACGGTTAGAAGGAAAGTATGGGAGCCCGTGACTGTCATGATCGATTCCTCCTTGACGGTCAGACTTTGCAGGTTGAGGGGTTGTGACCTCAGGGTCATGTTGCCGCCTACCGTGAGATCCACGTTACCCTGGAAATAGTTGATGCAGTTGATGTACATAATTCTTCTTCCTTATATATATATATATATAATTTATTTAAAAACATTAAAGTTTGATCACATAACTGATATTAGACCGATCTTACAATTAAACGTTAACGATATATCATCAAGTTGCAACAACAATAATAACAAGAAATTAAACTAAAATCAAAACCAAAAACCACAAACAACAACAAAACAAAACAAACAAACAACAACAACAACAACAACAAAATTGATAACACATTTGTCTCTGTATGTTCAGTGATTTCTGTACGGTTTCAGTGCAGTGGTAGTGTTTGTTCGTCCCGACTTCTAACTAATCCATCCGCCTGCGCTTCCCCACTGCTCTTCTTCTTCTATTAATTTAAAAAAAAAAAAAAAAAAAAGGAAAACAAGAGCTCAACCAAAAATAAAAATAAAAAAATATTTTAAAAAATCTAATTTTTCATCGTTTTTAATCGTTTAACTGGTGTTTAAGTGTCGTTTTGTGGCTTGACAAAAGGGATTCCCTTAATTTGCAGACTGTGTGTCTGTGTCATAGTAAATAAGCGTTCTTTTGAACCTTTTATGTGTTTGGATCTTCTTGTTCTATTGTTAAAGCAGCCACTGCAATAAATAATATCACAGAGCAATAGCCAAATCAATGCAAATTTGATCGTTCAGTTTTCAAAACTGGACAGTCCACAAAAGCCAAGAAAAAGGATCTGCATCATCATAAATGTCGTTTAATTTTCAAAACTGGAAAGTCCAAACATCGAAAGAAACGAGATCTGCAGCAAATTATAAAATTACTGTCGCTTAATTTTCAAAACTGGAAAGTCCACACATCGAAAGAAACGAGATCTGCAGCATAATAAAATTACTGTCGCTTAATTTTCAAAACTGGAAAGTCCACACATCGAAAGAAACGAGATCTGCAGCATAATAAAATTACTGTCGCTTAATTTTCAAAACTGGAAAGTCCACACATCGAAAGAAACGAGATCTGCAGCATAATAAAATTACTGTCGCTTAATTTTCAAAACTGGAAAGTCCACACATCGAAAGAAACGAGATCTGCAGCATCATAAAATTACTGTCGTTTAATTTTCAAAATTAGAAAGTCCACAGAAACGAGATCTGCAGCATCAGAAATGTTTAATTTTCAAAACTGGAAAGTCTACACGTCATACATCCAAAGAAACGAGATCTGCAGAATCATAAACATGGACAAAAAACAAAAAACAAAAAAAACAAGAAAAGAAAACAAAAACAAAAAAATCCAAGGATTTTTTTTTTATAGCTAATCGATCCGCCTCCTGCTCTCTACTTTTCTTCTTGTTCTGCTGTTAAGCAGCCACTAAGTCTACCGACGAACATCACATTACAGAACAATAGCTTAATCACTCCAAATTTGGTCGTTTAATGTTCAAAAACTGGACTGTCCAAACAGTTACAATGTAAACCGGTGCATGGTTGAAGGGTACACACAGAACTTGCGCCGAGACGGCAGCATTTCACGTGGCACCAAAGAGCGCTACCATTACACCACTTCCGTGGATGTTAATACGCGATATAAAAGGATACACTACTGTCACTCTTTCAGAATCACATGCGACATGTGCGCAGTGAGTCTGCTCGAGAGCAGAGAATAGCGCTATATAAAAGCTATGAATGATAATAATAATAAAGGAAAAAAGGATCTGCCGCATCATAAACATGGACGAATTTCTTTTTTCGAGGGGTTCACAGTCTTACTCGGATATCGAGAGTGCCCATGATGAAACTCCATTTTTCCAAGGCGACATCCGAGTCGGCGGCTGTGCGCAGTGTAGCGGACTCTGCCACAAACTTGTTTCCATCAAACTGGTTTCCGATCAGAAGCGACCTTGACTCTCCGACGTAGATCAGTGACGTGTTGTCCGTCTCGACGTCACTGGCGACAAGATCTACATCGACGTTCAAGATGGCGGCGTTCTTTAGAACGATTTTGTCGAGATCCTTTGAAGCATCTTGAAGCCAGGCTGCCCCACCTGATCAAACGATTCAATAATCAGAAATATAGGTATAAGCCAGCAAGTCAAGCAGTCACAATGTATTAACCAGCTAGTCAAGCAGTCAACAGAAAGTCAGTCACAATCGGTCAAACAGCCAGTCAAATAT
>OY757556.1:12616666-12618128 GCA_963584105.1 Alviniconcha strummeri
CAACGCCGAGTCAGGATTACGCCGAGTTAGAATTGCATGGAATATTAAAATAGCAAACAAACAAACGAAGCTTACCTGGGCAGTGCTAAGTAATGATGACGGACTGGAATGAGAATGATTATGATGAATACGAAAACATTAATAATAATAATAATAATAAAGACCTACTACTGCTACTGCTACTGCTGCTGCTGCTGCTGCTGCTACTACTACTGCTGCTGCTACTGTTGCTGCTGCTGCTGCTGCTCCTGTTGCTCCTCCTCCTCCTCCTATTACTGCTACTACTAATAATAATAAAGCGCTATTCTCTAACCAGAGTTAAACTCACTGCGCTGTACAAACATCTGATGACAAAAACAACATTAACATACATTTCAAACTAACAAAAGCAGCGAGAGCAAAGAGAAGAAAGCATGCACTCTTCTTCCATTCCCTCTTCTCACCCCCCCCCCCCCCACCACCTTAAAAACAAACTTATAAAGCGCAGTGTATCTACTCCAGAAGTCTCTCACTCATTTACTAATACACTTATGATCGTGAAGGGAACACTGAAGGAATTAACAATGGGTTAATGCCCTTGACTTCAGTTGTCACGTGCTGTTTTATTTGTCCCAGTTATGATGAACACAGTGCGTGGAATTTGTGCACAGTTGGGGGAAAAGTGCAAATGACGCTTTTGCACTTCACGATGCCACTCGAGCATCGATGTGGGCCCATAAATATACATGTACGAATTATGCCCCCTTAGTCCAGTTTATCTTCTAAATGCTGACGACCGTAAAGTCGGCATGTGTGACGCGCAAATAGGACTCTCCAGTCGGTCTCACTCACTCAGTCCCTCGACATGTGCAGTCGTCAGGGGGTAAGTAAGAACAGAAGTAAGTAAGTAACTTGGTGTTTTACGCCCAGTCAACCAGTGCAGTTATATCAGAGTGGTCTGAGGGCAGAAGTAGATAAGTAACTTGGTGTTTTGCGCCCAGTCAACCAGTGCAGTTATTTGCGCCCAGTCAACCAGTGCGGTTATATCAGGGCGGTCTGAGAGCAGAAGTAAATAAGTAAGTAAACAACATGGTGCTTAACGTCCACATAAACCATAGGGCTTATTAGAGGCGGGAAGAGGGGCGAGGTAGATTAGCCTATATACCTATCGCTACACTGTCACCACCAGAATTACTTATGCCTTCAGATGGGCAGCGATGAGAGCCATTTTAATGTTTAAATAACTGTGAGGGACAGAGTCACAAGACTCAGTGTCCACAGACAACAGCTTTTGAAGAGAACTGAGAACTGAAGCGGATTCGAACCGAGCTCCCTCTGCTTACCAGCCTAACGTCTTACCGCTAGGCCAAACCGAGATTAATGGCTATCCGACTTTTACTTATATAGTTGCTCTTAAGAAATATGGGCCCTAATGGTTGTCGCTCAGTGGAGACTGACAGACTCTCTCTCTCTCTCTCTCTCT
>OY757556.1:12618328-12636516 GCA_963584105.1 Alviniconcha strummeri
TGTGCAATTCAATTCTACGTTGTGCGTTAATGTATAAGATCGTACGACAGCTTTAATTTCCGCTGGGATGAATAAATTGTTATTGTTACCATCCGTGCACCACCATAGTACCTTTTCTATCGTCTGAGAAAGCCTGTTCCTCTACCTTTGGAATACCCACAAACAAGGCCTTTAAAATGTGTTTGAAAGGTACAAAAAATTCTCTTTTCTAACTAGTTTCTTTGATCCTGATGTCATCCAACAAAGGTGTAGAAAATGTTTTAAAAAGTCGTCCATGGATCATATCCTCAAGCGACCGAGAGTGCAGGCCTCTCGTGCGGCCAGTTCAAGGAGGTACACCCACACACCCACACACTCACACACAACCACGCACGCACGCACGCACGCACGCACCCACCCACCCACCCACACACACACACACACACACACACACACACACACACACACACACACACACACACACACCGTATTAGGGCCGGAAAGCCCAGGACGGCCACCTCGACTTTCACACAGCTCTTTAGCTCTGACCTAACCGCTCAGAAGGTCTAGCGTCATGACTAACGTAATTGCACCACAGAAACAGTTGTTTACATCTATGATCTCTCTCCCTCTCTCCTCTCTCTCTCTCTCTCTCTCTCTCTCTCTCTCTCTCTCTCTCTCTCTCTCTCTCTCTCTCTCTCTCTTTGTAAACATGATGCTTAACGTCAACAGAAACCCTAAGGCCTATAGTAGGAACGGGGAGAAGGGAGGGGGGTGTTATCTGATTGGGGAAGAGGGAGAGTATATATATATATATACCTATCGCTACATTGTCACCACCAGGGTTCCAGGCGAGATCAAAAGATCTAGAGATCTTAGAGGAGGGAGGTGGAGCTGGACCCTCACTTTTGCCCAGAAGAGATGATGAGTAGGGAGGTGGAGCTGGGCTGAGCAAGTTGGACGTCTTTTGCTTCGAGTTGTCCAAGTTGTTCGTCAACAGCGGTGCAACGGACATTGTCTTAGTGACTCTGTCCAGCACAGCAGTTGAAAGAGCAATTGCGCAGTGCACAAGTCGCTGGGCAATGGCGAGGGGACACCGC
The DNA here is from genome assembly GCA_963584105.1 of Alviniconcha strummeri. NCBI lineage: Eukaryota > Metazoa > Mollusca > Gastropoda > Provannidae > Alviniconcha > Alviniconcha strummeri. Next base: position 12,619,408 of record OY757556.1, read on the forward strand.
CTTAACACTTCCATTGTTCTGGCGGCGGTCCACGGTCTCTCCGGTCTTTTTCGGGCGGATTCCGCGGTCGAGCCTTTCACTCTCTCGTCCCCTTCCCACTCTGTCCCCGTCCCTAATAGGTCATCTCGCCTCCGTGGACGTTAAGCAACATGAAAGCATTGTCACCACCAGAATGACTCCAGCATTAGATGGGCAGCGATGACAGCCATTTTAATGTTTCATTAATTGTGAGGACAAAGTTACAAGACAGTGTCCACAAACCAGAGCCTTTTGAAGAAAAAGGAGAGCCGAAGCGAAATCGAGCCGCGGCCCTTCTGCTACGCATTACCGCTAGGCCAAACCGGCTCTCTCTCTCTCTCTCTCTCTCTCTCTCTCTCTCTCTCTCTCTCTCTCTCTCTCTCTGGTTACCTCTCCCTGAAACTAGTGAAAGCAGGGTAACGGGTCTGAGGCCCCCTTTGTCAGTGTCGTAACCACGCGCCTGTCAAAACGCCTTGAAAAAGTCGTTCTCCACAAACTTTTCTCCCATCTCCAAGAAAACAACCTCAGCAATCCCTTTCAGTCAGCCTATCGAGCAGGATACAGCAATGAGACCATATTGTTACGTATTGTAAACGATATTCTTTCCGCTCTGGACAATAACAACATTTCTGTTCTTTTTTTGGGGGGGGGGGATCTTTCTGCCGCTTTTGACACTATTGACCACCAAATTCTCCTCTCCCGCCTGAACTCTGTTTTTGGCATTCAGTCTACTGCACTCCAATGGTTTCACTCATACCTCTCAGACAGATATCAGTCCACTTCAGTCAATAACTCGTCTTCGTCACCATCACAGCTCATGTACGGTGTGCCTCAGGGCTCAGTACTAGGGCCCATTCTCTTCGTCCTGTGCACTACGCCTCTCTCCGATATCATAGCTAACCAATCTGTAAACCATCAGCTTTTCGCAGATGACACACAGCTCCAGAAATCCGCTCCTCTCAGTGAAGTGACCAACCTCACCAAAGAACTCAATGCATGCACAGACGACATAAAAACATGGATGACGGAAAATCAGCTCAAACTGAACGACGGCAAAACAGAAGCTCTTCTCTTTCCCTTTTCGTCTTCCTTGAAACCTTCTACCGTTTCCCTCTCTGACTCGATTACTCTTGGCTCTCACAACATCCCCTTCTCTGATTCTGCCAGGAACCTTGGAGTCATTCTTGACTCAAAACTGTCCATGAAGAAGCACATTATAAAAATCTGCCAAACTGCTTATTTCGAGCTTAAACGCATTAGTTCAATCCGCAGGTTTCTCACTAAAGACGCAACCAAGACTCTTGTTACTTCCTATATCCTTTCACGGCTTGACTACTGCAACTGTCTCCTCATGGGTACACCTAATTCTGTCATCGAACCTCTCCAGAAAATTCTGAACTTTGCTGCAAGACTTGTTCTCTTGGAACCCCGTCACCACCACTCAACACCTCTCCTGGAAAAACTGCACTGGCTTCCCATTTCAGAACGTATTAAGTATAAAGTCGCTTGTATGTGTTTCAGTGCTATAAATGGTTCTGGTTCTGCTTATCTCTCTGAACTGCTGCATGTCTACACTCCATCTCGTACACTGCGCTCTTCTTCTGACACCCGCATGCTGGAAATCCAACAATACAAACGCAAGACTCATGGCTTCCGCAACTCTTCTTGCTTTGGACCCCACATTTGGAATTCACTCCCACAAGACCTTAGACACTGCTCAACCCTGTCATCTTTTAAAGTCAAACTGAAAACCTTCCTCTTCTCACAGTATTTCCATCCTAACTAATATCAGTACCCAGTTTCTGCTACAGTCAGTGTATGTATGCGTGTGTGTGAGAGTGTGTGTGTGTGTGTGTGTGTGTGTGTGTGTGTGTGTGTGTGTGTGTGTGTGTGTGTGGTTTTGTTTTTGTTTTGTTTTTAATAAAACTTTATGTAAATTGTTTTGGTAGGACTATGCTCTACATGTGTATAGAATATCATATTTAGGTTAATATGTATCATGTGAGCGCTCAGGGCGTTGATGAGCGCATGATAAATATACATTATTATTATTAAAACGCCAGTAAGTGCGTGATAAGGGCAGTTCATAAAACTGGGTCTTGGGTGCCGCTGTTGCATGCTACTAGTAAACAAATTGTAACCTCTGAAGCTGTCGGTGTGCTCTCGGCGCACAAAGAGAGTTTGGGGGCCAGCGATGGGTCAAGTGCATCCCCACTGTCAAGTGGATCACTGAATTCTGCCGGCAGCGCGAGCTAGGTAGGGACGTACACGTGGTGGGTTGGCTAGGGTTAGGGGGCGGGGGAGGGGGGGGAGCACTGGTTGTTTTTTGTTTGTTTGTTGTTGCACAGCATTGGTTTCATGCTATTCATAGCCAAAGTCCGAGCGGAACCTTAGGCCAGGACACCCGAGATTTCGCTAGCGATTTCGCGCGAGACTATACTGCCTGTTTTTATTGTCGACAGATTAGCGTTTTCACGACTAGTGACCTCTTCGAGATCACTTGGATGTTGCAGAAGTAAAACATAACGAATCACATCCAGAATCTGGGCCTGCCATGCATGCTTACCGGTCATTACACGTGGGAACTACGTCGCAAAGAAATGAACGAAGCTTGTCTCTGTGCATGCCATGATAGGATAGCCACGTCTAAAATTAGCGCGTAGTGACACGGGAGCTGACGTTTTAAATTTGCTCTCAGCGCGAAGTCAGCCACTTTTATCTCGGCATCTGTCAGGTGGATACGTTAATGTAGGTAGTCGAAGTCGCTTCGCCAGGCCACACCGGCTCTCAACCAAAGAGCGGGCAAGGGTCTAATTACGATGAGGTGACGTCACCTCGCGTGAGCTGCCCATCTGTCACAGCAAAGTCCACTTCATGGGAAAGTGTCAAGTGGGCTGGCTGCCAACTAAGGGCCTGATGAACTCTTTAAAGTAATGACCAGGGTCCCCTCAGCGGGACAGGGTATCAACATGTGTGTGTGTGTGTGTGTGTGTGTGTGTGTGTGTGTGTGTGTGTGTGTGTACACCTTAAGAGGAGGAATGATGTCGAATACCAGTGATTGGAGTTTAAATCCTCTCCTCACTTTCCCTGCTCCAGGGTACTGCCGACGCAGACACCGATCCTAGGAGCCCAGCGCTACCAGAATTTTTTTTCTTCTTCCCCCCTTTCTCTCTCTCTCTCTCTGAAACGTTCTAACAAAAAAATCAAGAAGTGTCTGTAACTTTAGTTCTAAGTCCAGTGTGCAGTGCAGGTAGTAAGGCTGACAGTGGAGTAACCTCCTATTTAAAAATATAAATATTGACGGAGTTTTTGTTGTCGGTGGAAGGCTCAAAGCTGGTCGCGGTCACAAATGACAGTTTGCAAAGGTTCTACCACATTTTCTACTTGACCATTGAGAGTACCTGGGGAAAATAATAATGACAAAAACTTGTTAGGCGCATAGTATGCCATAAACACCAGTACGCACTATACAATGAAACAGTTTGACCCCCCCCCCCCCCCCCCCCGTCCCCCTCCTTCCCCCGCATAAAAAGAAAAAGAAGTCGAGGTCAGTCCAAGTTTACCTTCAACCCCATCAAACCATAGCAGTCTTCCATTAAACGTGTTATATTTACAGGGCATCCACAACACATGCTCAAAGCACAAGATTATTCACTACCTACGTAATCATATTTGACACAGCTGATACCTACGGCTACCCAAAATACAGAATAAATTCATTTTAATCATTATCTGAAGCGGAGGGGGGCGGGGATAGCTCAGTGGTTAGAGCGCCGGACTCGTGATTGAAAGGTCGCGGGTTCGAATCCCTGCTGGAACGGCGGGAAAATTTTCTTCTCCAGGGTCGACTTTCTGTGCTGACTCTTATTTCGGTATCCGCTCCACCCCCGTGTTACCACAGTAGCACGTAAAAAATCCCGGTCATTCTGCCAAAAGTGCAGGTGGCAGGTTACAGCTAAACACGCATACACCTTACGTATGTGGCTTTTATTGAACCGTGCTTCGGCATTGGTCACAACTTGTCCCTAATATGTCAAATGACATCTGAGGACATTAAGCATCAACTCATCATCATCATCTGAAGCGGGGATAATAAAACACAACGCAACGCAACACAGCGCGCGAGCGCATTCACGCACACCGATACACACATCGAGCGAAGAGGAAAGATGTATTACAATGTTGCTGGAAAAAAATGACAAACCGTGCAACGAATGAATTTTTCGTTACGTTTTTCCACGCGGCGACAAAACATGCCGGTGAGACAAAACGTGCAGGCAGAACTTCACAATATGACACGGGGTGACAAAACACCGTAAAAAGGCCAGTTCGGCTCAGTGGTGTACGAGAGGCATACCGAAAGTGTTCTCACATTGCGGTGACGTCGCACATTGGCCAGGCGTGACCGTAGTAATCGGTAAATTGATCCCCCCCCCCCTCCCAGTATATACCTTTATGTTTCGCAAACTGTAAAGTATGGTAGATTGTGAAAAGAGAATTGTTATAATTGGCTTTTGACGCTCAGTCAGCCATGACGATTATATTAGGGCAATTTGTTTTGTTGATATATTTCAATTTTCCATCACGGACTGGAAAAAGCAACATAAAAGTGAAAATTGTGGGCAGTGATGTCTAAGGTGAAAATCTGTTTTATAATATTGTAACATATTATGAACGCGTAGAATCGTAAACAGTAACAATGAATATAAACATGTAATATAAACAGTAAAAAGCAGTAACGGTACATGCTGTGATCAGCAAAATGTAGCTTGATCAGTGAAGTGTGATGTAAACGGCGAAAAGTAATATAAACAACAGGCGTAGCTGCTCTAAGACGTGAACTGCTTCATGTACAGCGATCCAGTATTTTTATTGTCTTTATGATTTTGTCCCCTTTGGTCTAAGACGAATACAAACAAACAAACAAAGAACATCCTTATCTATCGTTAAAAGACCATCCTCTGGCTTCAAAGAATGTGGACGACAATTTTTAACATCCTTCTCACACCGATCATAAATACCCATATTTTGTATGGTGGCACATACCATTTTACATCTGATCACTTAATTCTTCACATCGCATCTCTTTCCTGGCGGCCCCCTCCTTCCTACCCAACTCTTGTATTTGGTGGTGGTGGTGATGTTAGACTTACTAAACGTTTAGGTACTGGAGGGAACCGAACTCAAAGAGGTAGGGGGAAAGGAAACTATACTAACGCAACACTGTCACCACCAGAATGATTCTGCATTAACAGCGGTGTAAGCCATCTTCCATTAATTGTGAGGGGCAAAGTCACAAGGCGACATTTTATTGACTAACACCGACAACCTCATCCTTTTCCCTTTCACCTTGCATTTATAACCTACACTGTTTATTTGAATCTTAACAGTTCGGTTCAATGTTGCTTTACAGCCACAGAAACCACAGGGCTTAATAGGGTCGGGGAGCCCAGGACGGCCACCTCGACTTTCACACAACTCCTGAGCTTTGAAGAGGTGTTACAAGTAAACATGGTGCTTAGCGTCCACAGAAACCACAAGGCTTATTAGGGACGGGGAAGGGATGTTAAAATAAACATCGTGCTTAGCATCCACAGAAACCACAAGGCTTATTAGGGACTGAAGGGTGTTAACAAAACATTCTCATTTTATATCTCTCGTTTCAGTATGCTGTATTGCTTCTGAACATTCAAGTTCAGCAAATCGCCACCGCTTCGCAAGAGAAGAGACGGGAGAAAGCCCTGGCGGCTAGATTAAAGGCTACGCAAAACGGGATTAGGTGGATAGGGGTTAATTATCAAAGCAGCAGGCCCTCACCCCTGCAAAACCTCTTGTCATCAAGGTAACAAGTGGATTCCAATAAGGACAGCAGTCTCTGATGTACCGCCTATCAGGCAAATGCACGAGCCGTGGGGAGAGAGAAAAAAGGCCAATGTTGTCGCAGCTTTCCCTAGCTGAACACTCGGGGGTCACCCGGTATATCTGTGCAACTGTACACTGACAAATTGTATTGTCCCTAATATGCTTTTTAGTACCTGAGGACATTAAACAAAATGTATGGTATGACACATTTTGTGCATTCCGTAGAGAGAGGATTGTCTGTGACCGCGATTTTGATTACCTTGCCACATGGGCAGCCACATGCAAAAATGGCCAATGATTAATTTCTACACGATAAGCCCACACAAGAAATACACTAGACAGACTCAGGAAAACCTGAGCAGAAGAGGCGTGAATGCTATTTACTGCTGTAAGTAGGCCAAGCAGCCTCTGATTTTGTCTAGTTCAACCCTCACAGTTGTCTGAAGTCCGTTCCGAAGCGTGAGTGGAAAAAATCAAGTCACTCTCACTCAGTTTCAGTTTTCCGAAGGGGAGTAACTGCTCTGTCTTCTCAAGTTTTATTCCTCTGTTTCCTCGGTTTTTGTTTCCCCTCGGGACACGACACCTTTTCAGTATCCATCGGACACCTTTTTCCTATCTGTGGGGCGGAGCTTAAACGCTACCTTTCTCGTAACTCCTTTGTACCTACACAGAGGTGCACCTTTACTACGCCATGTGGGTGTGGCCAAAAATTAATAAGGTGTTGCGGAGGTGTCAAAAGAGAGCACCTGTGCCACTAAAATAAGGAGCATCTAGTTCTGCTCTGGGAAGGCTCAAGGGAAACTACTCAATAGTTAAACTGAGAATCATGGCTTCGGACACCAAGGGCAGATCCGAGAAACACGTTCTTCGTGGAGGAATGGGCGGCGGTCCGCTTGGTTTAGGTGAGACAGTCAAGTAAACGGTAATATCCAATCAAGAAAAACGCCCTGTCATCGAATAGATATATATTACTGCGCTAGTGTGTTCGCCAGAATTTATTACTGCACTGGGGAACTATTGCACCAGCCTACTATGTACACTACTACTCTTCTTTCTTCTCTTTCCTTATACTTATAGTGACCAACCTCAACATTATGAAGACATTTTAGTGCATGCTGTGTTATTTTGGTGTTTCAATATCAACCAAACTTTGACGTGGACAACAGGATCTTCAACGTGCGTATGTGATCATTGACATTGTGCATGCGTTGGACCTCGGCCTCAGGGGACCTCGGTTTATTGTCTCATCCGACAAAGTAAACATGGTGCTTAACGTCCACAGAAACCGTACGGCTTATTAGGGTCGGGGGGTATGCAGGTGGGGGGAGAGGGAACTCATCCGACAACCTGGTACTTTAGTACTAGTACAGTAGTAGCACAGCTACACGTTTTTATTAACTGATGTCTAGTACTAGTAGCAGTACTAGTACTACTAGCAGTACAAAATGTCAAATCCAAGGAGATGGTCAGAAATTCCTGGATCATTTTGAAATTTATTTGGGGTCACAAATATTGAAATAATGAATATCATCACATTCATTAAATGAGGTCCATATCTACCAATTACATCCTAAATCCACATCAAAAGCTGAGTTTTTTTCATATAAATATATATTTTTGTTTTGAATTGATTGTTTCGAGTCAGCGCATGTTGCCCTTTGACAATTGACCTAGTTTTCCAGTACCAACATGAACGCTTCCTTAGTACCGATGTTGGCAAAGCAGTTGTACTTCACAACTCAACGTTCTCAGATTGCAATTTTCCCATACATTTTCCATGGGTTTTTGATTGCCATAGTTTGTTAATAAGGCTGCTTACCTAGCAGCACTTCATCGGCTTTGTTCGCCATTTGAAATCTGTGACACCAACCTGAAACAATCAAAGACAAAAATATATATATGAGAAGAAGAAAAAAACTCACCTTTTGTTGCGCCTTTTGGCTGTAATCGGCAGATATGGACATCATTTAACGATTGTGATGATCTCCTTGGATTTTACCCGAAATGTAGAGCTCTATCAACACCAAAACATACAGAATACAGAATCTTTAGGTGAGGGAGAGAGATTAGATTGACGGAAACCATTCTCCATGCTCTGCATCACACACAAGATGAGTGATTTGGATACCACCTCTCACCATCCTCTACAGGTGGTAGGCATGCTGCACCCTTGCCTGGTGAACTTGCTACTTGTGTCTGAGCTGGTCCTACATTTTTTTCACACAATAAACTTGCAGTGAACTGGTACATTTGTAGTCATTATAAGGTAGTGAGCTTGTGGAAGGCTTTCTTCATGAATGATGTGATATGAGATATATATATATATACAAACTTGCTGATGGTTAATATTATAATAAATCAATCCACCATAACTTTAACAGATAAGAAGCTAATGAACTAATGGCAGAAGAGTTGAACACTAAGGACTAAAAGTATAGAAACTGAACAGTTGTGTAAATTTTCTTTTGTATCTGGCTGATTGTAAGCATACTATTAATAATGATACTTGCGCAGTGCAAATCTCTAATATAAAATAGAGCCTGGCATGCTGTATAGAAAGCAAGTTGACACCCATGTTGAAACACCACAACCTGGCACAAGTAGAAAACAACAACGATTACAAAAATACAAGCAGTTCAAATCAAGCCAAAAAGCAAGACCTAGATTACACACACATGCACATGCATGCACACACACATGTAGGCACACACACACACACACACACGCACACACACGCACACACATGCACACACACACATGCACTCACGCACACACTTGCATGCAACCACACACAAACACACACACACACACACACACACACACACACAGAATACAAACACACACACACACACACACACACACACACACACACACACACACACACACACACACACACACACACACACACTACAATGTTCAAACAATTGAAATAGTTTACAGAAGAAGTTTAAAGGCAGAGGTATTTTGCCAGTAGTTGCAGTGGTATGTTTTAAACAGATGTGTCTGCAGAGAAATTTAAAATGCTGTGGTTGATCAGATGTGGCTGATTTTATGAGGCAGAGAATTCCAGACAGAAGGAGTAGCATAGCAGAAAAAGAATGATGCCCAGATGTGTTCACACAAATGTTCAAACAATTGAAATAGTTTACAGAAGAAGTTTAAAGGCAGAGGTATTTTGCCAGTAGTTGCAGTGGTATGTTTTAAACAGATGTGTCTGCAGAAAAATTTAAAATGCTGTGGTTGATCAGATGTGGCTGATTTTATGAGGCAGAGAATTCCAGACAGAAGGAGCAGTGTAGCAAAAAAAGAATGATGCCCAGATGTATTTGCCTTAAGTTACAGTAACATGTAAAATGCATACAATGATACAGTTCCTGAAAAAGAAAGAAACAAAGTCTGAAAAAGGAATGACTGCTACAAGTGCTAGCATTCTAAAACAAGACCCAAACACAGAAAAGGTGATGATGATGATGAAGTGATGCTTAATGTCCTCAGATGTCAGTTGATATATTAGGGACAAGCTGTGACCAATGCCAAAGCATGGTTAAGGGTTCAATAAATCCTTATGTCAACAGAAACCAGTAGGCTCATTAGGATGGACAGCCCAGGATGGTCACCTCACACAGCTCCTGAACTATGACAGAAAAGGTTAGAAAGAACATGATTATGACCAAACACAACATGCAGATTTTCAGGGTAGGCCCCCTTTTCAAGCTACAGAACAATACCTAAACATATTTAAATGATGAAAAATGAGATGAAGAACACTTATTCAGCTGTTTGGTTCTGTTGGTGTCCAGTGTTGCAGTTGTTGGACCTACCCCAAATATTTGCATAATTCGTGTTTTGTGATATATATAAAGAATAAAGGAGATGGTGCACGCGACACAAAAGTGACAAGCTTGCGAGAAAGCTTGTTGCTGAGTGCAGCTGGTCATCACTTAACAAAACTTAATTTTGACATTTTAATGATGTAAAATTATATAATTTATAATATAAAATCAAGACAACATTTTCCAACAAAATCTTAGATTTTAAGTTAAACTTGTTTTGATCACTTCAAACAGGCACTGTACAAATCATGGCTGGAGAGGGTGAGTTTCTTCATCATGGCCTGGATGATGTCATTACATGATGTTGGGAGTGTGGATGTTTTTTTTTCTTTCTCCAGGTGATCCTGATGACCTGAGCTTACGTAACGTGGAGAAAGAGGTGTTGATTCCCATGAAGATGAAGGAGAAAGCCAAGAATGAGAAGTGCACACTGGAAGTCAGAGGTAGAGTTTTGCATGTCTTGTTGACGCCTGATAAAGTAAGGAAGTATGAATCTATGACTTGGGGACACACACACGCACGCACTCATGCACGCACGCATGCATGCACGAACACACGTGCACACACACACATGTACACGCGCGCGCGCACACACCCCCACACACACACCCCCACACACACACACACACACACATATATATACACACACACACACACACACACACACACACACACACACACACACACACACACACGCATGCATGCATGCATGCATGCACGTGCACTACCACCACCACCCCACACATGCATGCACACACAGTGACACACACACATAAACATGCACACACAGTGACACACACACACATAAACATGCACACACATTGACACACACACATAAACATGCACACACAGTGACACACACACACATAAACATGCACACACAGTGACACACACACATAAACATGCACACACAGTGACACACACACATAAACATGCACACACAGTGACACACACACACATAAACATGCACACACAGTGACACACACACATGCATGCACACACAGTGACACACACACATAAACATGCACACATAAACATGCACACACATAAACATGCACACACAGTGACACACACACATAAACATGCACACACAGTGACACACACACATAAACATGCACACACAGTGACACACACACATAAACATGCACACACAGTGACACACACATAAACATGCACACACACACACACATGCATGCACACACAGTGACACACACACATAAACATGCACACACAGTGACACACACACATAAACATGCACACACAGTGACACACACATAAACATGCACACACAGTGACACACACACATAAACATGCACACACAGTGACACACACACATAAACATGCACACACAGTGACACACACATAAACATGCACACACACACACATGCAGGTGCATGTACACACACACACACACACGTGCACATGCACGCACATACATGCACACACACACACACACACACACACACACAAGATAAACTGAGTCAGTAGCAAACTAACACTGAACTGACAACTGACACAGACAGTGGCTGTTGCACTAAATTTTGATATAAGGCATCCAGAGACTGTACATTCCACACATCAAGACCAACATATTTGGACACAGTTCTTCCCTGTGCTACTTCTTCTGTCTGCAGAATGTCTGTGCATCTGATTCTGAATGAAATCATATGATGTGTCCATTTTATGCGTAGGTCAGATGTTTCATGCATCAGACCCCAGTTTAGTGCATCAGGCCCAGTTTAGTGCTTCAGACATGGTTTGGTGCTTCAGACCCAGTTTGGTGCATACCCAGTTTAGTGCATCATGCCACAGTTTAGTGCATTAGGCCCCAGTTTAGTGCACCAGGCCACAGTTTAGGCACCCCAGTTTCCCAGTTTAGTGCATCAGATGTGGTGTAGCGCATCAGGCCCCAGTTTGGTGCTTCAGATCCAGTTTAGTGCTTCAGATCCAGTTTAGTGCACCAGGCCCCAGTTTAGTGCTTCAGATCCAGTTTAGTGCACCAGGCCCCAGTTTAGTGCTTCAGACCCAGTTTAGTTTACCAGGCCCCAGTTCAGTGCATTAGGCCCCAGTTTAGTGCATCAGGCCACAGTTTAGTGTACGCAGTTTAGTGCGTCAGATGTGGTTTAGTGCATCAGGCTCCAGTTCGGTGCATCAGGCCCCAGTTTAGTGTATCAGACCCAGTTTAGTGCACCAGGCCCCAGTTTAGTGCATCAGGCCTCAGTCGGTGCATCAGACCTAGTTTAATGCATCAGATGTGCATATTTTGAACTCGGTAACACTTTATATATCCCGCTTTATTCATCCTACCTTCTTTTGTTGTTCTTGGCTTGCCCACACCTATCGCCTTGATATAACCACACTGGTTGACTGGGCATAAAACAACAACTTACTTACTTACTTGACCACACCTGTGCACACCTTTGCCCCTAAGATTGTAAGACTAAGAGGTTATCACTGGGGGGAAAAAGGGGAAGAGTCTTGGGCCCCAGTGAGAGGTTGCTGTGTTTCGCTTTCAGCGTTTGGGTCCTCGGTAAACAAAGCGAGCATTGCATTTCTGAGCTTACATTTCCAGTTATACAGTGCTAGAGGTTTCAGTGTTTTGGGCTCTAGCAAATGAGCTAAAAAAAAGAAGAAGAAAAGTTATGTTTCAGACTTTGGCTGTCTGGTTAGAGAGTGCTGTGTTTCAGAGTCTGAAACAGAACGAGGCCCAGAGTGCTTGTGCAGAATTGCCAAACAATTTAACACTTGAAAGATGTTGCACAAACAAAGCAACAAAGACCTGAGTCAGCTGCAGTAACTGTCACCTGGCATGCAAGTAAACACAGAGCACATGCATAAACTCCACCAGAGGTATTTTATATCCTCAAGAAAGGATGCCCCCCCCCCCCCCCCATTGACATATAATTATAGAATACCCTCCGTTTCCATTACACTCAGTGACACAGAGTTACTGTAGGCAACTTGGGTCTTTATTGCTGTATTTGTGTGATGCTGTGTTTCAGATTTTAGAGCTTCTGTTTAGGAAGTGAGTGTTGTGTTTCAAGGTTAAGGTCTCCTGTTGTAGACTGAAGCATTACATATAGTACATCAGTACATGTTACCATGTTTTGGGCTAATTCAGCAGACTAGATAAGCTTTGTGTTTTAGAGTTTCAAGCTGGGCTAATTCAGCAGATGAACTTTGTGTTTCAGAGTTTCCAGCTGGGCTAATTCAGCAGATGAGCTTTGCGTTTCAGAGTTTCCAGCTGGGCTAATTCGATAGATGAGCTTTGTGTTTCAGAGTTTCAAGCTGGGCTAATTTGATAGATGAACTTTGTGTTTCAGAGTTTCAAGCTGGGCTAATTCAACAGATGAGCTTTGTGTCTCAGAGTTTCAAGCTGGGCTAATTCGACAGATGAGCTTTGTGTCTCAGAGTTTCAAGCTGGGCTAATTTGACAGATGAGCTTTGTGTTTCAGAGTTTCAAGCTGGGCTAATTTGGCAGATGAGCTTTGTGTTTCAGAGCTTCAAGTTGGGCTAATTTGGAAATGATCTGTGTGTTTCATTCAAGTTGGGCTAATTCAGCAGATGTGCTTTGTGTTTCAGTTTCAAGTTTGGGTGGCCAGTTAGAGTGCTGTGTTTCACTTTTAAATTTTAATGTTTCTGTCGAGTCCTTATGAGCATTGCATTTAGAGTTTAGGACTTCATTTTGAGAGTGTTGTGCTTTTTAAAGTTTAGGGATTTGACAGAAAATGAGCATTGTGTAACAGCATTTGTGGGTTCAGTAAAAACAAAATGAAATGGTGGTTGTGTTTCAGAGTTTGGTGAGTGTGCAAAAGAACAAGGGGTGCTGCTGCCTTTCATGTGCAGAAAAGTGGCCAAAAATCTGGAGAAATGCTTATCGTCATGGTACGTTCCTATTCCCTGTCTACTTTATTATTATTATTACTAGCCTTGATCTCTGTTATATAGTGCTGTTCTTTGCTCTCAAGAAGACTGGCTGAGCTCATGTCACATGTGAGTGTGAAAGAGTGACTGTAGTGTTTAACAGCATTTTGGTTTGAATATATCCACTGCAGTGGTGTACTTATTTGTGTGTGAACTGTGAGCCAGTTTGGCCTAGCGATAAGGCGTTAGGCTGGTATACAGAGGGACCTCAGTTTGAATCTGCTTTGGCTCTCCTTTCTCTTCAAAAGTTGTGTTCTGTGGACACTGTCTTGTGACTTTGTACATCACAATTATAAAACATTAAAATGGCTCTTATCGCTACCCATCTTAATCAATGCAGAAGTCATTCAGGTGGTGACAGTGTAGTGATAGATATATATATAATCTCCCTCTTCCCCCACCTCCATACCCCCTTCTCCCCATCCCTCATAAGTCTTATGGTTTCTGTGGACATTAAAAGTTTGCTTACTTATATTTGTGTGTGAAGGTGGCCGTGTATGTGTCTGTGCACCAGAATATTCACACTGGGTGGATTTCGCACGGTAGAAATACTTCTAATTACTAGTCACTCAGTCTCACTGGTCAGTTTGACGGTGGAAGTTTATTTACTTGGCATTAAAATAAAAAGGGTTCAGCTGAGATTTTTAGCCAGTGGGGAAGAGTCCTTGTTTATTGTCCTGAAGCAATACATGCTTCAAGGGAGGTAACTGGGTTACAGAGGCATCAGGGCTTACGTGTGTCTGGGATGGAATGATCGATGGTGTGTAATTGATCATTGATGGTATGTGTTTTGCACCCTCTCTCTGTCTCTCCCTCTCCCCCCCCCCCCCCCCCTTCCCTTTCTGTCTCTCTCAGGCTGTCACATAGAAAAGAAGAGGATCAGAATAAAACATGCTGTTCTCCCTCTTTCTCTCTCTCTCTGTCCATGTCTCTGTGTGTGCTTTTTTTTGTCTCTCTGTCTCTGTCTCTCTGTATCTCTGTCTGTCTCTCTGTCTCTGTCTATCTGTCTGTCTGTCTGTCTCTGTCCCTCTCTCTGTCTCTGTCTCTGTCTGTCTGTCTGTCTGTCTCTGTCTCTGTCTCTGTCTCTGTCTCTGTCTCTCTGTCTGTCTCTCTCTCTCTCTCTCTCTCTCTCTCTCTCTCTCTCTCTCTCTCTCTCTCTCTCAATAACAGTTAAATGCTCTGTAAGGATCATTTGGAGGTCACTGACCAAGTCAAGGGAAGTAAGCCAGTATTGCTACCAAACCACCAGTTATTTTGCTCTTAATGTGACTGTATCTAGGGCAAGGTTTAGGTGACTGTACAGTAGCACTTAAAAACAGAGCTCTTCCAAGAACATCAGTAAATATTATAAGAGCTGGGCAAAACTGCTAATAAAGATTTATATAAACCTTTGTTGTGTTAAAGATAGGCAGAATTATAATCATCTCTTTCATTTTTCTAGTTTGTTGTGTGAGGCAGAGTAATAATCACGTCTTTGATTTTTCTTTAAATGTTTCTTTTCTTTTCAAAGTACACACAGTTGTGCTGCTGAAAGTGAGTGATTTTCTTCTTTTTTTCTCTTCTCTGACAACAGGTATCAAAATGCGGAGTTTGTGGAGCTGTGCACCAAAGAATACCTTGCTGAGCGTTCTGAGTACAGGCGGACTGGCATCAAGCAGAAGATGAAGAAGAAAGATGCAGTGACTGGATGAACATGCCATGGCAGGCTTTGCTCACATGTGCATTCATGCATGCAGACACACGCACGCGTGCAACACGTGCGCGCACACACACACACACACACACACACACACACACACACACACACACACACACACACACACACACATACATGTAAATGCTCATGATGCAGATATGCACATACACACGTGCACATGCATGCATATGCGTGCATGCGCGCACACACACACACACACACACACACACACACACACACACACACACGCACACACACACACAGGTGTGTGTATACACATAGAGACAGAGAGACCCACACACACAGACCCCCCTCCCCACCTCACGCCTACTCACACATGCACACACACACACACACACACACACACACACACACACACACACACACACACACACACACACACACACACACACACACACACAGATCAGGAATTAACCACCTGTTTGATGTTGCAAACAGTTGTCACTGGGGACCTGCCTAATTTGTCCTTTTTGCCTGAATTTTACTGTGTGCCATTTAAACTGACAAGTTACTGGCGATGCCAATCATTGATTCTTTTTAGTTCATGGTGTGATGAATCACAGGTGGAAAGGTGACCAAGCAGTTCTCAGCATGACATTCCTTGGCTAGTGTTTCACACAGTGGGTTCAGTGCAGGGTGGTATCTACGAGCTTGGCAAAGCGCATACATGCTCCACCCTCTCTCCCTCAGAACTTTCCCATTGCTGCCTTTGAAACACTTACAGCTCTAGTGTTGGTCTGATTGAAACGGCCCTTTCAGCTTTTTGCAAGGATTGTTAAGCACTTTCTCTTTCTGTGTCTCTCTCTGCCAGGCGACTGATGGTGTGGTGTCCTTGGCTTTGCACCTGTGAGCAGTGTCTCCAGTGCCTCAACACTTGAAATCTTCTGAGATTCGAGCCACTTGTGATGGTAGCTCCCCATTGCTGCCTTTGAAATGCTTACAGCTCTAGTGTTGATCTGATTGACAATGACCATTTCTGCTTTTCACAAGGTGGATTGTTAAGCACTTTCTCTTTCTGTGCCTCTCTCTTCCAGGCAATTGATGCTGTGGTGTCCTTTGGCTTTGCGCCAGTGAGTAGTGTCTCAAGCTCCTCAACACTTAAAATCTTCTGAGATTCGAGCCACTTGTGATGGTAGTTTTCCAGCAGTCTATCTGTGTTGTCATTTTCCTTGACTCAGGCATGTTCAGGATAGTACATCTGCAGGGTTCTTCAAATAGTGATGTTAGCAAAAAGTATGTTGGGCTTAGTCATTGCTATTGTCATTTTCCAGTTAGGGTGTCTCAACATGGATTACCTTATATTTGAAATATGTACAGTGCACAGAGCTCTGTTTTTACGTAAGAGGTTCACGCTTTATAAATATTTATTATTATGGTAAGGTGATCCTATTTCACACAAGCAATTTTTAAATATATTGTACCTATTATTACAATTATTATTATCTGTGCGGGTACATCCAGTGCATTTCTCAACTTAAAATTATGATCTGTTCTACATATTCTGCAAGTCAGGCAAATGGTATCGCAAGTAATTCAGTGTTTTTGTTGTAAAATATTGGTTGACTGTGCACAAAGAATGGTGCCGTTTATCTTTGTCAGCCGTGCAAATGATGACTTTGGGTATGTTTGCAATGGAATGCAAGTTGTGTGTGAGAGCAGTGACACTGACAGGCAGACTGAGTGAATAATAGTGTTTAGAGTTCAGTGGTTTTTATTAGTGTGTATTTGCTGTAATGTGTTTGATGTTGATGATTT
>OY757556.1:12639216-12661262 GCA_963584105.1 Alviniconcha strummeri
CATCAACATCAAACACATTACAGCAAATACACGCTAATAAAAACCACTGAACTCTAAACACTATTATTCACTCAGTCTGCCTGTCAGTGTCACTGCTCTCACACACAACTTGCATTCCATTGCAAACATACCCAAAGTCATCATTTGCATGGCTGACAAAGATAAACGGCACCATTCTTTGTGCACAGTCAACCAATATTTTACAACAAAAACACTGAATTACTTGCGATACCATTTGCCTGGATTGCAGAATATGTAGAACAGATCATAATTTTAAGTTGAGAAATGCACTGGATGTACCCGCACAGATAATAATAATTGTAATAATAGGTACAATATATTAAACAATGCTTGTGTGAAATAGGATCACCTTACCATAATAATAAATATTTATAAAGCAGGGACCTCCTATGTAAAAACAGAGCTCTGTGCACTGTACATATTTCAAATATAAGGTAATCCAAGGTTAAGGTAACACCTCAACTGGAAAATGACAATAACAATGACTACAAGCTTTTTCATTTTTTTCACCAGTAAGCCCACCATACTTTTTGCTAACATCACTATTTGAAGAACCCTGCAGATGTACTGTCCTGAACATGCCTGAGTCAAGGGAAATGACAGCACAGATAGACTGCTGGGAAAACTACCATCACAAGCGGCTCAAATCTCAGAGGATTTTAAGTGTTGAGGAGCTTGAGACACTACTCACTTGCGCAAAGCCAAGGACACCACATCATCGATTGCCTGGAAGAGAGAGGCACAGAAAGAGAAAGTGCTTAACAATCCACCTTGTGAAAAGCAGAAATGGTCATTGTCAATCAGATCAACACTAGAGCTGTAAGCATTTCAAAGGCAGCAATGGGGAGCTACCATCACAAGTGGCTCGAATCTCAGAAGATTTCAAGTGTTGAGGCACTGGAGACACTGCTCACAGGTGCAAAGCCAAGGACACCACACCATCAGTCGCCTGGCAGAGAGAGACACAGAAAGAGAAAGTGCTTAACAATCCTTGCAAAAAGCTGAAAGGGCCGTTTCAATCAGACCAACACTAGAGCTGTAAGTGTTTCAAAGGCAGCAATGGGAAAGTTCTGAGGGAGAGAGGGTGGAGCATGTATGCGCTTTGCCAAGCTTGTAGATACCACCCTGCACTGAACCCACTGTGTGAAACACTAGCCAAGGAATGTCATGCTGAGAACTGCTTGGTCACCTTTCCACCTGTGATTCATCACACCATGAACTAAAAAGAATCAATGATTGGCATCGCCAGTAACTTGTCAGTTTAAATGGCACACAGTAAAATTCATGCAAAAAGGACAAATTAGGCAGGTCCCCAGTGACAACTGTTAGCAACATCAAACAGGTGGTTAATTCCTGATCTGTGTGTGTGTGTGTGTGTGTGTGTGTGTGTGTGTGTGTGTGTGTGTGTGTGTGTGTGTGTGTGTGTGTGTGTGTGTGTGTGTGTGTGTGCATGTGTGAGTAGGGGTGAGGTGGGGAGGGGGGTCTGTGTGTGTGGGTCTCTCTGTCTCTATGTGTATACACACACCTGTGTGTGTGTGTGCGTGTGTGTGTGTGTGTGTGTGTGTGTGTGTGTGTGTGTGTGTGTGTGCGCATGCACGCATATGCATGCATGTGCACGTGTGTATGTGCATATCTGCATCATGAGCATTTACATGTATGTGTGTGTGTGTGTGTGTGTGTGTGTGCGCGCACGCGTGCGTGTCGCACGCGTGCGTGTGTCTGCATGCATGAATGCACATGTGAGCAAAGCCTGCCATGGCATGTTCATCCAATCACTGCATCTTTCTTCTTCATCTTCTGCTTGATGCCAGTCCGCCTGTACTCAGAACGCTCAGCAAGGTATTCTTTGGTGCACAGCTCCACAAACTCCGCATTTTGATACCTGTTGTCAGAGAAGAGAAAAAAAGAAGAAAATCACTCACTTTCAGCAGCACAACTGTGTGTACTTTGAAAAGAAAAGAAACATTTAAAGAAAAATCAAAGACGTGATTATTACTCTGCCTCACACAACAAACTAGAAAAATGAAAGAGATGATTATCATTCTGCCTATCTTTAACACAACAAAGGTTTATATAAATCTTTATTAGCAGTTTTGCCCAGCTCTTATAATATTTACTGATGTTCTTGGAGGATCTCTGTTTTTAAGTGCTACTGTACAGTCACCTAAACCTTGCCCTAGATACAGTCACACTAAGAGCAAAATAACTGGTGCTTTGGTAGCAATACTGGCTTACTTCCCTTGACTTGGTGAGTTACCTCCAAATGATCCTTACAGATCATTCAACTGTTATTGAGAGAGAGAGAGAGAGAGAGAGAGAGAGAGAGAGAGAGAGAGAGAGAGAGAGAGAGAGAGAGAGAGACAGACAGACAGACAGACAGACAGACAGACAGACAGACAGAGACAGAGAGAGACAGAGAGACTGAGAGAGACAGAGAGAGGGACAGAGACAGACAGACAGACAGATAGACAGAGACAGAGAGACAGACAGAGATACAGAGAGACAGAGACAGAGAGACAAAAAAAAGCACACACAGAGACATGGACAGAGAGAGAGAGAAAGAGGGAGAACAGCATGTTTTATTCTGATCCTCTTCTTTTCTATGTGACAGCCTGAGAGAAACAGAAAGGGAAGGGGGGGGGGGGGGGGGGGGGGGGAGAGGGAGAGACAGAGAGAGGGTGCAAAACACATACCATCAATGATCAATTACACACCATCGATCATTCCATCCCAGACACACGTAAGCCCTGATGCCTCTGTAACCCAGTTACCTCCCTTGAAGCATGTATTGCTTCAGGACAATAAACAAGGACTCTTCCCCACTGGCTAAAAATCTCAGCTGAACCCTTTTTATTTTAATGCCAAGTAAATAAACTTCCACCGTCAAACTGACCAGTGAGACTGAGTGACTAGTAATTAGAAGTATTTCTACCGTGCAAAATCCACCCAGTGTGAATATTCTGGTGCACAGACACATACACGGCCACCTTCACACACAAATATAAGTAAGCAAACTTTTAATATCCACAGAAACCATAAGACTTATGAGGGATGGGGAGAAGGGGGTATGGAGGTGGGGGAAGAGGGAGATTATATATATATATATCTATCACTACACTGTCACCACCTGAATGACTTCTGCATTGATTAAGATGGGTAGCGATAAGAGCCATTTTAATGTTTTATAATTGTGATGTACAAAGTCACAAGACAGTGTCCACAGAACACAACTTTTGAAGAGAAAGGAGAGCCAAAGCAGATTCAAACTGAGGTCCCTCTGTATACCAGCCTAACGCCTTATCGCTAGGCCAAACTGGCTCACAGTTCACACACAAATAAGTACACCACTGCAGTGGATATATTCAAACCAAAATGCTGTTAAACACTACAGTCACTCTTTCACACTCACATGTGACATGAGCTCAGCCAGTCTTCTTGAGAGCAAAGAACAGCACTATATAACAGAGATCAAGGCTAGTAATAATAATAATAAAGAAGACAGGGAATAGGAACGTACCATGACGATAAGCATTTCTCCAGATTTTTGGCCACTTTTCTGCACATGAAAGGCAGCAGCACCCCTTGTTCTTTTGCACACTCACCAAACTCTGAAACACAACCACCATTTCATTTTGTTTTTACTGAACCCACAAATGCTGTTACGCAATGCTCATTTTCTGTCAAATCCTTAAACTTTAAAAAGCACAACACTCTCAAAATGAAGTCCTAAACTCTAAATGCAATGCTCATAAGGACTCGACAGAAACATTAAAATTTAAAAGTGAAACACAGCACTCTAACTGGCCACCCAAACTTGAAACTGAAACACAAAGCACATCTGCTGAATTAGCCCAACTTGAATGAAACACACAGATCATTTCCAAATTAGCCCAACTTGAAGCTCTGAAACACAAAGCTCATCTGCCAAATTAGCCCAGCTTGAAACTCTGAAACACAAAGCTCATCTGTCAAATTAGCCCAGCTTGAAACTCTGAGACACAAAGCTCATCTGTCGAATTAGCCCAGCTTGAAACTCTGAGACACAAAGCTCATCTGTTGAATTAGCCCAGCTTGAAACTCTGAAACACAAAGTTCATCTATCAAATTAGCCCAGCTTGAAACTCTGAAACACAAAGCTCATCTATCGAATTAACCCAGCTGGAAACTCTGAAACGCAAAGTTCATCTGCTGAATTAGCCCAGCTTGAAACTCTAAAACACAAAGCTTATCTAGTCTGCTGAATTAGCCCAAAACATGGTAACATGTACTGATGTACTATATGTAATGCTTCAGTCTACAACAGGAGACCTTAACCGTGAAACACAACACTCACTTCCTAAACAGAAGCTCTAAAATCTGAAACACAGCATCACACAAATACAGCAATAAAGACCCAAGTTGCCTACAGTAACTCTGTGTCACTGAGTGTAATGGAAACGGAGGGTATTCTATAATTATATGTCAATGGGGGGGGGGCATCCTTTCTTGAGGATATAAAATACCTCTGGTGGAGTTTATGCATGTGCTCTGTGTTTACTTGCATGCCAGGTGACAGTTACTGCAGCTGACTCAGGTCTTTGTTGCTTTGTTTGTGCAACATCTTTCAAGTGTTAAATTGTTTGGCAATTCTGCACAAGCACTCTGGGCCTCGATCTGTTTCAGACTCTGAAACACAGCACTCTCTAACCAGACAGCCAAAGTCTGAAACATAACTTTATTTTTTATTTTTTAGCTCATTTGCTAGAGCCCAAAACACTGAAACCTCTAGCACTGTATAACTGGAAATGTAAGCTCAGAAATGCAATGCTCGTTTTGTTTACCGAGGACCCAAACGCTGAAAGCGAAACACAGCAACCTCTCACTGGGGCCCAAGACTCTTCCCCTTTTTCCCCCCAGTGATAACCTCTTAGTCTTACAATCTTAGGGGCAAAGGTGTGCACAGGTGTGGTCAAGTAAGTAAGTAAGTTGTTGTTTTATGCCCAGTCAACCAGTGTGGTTATATCAAGGCGATAGGTGTGGGCAAGCCAAGAACAACAAAAGAAGGTAGGATGAATAAAGCGGGATATATAAAGTGTTACCGAGTTCAAAATATGCACATCTGATGCATTAAACTAGGTCTGATGCACCAACTGAGGCCTGATGCACTAAACTGGGGCCTGGTGCACTAAACTGGGTCTGATACACTAAACTGGGGCCTGATGCACCGAACTGGAGCCTGATGCACTAAACCACATCTGACACACTAAACTGGCGTACACTAAACTGTGGCCTGATGCACTAAACTGGGGCCTAATGCACTGAACTGGGGCCTGGTAAACTAAACTGGGTCTGAAGCACTAAACTGGGGCCTGGTGCACTAAATTGGATCTGAAGCACTAAACTGGATCTGAAGCACTAAACTGGATCTGAAGCACCAAACTGGGGCCTGATGCGCTAAACCACATCTGATGCACTAAACTGGGAAACTGGGGTGCCTAAACTGTGGCCTGGTGCACTAAACTGGGGCCTAATGCACTAAACTGTGGCATGATGCACTAAACTGGGTATGCACCAAACTGGGTCTGAAGCACTAAACTATGTCTGAAGCACTAAACTGGGCCTGATGCACTAAACTGGGGTCTGATGCATGAAACATCTGACCTACGCATAAAATGGACACATCATATGATTTCACTCAGAATCAGATGCACAGACATTCTGCAGACAGAAGAAGTAGCACAGGGAAGAACTGTGTCCAAATATGTTGGTCTTGATGTGTGGAATGTACAGTCTCTGGATGCCTTATATCAAAATTTAGTGCAACAGCCACTGTCTGTGTCAGTTGTCAGTTCAGTGTTAGTTTGCTACTGACTCAGTTTATCTTGTGTGTGTGTGTGTGCATGTATGTGTGCATGCATGTGTGTGCGTGCATGTGCACGTGTGTGTGTGTGTACATGCACATGCATGTGTGTGTGTGTGCATGTTTATGTGTGTGTGTCACTGTGTGTGCATGTTTATGTGTGTGTGTCACTGTGTGTGCATGTTTATGTGTGTGTGTCACTGTGTGTGCATGTTTATGTGTGTGTGTCACTGTGTGTGCATGCATGTGTGGGGTGGTGGTGGTAGTGCACGTGCATGCATGCATGCATGCGTGTGTGTGTGTGTGTGTGTGTGTGTGTGTGTGTGTGTGTGTGTGTGTGTGTGTGTGTGTGTGTGTGTGTGTGTGTGTGTGTGTGTGTGTATGTGTGTGTGTGTGTGCGCGCGCGCACGTGTACATGTGTATGTACATGTGTGTGTGTGCACGTGTGTTCATGCATGCATGCGTGCGTGCATGAGTGCGTGCGTGTGTGTGTCCCCAAGTCATAGATTCATACTTCCTTACTTTATCAGGCGTCAACAAGACATGCAAAACTCTACCTCTGACTTCCAGTGTGCACTTCTCATTCTTGGCTTTCTCCTTCATCTTCATGGGAATCAACACCTCTTTCTCCACGTTACGTAAGCTCAGGTCATCAGGATCACCTGGAGAAAGAAAAAAAACATCCACACTCCCAACATCAAGTAATGACATCATCCAGGCCACCATGAAGAAACTCACCCTCTCCAGCCATGATTTGTCCAGTGCCTGTTTGAAGTGATCAAAACAAGTTTAACTTAAAAATCTAAGATTTTGTTGGAAAATGTTCTCTTGATTTTATATTATAAATTATATAATTTTACATCATTAAAATGTCAAAATTAAGTTTTGTTAAGTGATGACCAGCTGCACTCAGCAACAAGCTTTCTCGCAAGCTTGTCACTTTTGTGTCGTGTGCACCATCTCCTTTATTCTTTATATATATATCACAAAACACCAATTATGCAAATATTTGGGGTAGGTCCAACAACTGCAACACTGGACACCAACAGAACCAAACAGCTGAATAAGTGTTCTTCATCTCATTTTTCATCATTTAAATATGTTTAGGTATTGTTCTGTAGCTTAAAAAGGGGGCCTACCCTGAAAATCTGCATGTTGTGTTTGGTCATAATCATGTTCTTTCTAACCTTTTCTGTCATAGTTCAGTAGCTGTGTGAGGTGACCATCCTGGGCTGTCCATCCTAATGAGCCTACTGGTTTCTGTTGACATAAGGATTTATTGAACCCTTAACCATGCTTTGGCATTGGTCACAGCTTGTCCCTAATATATCAACTGACATCTGAGGACATTAAGCATCACTTCATCATCATCATCACCTTTTCTATGTGTTTGGGTCTTGTTTTAGAATGCTAGCACTTGTAGCAGTCATTCCTTTTTCAGACTTTTTTTCTTTCTTTTTCAGGAACTGTATCATTGTATGCATTTTACATGTTACTGTAACTTAAGGCGAATACATCTGGGCATCATTTTTTTTTTTTTTTGCTACACTGCTCCTTCTGTCTGGAATTCTCTGCCTCATAAAATCAGCCACATCTGATCAACCACAGCATTTTAAATTTCTCTGCAGACACATCTGTTTAAAACATACCACTGCAACTACTGGCAAAATACCTCTGCCTTTAAACTTCTTCTGTAAACTATTTCAATTGTTTGAACATTTGTGTGAACACATCTGGGCATCATTCTTTTTCTGCTATGCTACTCCTTCTGTCTGGAATTCTCTGCCTCATAAAATCAGCCACATCTGATCAACCACAGCATTTTAAATTTCTCTGCAGACACATCTGTTTAAAACATACCACTGCAACTACTGGCAAAATACCTCTGCCTTTAAACTTCTTCTGTAAACTATTTCAATTGTTTGAACATTGTAGTGTGTGTGTGTGTGTGTGTGTGTGTGTGTGTGTGTGTGTGTGTGTGTGTGTGTGTGTGTGTGTGTGTGTTTGTATTCTGTGTGTGTGTGTGTGTGTGTGTGTGTGTGTGTGTGTGTGTGTGTGTGTGTGTGTGCGTGTGTTTGTGTGTGGTTGCATGCAAGTGTGTGCGTGAGTGCATGTGTGTGTGTGCATGCGTGTGCGTGTGTGTGTGTGTGTGTGTGTGTGTGCCTACATGTGCGTGTGCATGCATGTGTGTGTAATCTAGGTCTTGCTTTTTGGCTTGATTTGAACTGCTTGTATTTTTGTAATCGTTGTTGTTTTCTACTTGTGCCAGGTTGTGGTGTTTCAACATGGGTGTCAACTTGCTTTCTATACAGCATGCCAGGCTCTATTTTATATTAGAGATTTGCACGGCGCAAGTATCATTATTAATAGTATGCTTACAATCAGCCAGATACAAAAGAAAATTTACACAACTGTTCAGTTTCTATACTTTTAGTCCTTAGTGTTCAACTCTTCTGCCATTAGTTCATTAGCTTCTTATCTGTTAAAGTTATGGTGGATTGATTTATTATAATATTAACCATCAGCAAGTTTGTATTATATATATATATATCTCATATCACATCATTCATGAAGAAAGCCTTCCACAAGCTCACTACCTTATAATGACTACAAATGTACCAGTTCACTGCAAGTTTATTGTGTGAAAAAAATGTAGGACCAGCTCAGACACAAGTAGCAAGTTCACCAGGCAAGGGTGCAGCATGCCTACCACCTGTAGAGGATGGTGAGAGGTGGTATCCAAATCACTCATCTTGTGTGTGATGCAGAGCATGGAGAATGGTTTCCGTCAATCTAATCTCTCTCCCTCACCTAAAGATTCTGTATTCTGTATGTTTTGGTGTTGATAGAGCTCTACATTTTGGGTAAAATCCAAGGAGATCATCACAATCGTTAAATAATGTCCATATCTGCCGATTACAGCCAAAAGGCGCAACAAAAGGTGAGTTTTTTTTTCTTCTCATATATATTTTTTTTCTTTGATTGTTTCAGGTTGGTGTCACAGATTTCAAATGGCGAACAAAGCCGATGAAGTGCTGCTAGGTAAGCAGCCTTATTAACAAGCTATGGCAATCAAAAACCCATGGAAAATGTATGGGAAAATTGCAATCTGAGAACGCTGAGTTGTGAAGTACAACTGCTTTGCCAACATCGGTACTAAGGAAGCGTTCATGTTGGTACTGGAAAACTAGGTCAATTGTCAAAGGGCAACATGCGCTGACTCGAAACAATCAATTCAAAACAAAAATATATATTTATATGAAAAAACTCAGCTTTTGATGTGGATTTAGGATGTAATTGGTAGATATGGACCTCATTTAATGAATGTGATGATATTCATTATTTCAATATTTGTGACCCCAAATAACTTTCAAAATGATCCAGGAATTTCTGACCATCTCCTTGGATTTGACATTTTGTACTACTAGTAGTACTAGTACTGCTACTAGTACTAGACATCAGTTAATAAAAACGTGTAGCTGTGCTACTACTGTACTAGTACTAAAGTACCAGGTTGTCGGATGAGTTCCCTCTCCCCCCACCTGCATACCCCCCGACCCTAATAAGCCGTACGGTTTCTGTGGACGTTAAGCACCATGTTTACTTTGTCGGATGAGACAATAAACCGAGGTCCCCTGAGGCCGAGGTCCAACGCATGCACAATGTCAATGATCACATACGCACGTTGAAGATCCTGTTGTCCACGTCAAAGTTTGGTTGATATTGAAACACCAAAATAACACAGCATGCACTAAAATGTCTTCATAATGTTGAGGTTGGTCACTATAAGTATAAGGAAAGAGAAGAAAGAAGAGTAGTAGTGTACATAGTAGGCTGGTGCAATAGTTCCCCAGTGCAGTAATAAATTCTGGCGAACACACTAGCGCAGTAATATATATCTATTCGATGACAGGGCGTTTTTCTTGATTGGATATTACCGTTTACTTGACTGTCTCACCTAAACCAAGCGGACCGCCGCCCATTCCTCCACGAAGAACGTGTTTCTCGGATCTGTCCTTGGTGTCCGAAGCCATGATTCTCAGTTTAACTATTGAGTAGTTTCCCTTGAGCCTTCTCTCCCTCTCTTTCCCTCGTAAGTGTGTAGGTCCGTGTTTACGTGTGTGTGTGGTAAAATATGTTGAATGCATCTAAAACTTTGATTTCTCCTCATTGTTAAGAACTTTGTCTGAAGCAACAATTATTATAATAATCTCTCTCTCTCTCTCTCTCTCTCTCTCTCTCTCTCTCTCTCTCTCTCTCTCTCTCTCTCTCTCTCTCTCTCTCTCTCTGTATTGACTTCGTGCTTTCACTAGTTTCAGATGTATGTAAAAAGGGTAAAAAAGGTGTAATGGAAATTCAGAAAGCTATGAGAAGATTGAGTTCCTCAGACTCTATGATATTTTGGAAGCTTTTTGATTCGCAGATAGAACCAGTGCTCACCTATGCTGCTGAAGTTTGGGGCCTAGGGAACGTAGACCAAATTGAAAAGGTTCAGACATTTGATATGAAGAGGTTTCTCAGCGTTCCCTTGCACGCATCAAATAAGCTTTTGTATGGAGAAACAGGCAGATATCCACTGTTAATTAGAACTGCTGTGAAATGCATAAAGTACTGGATCAGGCTAATTAGACTACCATTATCAAGATTATCTAGGCAGACTTATGCTTCTAATTCAACATAACCAGGGCAGAATAAATTGGGTATCCAAAGTACAGCAAATGTTAAATGAGAATGGCTTTGGGATTGTATGGCAGTGCCAAGGAGTTGGCTATGAAGATCGTTTTGTAGCCGAATTTAAAGACAGAATTATGTCATGCTACAATCAGAACTGGCACTCGGATATTGAAGGTAATAAAAAATACAAGTGGTTTTATACATTTAAGGACTCATTTTTTACCGAAAGATACCTTTCTTTTATTACAACAAAAAGATTTTTTGATACTTTGACCTGATTCTGTGTCAGGGCATGTAGTCTGAGAAGCCACAAGGTGTGGTTTCAAACCGAAATTTCTGAGAACAGTAGCTGCCCAATGTGTGGACATTTGCTTGAAGACGAGGTCCACTTCCTGTTTCAATGCCCAGCTTACTTACACTTACGTGAGAAATATGTCTCCATGGAGTCTGTAAGCCAACCAAACTGTAGTAATGTGCGCAATATACTTGCCTGCAAAAATGAACCCAAAACAATAAACCTGTCCAAATATCTTACATTTGCTTTGGATATTAGAAAAAAGAAATTAGAGATAGAATGATTTTACAAAGCGGTTTGAATTGTACTTAATTTTGATGTGCGGAAATGATCACTGTTGGTGGTCCATTTCATATGTTTTAAATGTTTTGTTTTAGTATGTTCATGTACATAACTGCTATACTTTTTTTCTTACTTTTTTCTCTCTAGCTTTATTATTGTGATGAACTGTGTGTGTGTGTGTGTGTGTGTGTGTGTGTGTGTGTGTGTGTGTGTGTGAGTGTGTGTGTGTGTGTGTGTGTGTGTGTGTGAGTGTGTGTGAGTGTGTGTGTGTGTGTGTATGTGTGTGTGTGTGTGTGTGTGTGTGTGTGTGTGTGTGTGTGTGTGTGTGTGTGTGTGTGCTTGCGTGCATGTGTGTGTGTGCGTGTGCATACGTGGGTCAGTTCATGCGTGTGCATGCGTGCATGTTTGTGTGTGTAGCTGCGCGTGTGTGGAACAATGTATGTGTGTTTAAGTATGACTATAGTAGGAGTGAGAGCTGAAGCTACCTTTTGAGTCGCGTATCGGTTTGGGTATGCGTACTTGTACATTGTTCTGTAATTAATTATTTGGCATATTTATTTTAGCTTGTCGGTGCATGTGTGTGGAAGCTAAAACTGATTTAATTTATCTCCCCTTGTCGAAAGGGCTATTTTAAGCCAAAGACAATAAAACATCAAAGCGTCAAAAAGCATCACTCTCTGTGTGGAAATTCTCATGTATAACGTTTCACTCACTCATTCATGCCTATATGTATATATAAATAATGCCTGTAATTTGATATCTGTTCATCAGTAGCTTAGCAAGGACTAGTTGTTAGACAGGTTTTTGAATGAACCTAAACTACAATCCTTGTAAAATAAAGTTTTTGAGTTTGAGTTCTCTCTCTCTCTCTCTCTCTCTCTCTCTCTCTCTCTCTCTCTCTCTCTCTCTCTCTCTCTCTCTTTATATATATATTTTTTAATGCTCATTATCTACTTGTTTCTCGGTTTACTGGTGTCCATTTTAACATGAATTGTATGAATGTACATGTACTCAACATACTGTAGCTCACTGTATCCTTAGCTAATAGTAGTTTCCCTCATGGGCGAGGGCTGGATGTAAAAAGACCTTGAGTCTTCTCCACTACCCTCGTGAAATAAAGTTTATTCATTCACTCATTCATTCTCTCTCTCTTCAGTACTAGCCTGTTAAATGAACTGATCAGATGTGCTACTGCCTTAGCTGCTGGTTGTATGCTCATAATGTATAACTCAGTGAGTATGCATGTGTGCATCTGGCTCTATGAATGTGCTATGTTTTGTGTGGAAATTATCATATATATAATGTATAAAATTTCACTCACCCATTCATGCCTATATAAATGTATATAAATGATGCCTGTAACATTATATTTACTCATCAGTAGCTTAGCAAGGACTAGTTGTTAGGTTTTTGACTAAACCTAAACTACAATCCTTGTAAAATTAAGTTTATGAGTTTGAGTTCTCTCTCTCTCTCTCTCTCTCTCTCTCTCTCTCTCTCTCTCTCTCTCTCTCTCTCTCTCTCTCTCTCTCTCTCTCTCTCTCTCTCTCTGAGGGAACAGTCTCTCTCTCACACACATACTGGTTTTTCTACCTCCACCCCTCTCCCGACAAGATTTATCAACATGTGAATAAACAGCTATTTTGTTTATTAAATGTATCAGTTGTGTATGCTTAGTTTTGGGTTCATCCACTCCCCCCCCCCCCCCCCCCACCCCCAACATCCACATTCACAATAACATTAACAGTGTAAATATATGTGTGTATACATATATACTATCATGTGGGGTGTGTGTGTGTGTGTGTGTGTGTGTGTGTGTGTGTGTGTGTGTGTGTGTGTGTGTGTGTGTGTGTGTGATATATAGGTCTGAATCTGAATTGATCAAAAATGTAGGTATGTATGTGTGTGTGTGTGTGTGTGTGTGTGTGTGTGTGTGTGTGTGTGTGTGTGTGTGTGTGTGTGTGTGTGTGTGTGTGATATGTAGGTCTGAATTGAATAATAATATGTATTACATATAAGGTAAATAAATCTTCAACAGTTTAAACATTTTTTTTTAGCTTTTTTGGTTTCTTTGAGAGCACCTACATTCATAACTGCCCCCCCCCCACCCCCACCCCCCACCTCAGCCCCCACCGCCACACCACAGCCAACTCAATCTTCTGTCCTTAAAAAAAATAAAAATAATAATCCAGTGTTTGCTTTAAAGACTGCCAGACGGAACAGTTGACTGCCGATCCTGGACCATAATTATATGGATATTCATGACTGACTAAACAAATAAAAACTGTACATGATAACTCTTATATAGCGCTATACCCCATACAAATTTATGAGCTCTCGGCACTGTGCATTATCAACTTCAAAATCCACTTGACAATCAAAAAAAAAAAAACAAAAAACAAAAAAAACACAAGTACTAGTGATAAATGCATACATCAATATCATCAGTTTAAACAAACAAAAAGCCATGATGAAACAAAACAAAAACAGACCAAACAAAAACCAAAAAAAAATTAAGAAAAGAAAAAAAAAAGAATAAGAACAGTACCAGAGAACAGTATTAGAACAAAAATTATTTGATTCATATTCTGAATAATGAAAAGACAAAAAAAAAAAAAAAAGGCCTATAAACCCCCCAACTTTGTTGCATTTGTTTCCCCCCTCCCAATAGGTCAGATCAACAAAACAATACTGAACGCAACAAAAGCAACACAATGAATCACTTTTTGAGTCTTTTGTTTTTGTTTTTTTTACCCGTTTGATTCTATTTGACAATACTGTCAGAGGTTTGCCCTTTAACCTCGCCTTCGGTGTCTGCTGGGATATCCGTTGCCCTCGTTTTCGTTTCCATCGGCATGATGGTATGACGTCACAGATCGTTTGCTTTGCGAAGAGAAATCCCCATGTCTGCTAGAGGATCCCCCTTCGTTCAGCGCAAATCTTGAATTAATACGCCAAATATCGAAAATTATTTAACAAATATTGCATGTGATGACGGACAAAGACTCAATCAGCAGGCCATAAGTTGGCAAAGTGTGTAGAATCGCTGTGAAACGTGCAAAATCCGGTTATGCCACGTCGAAAATCTACCCAGAGTTCGCCCCTAAAGCGTGAGTAATCTTTTATGATAATTTGATTATTAGCTGATAAATGGTTTGTGCAAGTGCTTGAAAGTAAACTGCCTTGGCAGATATGATGTGATGAGCGTTTCTGGTGTGTGTTTTGGTCAGAATGTGTTTGAGACAGCCCGCACGGCGGGGAAACACCTCTTTCAGTGAGGGGTTGCCCACATTTTGT
The DNA here is from genome assembly GCA_963584105.1 of Alviniconcha strummeri. Classification (NCBI taxonomy): domain Eukaryota; kingdom Metazoa; phylum Mollusca; class Gastropoda; family Provannidae; genus Alviniconcha; species Alviniconcha strummeri. The sequence continues at coordinate 12,653,625 of OY757556.1, forward strand.
TGTCGAGTTCTGTGGTTGAAATCCCCCTCGCAACGGCTTTTCTAGCTAACGATATGTCAGATCCTCCAAGTCTGAAAAATGATACTTTGTTAATTGCTTTTTGTTCTATATGCCCCTTGCTATGTTTGTTGCTGTGTAATGTCTTGGTGTCGGTATCAGTCAGGTAGCGGTTGCAGGCTCGCCGTTTGGAAAACCATAATGGCGTTGATGGTCGAGCCCAATTTGAGCGGGCAGGGGTGGAAGGGTTGGTTTCTTCTGCGCATCAAAAAACTCGCGGTGACGCTGTGACTAGTGACACTGTTGTGTATAGTTCCTCAATTCCTGTTGCTGTATCCGCTGTATTTGTACACCATTCTTTGGACTTTGCCTTTTTCTCGCGCAGTTTACCAGAACACCACAATAATGGTATGCCAATTGCCATGTAGCTTTGGGCGGCCTCTTTTTCCTGTTATTACAAGTTTGGATTGAAATTTGATAAATTTTAGGTCTCTGTTAACATTTTGATTAAGGAAAGGTATTAAGTTCCCTGTCTGCCCAGGCAAAATTTACAGAATTTCCACCCGTTTCATTTGATAATTGACAGACACACTGCACACCTGTAGACTAATGGCAGAAATGGCCCAGAGTACAACCTGGGTAGCTTACTGTAGAGAGCAACTCAGCAACAAGCAATAAGACCAGTACAGTAACTATGTGAACAGTGTTGGTGACCTTACATTCCACTTGACAGATTACACAACACCATAGCTTCTTGCGTCATAGCATAGCCTGAGTGTGAACCTGATCTTATTTAATTTGTCTTTGGTCCCATTTATGTTGAGTGTTTTTGTATCTAATTATAGACATTATTAAATAATTCATTCATTTAATGTACTGCTAATATTACAGTATTGTTCATAGTATCATCATTGCCCTGATATAACTATATTGGGTGACTGGGCGTAAAGCATCAAGTTGCTTACTTAGTATCGTCAGTTACTAGTATTAATTACTAACTGCTGACTTTCAGCTCTCTCCCATCTGATTTTATGCCCCCCCCCCCTCTTTCCCCCACCAGTCACTCATGGTGTGTGTTTAAGTCTGACACTAGTGACAGTGTGGATATTTGACCAAGATCAGTAAATTTCTGGTCTAAATGTTAGTAAAACCACTGTGTTACCACAGGATGAAAAGTGCTCTTACTAGTAGTAGTACTGTAGTAGTACTTGTAACTGCACTTTTGTTCTGTGTTTTTGCTAATCTTATACAATGTATACATACCGTGCAAGTGTTTTAAAATGTGTGTCCTGTTTTTGCATCATCATGCATTGATTTAGGGCTTTGTGTGTAAGGTTAGGCACACTAGAAATTGTACTAACCTTTTCCGTACACTTACTTACCCTAGTAGTTAATATGCACATCAGTCTTAAAAAAAGAATGAACTTGTTTAAAAAAAGAAGAAAAAAGAAAGAAGAAAAAAAGATAAGGAATTCCTTGTCCAGCAGACAACTCATGGAAACAATACAGTACTGGAGAGCAGGAGAGATGAGTTTATCAGTGCTGGAGGCTATGGTTGCAATGGATATTGAAGAACATCACTTTTCCTGCTGTATCAATAGGGTACAAAATGTCAGGCCACACAACAGCCTGATGAGTCACACAAATCTGGTCAAATGCAGGGAGATTAAAGGAGACACTGAATGTGAGAGTTGTGCTTGGAACTGCCAAGGACGCACCATGCTTGATCTCCCACTGGTGCAAACCAGATGGAAAGTGGAGCAAATCAAACTGATTGAAAGCATACTGCAGTCCAGTTGAAAATCCACAACCCACTGCATGAATCGGCAAATGACAGGAGGAATGAAAGCAAACTGGGATTTTTGTCAGTCTTGGGTGGGTCAGACAGAGCCTTGGCCAGTGACACAATTTGAAAGTATGCAAGAAGACAAAAGACTTGAAAAGAAACTAAGGAATGAAATATATTAGCAAAACCAAATCTGGCACCTCTAGGAGACCTTCTTCAGACTGAGAGACAAAATGGGCAGGCAGTGTCGAGAACGGCCAGCATACACGGGGCAGCAAATCAGAAAATAGCCGATTCTCATAGTGTTCACAGATGGCTCAGTCACTCACTGATGACCAGTCAGAGTGGGGTTTCACTGTTAAGCAAGGTGCAACCACACACACACAGACACACACACACACACACACACACACACACACACACACACACACACACACACACGCGCGCGCGTGTGCGTGACCCCCACCTCCCCCACCACCACCACACACGCACACACCCACAAACAACCAATGCCGCCTGTAAAAGGTGTAAGGGTATACCCAGTCTTAACAATATCATCCAACCTTACCATGTTTGTGGAAACTGGTCACATTTGCTGGAATCAGGAATGCCCTTAGTCTGGCAACCAGATGACGCATGTCAGCGTTCTCCCGGATCAATGAACTTGCCATTGAAACAAAAGTGGAAAGTTGAATGAGAATCACTGACAGACTGGCAGTATGTCGATGGACAGCCCTGTAGATGCTTGTCGATAATATAAATAATACTGTCCTGGAGATGCTTTAGTCAACAAGGGAAATGCGATCGAGCGGAGTGATGGGCTATGCAACCATCTTAAGCTGGCGTGCGTCTCAGAAGATCCCCAAATGTTTAGATCTCTAGACACTGCCTGCGGGCACAAAACCAAGAGCATCACAACTATCGGGCACGGGAGGTGCCGGTGATCTACACTGCAAGGGTGGGAGAGGGATATTGTCAGTTCACCATTGGAGCTGTTTCAAAGGGCAACAGTTGGACAACTGACAGACTGGGTGGTGTGCACATGGACTTTCCAGGGAGTGTGTGGATCAGTACTATACCATAACCATATAAAGTGCGTTGTTGGTCCGCGCGTACGCTCGCGCTATATTTCTCTCCGTGTGTGTGTGTGTGTGTGTGTGTGTGTGTGTGTGTGTGTGAGAGAGAGAGAGAGAGAGAGAGAGAGAGAGAGAGAGAGAGAGAGAGAGAGAGAGAGAGAGAGATTTGTTTTTAAAACGATGTTTGTTTTTTAAATATATATTTTTTTTAACATCTGGATGGCCTTCGTGGTAAACAATCAGAACCAAAATATCAACTGGAAAAAAGAAAAGAAAAAAAAGAAAGAAGATAAATGATGGGAAAAAAATGATGAAAAAAGAAAATGATGTCAATAACTGATAGAGAGAGAGTTTCAAGTATAATCTACGTCCGATTAGACCAAAACCCAGCTACTGCAGCGCACCCTGGGGCAAAAATGGGACTGGCGTACGTTAGTTTGTGGAGGGCGCATATTGGAAACAAAGTTCGCAGAGCTCCCGCTTGAATAATGCTAGGGTGGATGCTCCTGCTGCTGATGCTGGCAAGGAGCTCCAGACTGGGATGGACGTGGGGAAGTAACTGGATGTTGAGGCATCATTTTGTTCTTGCTGGAATCGGCCGGAATTTAAGACAGTGGTTTGATCTGGTTCCGGTGGAACCTGGAGTGAGGAATTGATCTGGGACATGGTTGTTGACAGCTTTGTAGAGAGCAGAATCGCGAGGCGTAACCTTTGCCGCCTTGATTCTAGAGTTCGTGGGAGTGTGGCAGTTGAAGTGTTACGCAGCTGGTGCAGATTTCTTGTTCACATGCCTTGCATGTGTTCCGGCTCTGGGCTGCTTCATTGCTTTTGCTCAGGAAAGGGGAAGGGCTAGACGATCTTCCTTGAAAGGACGAGGGAGGGCCTTCGTCAATCAGACGAACATTGGAACCATTTCAAAGGCGACGTTGGGGAAACTTCTGCGAGACGGGGTGGAGCGCATATGGGCTTTTCTGAACGTTTAGATACCATCTTCAAGTGAACTGAACTGTTCAGGTGGGATGCGTGTGGATTCCAGACCGTTCAGCAAGACTCCGGGCGAGGCATCACGAGGACGAAGTAGACACTAACTAATGAGGGACCCTGTAGTTTTTTTTTTTTTTTTTTTTTTTTTTTTTTCTCCTGTTTTGAAGTTCTTTTAAAGAAGCCTGTCGTGCAGTTTGCCACCTTTGCGATCCTACCAATGTACGTGCCATTCCCAACTGAAGGCACGCCGCGATACCTTGAGTTTGTTGGGGTTTTCCTGAAGGTGTTCCTTCAGCTGATAGTCAAAGGCAATAGCGTTCTGTGCTCTGGTGCACGAGAAGACGTAGCGCTTGTGGCTGTTCCCCGTCGCCGCGCTCAGTCGGGCAGGATGATTACATCATCTTGAAGAAATGTGGCAGAGCTGTGTTGACAGGATTTCCTTGTAAACCTTATGCACAATGCAGTCATGTAGTTATATTGCACAATGCTGTCATGTAGTTATATTGCACAATACTGTCATGTAGTTATGCACAATGCCGGTCATCTGCAACAGTTTGTGTGCTGGAGAGTTGTTCGCAGTCGCCCGTGTACTTTAACCGCCGCTTGACACTGAGGCTTCCATGTAGGCAGGAAGGTAGGCATTGCCAGTTAAAACTGGCGTGGTTCTAAATGCGAGTTGATTGAGAGGACGTTAAAATTGGGTATATAACCTGCCTTCCATTTCAGGCACACTCGGTGACACATGTTGTACAACATAGAAGCAATGTTTATTCAAGACTTTTATCCCCGGAAACGCTTAAGTTCAAGTACACACATCAGTACAATTTACATGCAAGCCTTGGGGTGAATTGCCTTGTAATATGAAACAGAATGAGGCATTGAGCGCTTGTGTAGTCAACAAACGAAAGGAGTTAATTGGTGCTCGAAACACGTGACATAAAGGCCTGAATTGCCTACGGTAACTTTCACCTGGCATGCAAGTATATATATAAATGCAAGGCACGTGCCTACCAAAGGTACATCCTCTTAAGTTGATGACTTGTATAATTTCGCCCTGATATGACCTCGGGCTCCAAGCACTGGTTTAGACATCCTTCGCCGTCCGGGTGCCGGAAAGTGAGGCTTGGGGTGTAGCCTGACCTTTTGGTTGACTAGACCGGGCACCAAGTACCGAATTAATCTGCCAACCTTGACAAACCGGAAATGAACCTGCACGTTTCCCGCTCTTTCGCTGCTTTCAGTTCTCCAAGCCCCCCGCTGTAAGATCCTGTTCATTGCCTGTAACAGTGTAAGGGTTTGTAATATGTGTATAGTGTACTCATGTCTGCAGGCGCCTGTGTGTGTTCATGTGCGGGATGTACGACTATAATTAGAGTGGGCGGTCTTGCCGGGCAAGATTTTGCGCCCCCATAAATACTTCCTTTCCAGGGGGAAGCGGTGGGGCATGGTCCCCTGACTGCCTTAGAACACACAACAAACACACAATAAACAAAGAGTAATTATGTATACAATTGTGCTTGTATATAATAAGTTGCAGAGATTCTTCACCCAAAACTGAAACCCGCAAGAAACAGTTAATGCTCCAAGTCCAAGAACAAGAAAAGCTTAAAATCGTGAGGAAATTAGTGTCAGCTGTCATGACCACATAGTTTTAACACGTGTGAATTTGGGCATTTGATGTGTTGTTGGGCTGTCTTTTCTTATTTAATGCGAGAACTCGCCAGGATGGAGTAAATGAATTGTTGTCAGGCGCCTGTGGCGACGGGAACCTCTCGCCTGACCGCCAAGGACATGGGAGTAGCGAAATACGTTTTCCTGTCTCACACTGCGGAAAAATTTCATTACCCTCAATAATGGACTCGCCCAACAAAACTCCCACTTGGCCATCGGCCAGCCTGTTCGCGAACCGTCCATCTATTTTTAGTCTTCTTCGCAAACAATCTCGCGGTACATGGTATAGAACAAATTATGCACCGTTTGCTTCTCTCCACCCACCCTCTCCGCTCCCCACTTGTTTGAAAGAAAAATAATGTAGTTTTAATCGTGAGCCCAACAAATTTCAGATGACTCGAAGCTAGAACCTATTTTTGAGTTGCCGCGTGTGTAGGGAAAGGCAACCAACCAGGCCTACAGATCCCCGACAGGAAATCCACGGGGAGGGTTGTGGCGGGGAGACCTGGGGGGTGGGGTGGTGGTGGTGGTGGTAGGGCGGGGGAATACGGGGTGGGGAAACACGTGGGCGTACAGGGGGTAGCACCAAGGTATCTGACACTGCGCTAGCTTGCTGCGGTCTAGAACGCTTAGGCACATTAACTGACGGTTGCAAAGCGACCGCAGTCGCACACGCAAAGTAGAGCGGAGGGAAGATTAGTCAGCCAGAAAGGCGAAGGTCACAGCAAAGCCGGGGCATACCGCTCGCGCCGTCGAAGGAAGCCCAACTCCCCGCGCGCCATGACGTCATTGTTGCCATGGTGTTGCCAGTCACATGGGTGTTTCTCCAAGGTTGTGTTTCGCATTGTGCAATATCGTCGAACGCTCCTCCTCGGCGCGTTATTTCTCAGAATTTATTTAAAACTCTTGTCATAATTATCTTGATAGCATTTTTTCTTTTCTTTTTTCTCTCTCCTTTTCTCCTAACGGCAACATTTGCTAGTATCGTCTTCATGGTTTATTCCCCGAAATAGACACAGAACTAATCAGTTTGGGAAGAGTGGGTGGGTAGGCCTACGTGGGGACAGTCCCGTATTTAGAAACTTACACGAAGCGGGAATTGTGTTGCAATCGTCGACAGGACAGTGGCAAGCTGCATCGAGTCTTTCGACTGATCCCTAACGTGCGTGCGTGCGTGCGTGTGAGTGTGTGTGTGTGTGTGTGTGTAGGAGGGACGGGGCGAGGTTGTGATAGGGTGATTTTGGTGTTTACTTGAGATCATTGTGAACAGCCACGAGTACGAATGAACCACTCTAACCAAATTAAAATTAACCGACTGAGCACTCTTGCGACTCCAGCATTGAAGATTCAGGATTCAAGATTTACCTTTATTATCGCATCAGAGAACTTAAAACGTGGCTGAACATTAACCACACCACAGAACACAATAACACATATTGTTTATTTTACACATCGCAGTACACCGCAGTAACACATAATTATTGTATATTTCAAAACTCAAAAAACAGTTATTGAAAAGAGCATGTCAGTCACTGTGACCGCTTTCACAGTCCAAGGATCCCTCCCCCCCCCCCCCCCCCCACTCCCGCCCCCTTCCCCTGCCCCACGCCCACCAGGACCCCCCCCCCCCGGCAGCCCCGTGTCGCCGTGTTAACTGTCTCTCGCTGTCCGTCCACCTATCTCCACTACTGACGCAGTCTGGGCGGTCAGCCTATCTTTTTTCAAGCCTGTGAAAGTGGATCCGATCTATCGACCGGCACGAAGGAAGCTCGGCAGCCGGGGCCCAGGAGTTGTGCTGATTACGCTGCTTTTCCAAATGTCACCGTTCTTGCTCCACTACACTCTATCGATCTCCCGTCTCTCCCCGGTGCCCGACCGGGGCCCGTTTCTCTCGGCAGCTGTCCCTGGCACCTTCGTGGAGGGGGGGGTGGGGGGGGGTCGGGGTGTGTGTGTGTGGGGGGGGGGGTGGGGGTGTGGGGGGTGGGGGGGTGGGGGGGGGAAGAGTGCATTGTGAAAAGTATATGAGATAGTTCCTGGTGTTAGGAGAGAGAGAAAGGGCGTTTTGGGGGGTAAGGAATGGGGGGGGAGGGGGGGTGGGGGGGGGTTGCTTGAACATCTCTGTGT
>OY757556.1:12667662-12702662 GCA_963584105.1 Alviniconcha strummeri
TACTGTGACTTTTACGTGGCCTTTGGCTGAAAGCAGCGTTCCTCTATGACTGACTTGAGGCTGACACATGATGTACACATGCATGCAGGAACGGAGAAGTGAGACTCACAGACTGTTGTCACAGCTCGGTAAAGCCTGACAGTGTTTGAATGTGTTGCTAGCAAAGCCCAGTTAGAGTTCACTTGAGGCTGACATACAATACGCCTGCAGATGATAAAACAAAAAGGCTGTCTCTCTTGGAATCCCCATTTGCGTGTGTTGTTGCTGAATGCGTGGTCTACATCTACTGATATGCACCCTGTTACTGTGTTAGAATACTGATCATTTTTCTCCGAGAGTAGCTGCTTTGTTCAGCAGCCTGTCTTATCAGTGCAGGTGGCGTCTTTGGCTGCCAGGTGCATAAACTTGGCTGAAGGCTGCTGTTTTGTTTCACATGAAAAAAGTGGCACTGTGTATAGTGATCAGTACTCACTGTTACTGTGTAATGCTGCCTCGTTTGCAAACTTCTCATTTCCCCCAAAAATTACAACGTTGGTGGTGTGATTAATTTTGTTGGGTGTTGTAGATGTAATAAAATATCAAACTTTACATAACGATAGTACTTACTTGGTTTACCTGTTGTTCTTATTGTTATTGATCGCTTTTATGTAGTACTATTCCCTGCTCTCAAGCAGACTCACTGCGCTCGCATGTAATCCTACATGAGTGACTAGCTTTTTATAGCGCGTTTTTGTATATCCACCAAAGTGGTGTACTTATAGCACTGGTCATGTTCACATGACTTTCAGTGACCTGGACTGCATTTCAAGGTCACAGCAGCATCAGACTGTTGAAACTAAAACTTGTTTTTCATAGCAGGTAATTCTTGCCAGTTACCTGATGATTGTGAAGACTTCCTATGACTTTTTTTGTTTGTTTGTTTTTAATTTTATTTCTGGAGCAAAAGTATTCATATGATGCTGTTTCAGTCAATGCTGCTTAATTAATTTTGCAGAATGTGAATCTTTGCATTATTGTAACATCAACTGAGTTTTACCCATTACACCAGTTTTGATGACCTTGACCTTACTTTATGATCATTGAGATCTTGAAAAAGTAGAACTGTTCTGAGATGCATTTTTGTGTTTTTATTCCATCAAATTTAAACTTATTCCAATAAATTGTTAAATCTATTGATTGAACTACATACATGACAGCTTTTCTTGACTTTTATGTGTAATATGAGTTGCATTTTGCTGACTGGCCAATTTTGAAGGTCGTAGTTACATCAAACAGAATAATAGGTTCTGACATTTGTAACTTACTTCCAGAAGAAACAAAGTGCAATTTGTGTGAGTTTTCATTTTGCTGTTGGCATCAAAGAAGAAGCCTAAGACTGCTTGCTGCCTGCATTAAAATTGGTCAAGTGGGATGCAGTAACTTTTATTTTTGCCGCTTTGACTGCAGGTCACTCAGACCTCTGCATTTTTTAATCTGTGTTAGCCCTTGGAATTGTAGTAAAAAATGCTGACAGGATTCCAGAAAAAAGTTCTGAAACTTTGTCATGATGCTTTATAGATTAGACACATACTCTTGAGAATTGCAGTAAAAAATGCTGACAAGATTTCAGAAAAAGTTTTGATTCACTGAAATTTTCACACGATGCTTTATAGATTAGACACACACTCTTGAGAACTGCAGTATTAAAAAAAAAAAAAAAAAAAAAATGCTGACAGGATTCCAGAAGAAAAAAAGAAAAAGTTTTGAATTGCTGAAATTTTGTCACGATGCCATATAGATTAGACACATACTCTTGAGAATTGCAGTAAAAAAAATGCTGACAGGACACCACAAAAAACGTTTTTGAATTACTGAAATTTTCTCACGATGCTTTATGGATTAGACACACTGTGTTCCTTTCGATTAGACACACACTCTGTTCCTTTTGATTAGACACACACTATGTTCCTTTTTCGCAGGGCCCCATCCGGCCCAGTACCGCAAGAGCAAGTTACGGGGTGGCAGCGATGGCAGCCTGGGTGGGGTGGGGGCATCGGGTGGGGGTGGAGGGGAGGAGATTGTGGTCCTGACGCGCACCATCCCGGCGCCAGACGCTGGGCAGCAGGCCAGCAGCACAGGCTCCAACGGCAGCAAGTCCAACCGGTCCCTGGATGCCTTGTTAAAGGTACAGTGGCTGCTGCCTGTCTTTCTATTCCTCGTGAAGACGGGGATGGGGAGGGTGCTGTAGAATCACCTTGGCCATGCGTCGATTTTCCGGGTTCTATTTGGATAGTACCTTTTGATCGGCTGACTGTGTTTGCAACCCAGCTGTCATCTGCTTTTGTTTGTTTGTTTGTTAATTCCTTTAACTGTCACAGCTGTCTTCTGTTTTTGTTTGTTTGTTAACTTCTTTAACTGTTACAGCTTTCTTCTGTTTTTGTTTGTTTGTTTGTTAGCTCCTTTCACTGTTACATTTTTTCCTCTTTTTTTTTCTTTTTTTTTTTTTTCTTCTTTTTTGTTAACTCCTTTAGCTGTTACAGCTTTTCTTCTGTTTTTGTTTTTATTTGTTTGTTAACTCCTTTAACTGTTACAGCTTTCTTCTGGTTTTGTTTGTTTGTTAACTCCTTTAACTGTTACAGCTTTCTTCTGTCTTTTTTTTAACTCCTTTAACTGTTACAGCTTTCTTCTGTTTTTGTTTGTTAACTCCTTTAGTTGTTACAGCTTTTGTTCTCTTTTTGTTTTTGTTTGTTAACTCCTTTAACTGTTACAGTTTTCGTCTGTTTTTGTTTGTTTGTTAACTCCTTTATCTGTTATAGCTTTCTTCTATCTTTGTTTGTTAACTCCTTTTACTGTTACAGCTTTCTTCTTTTTCTTCTTCTTTTTTTAACTCCTTTAACTGTTACAGATTTCTTTTGTTTTTGTTGTTGTTAACTCCTTTAACTATTACAATTTTCTTCGGTCTTTCTTTCTTTCTTTCTTAACTCCTATAACTATGATGCCCTTGCTTGAGTCTTTTTGCATACGCTGTTGGGAAGCAGTTTCGTTTGATAAATTGGCAGAGGTTTCTGTGGACAAGAAGTAGCCTTACGTAGAGTTCCAGTTTAAACTTTTGCGTGTTCGATAAATTGGCAGATGTTTCTCTGAACAAACAGTTGTCCTAGTTGAGTTCCAGTTTCAACTTTCGCTTCTTCTTTTTTGTTAAATTGGCAGAGGTTTCTGTGAACAAGCAGGAGCCTTACATAGAGTTTCAGTTTCAGCTTTTGCGTGTTTGATAAATTCGCAGATGTTTCTGTGAACAAACAATAGTCCTAGTTGAGTTCCAGTTTCAACTTTTTTTTTATTTTATTTTTTACTCTTTTTTAAATTGGCAGAGGTTTTTGTGAACAAGCAGTAGCCTTACGTAGAGTTTCGGTTTCAGCTTTTGCGTGTTTGATAAATTGGCAGATGTTTCTGTGAACAAGCAATAGTCCTAGTTGAGTTCCAGTTTCAACTTTTGCTTAAAAATAAAAATAAATAAAAATTGGCAGAGGTTTCTGTGAACAAGCAATAGCCTTACGTAGAGTTCCAGTTTCAACTTTTGCTTGTTCGATATGTTGGCAGAGGTTTCTGTGGACAAACAATAGCCTTACGTAGAGTTCCAGTTTTAACTTTTGCTTGTTCGATAAATTGGCAGAGGTTTCTGTGGACAAGCAATAACCTTAAGTAGAGTTCCAGTTTTAACTTTTGCTTGTTCGATATGTTGGCAGAGGTTTCTGTGGACAAGCAATAACCTTACGTAGAGTTCCCGTTTCAACTTTTTGCTTCTCACCTTGCCGCGCTGCTTGCCAGGTGACAGACTCGGAGCTGCAGAACATGCGCCAGGACCCACAGACGGCGGCGCCGGGGCCCCCCTCCACCCTGGCCGCTAAGCCCCCCACCCCCACCCCCACCCCAGCCCCTGCCTCCGCCCCCACCCACGCCCCCGCCCTCGCCCCCACCCCGGCCCCCACCCCCGTGGCGGTCAGCACCCAGCCCTCCTCCCACATCGTGGTGCTGACCAGCGTGGGCCAGAGCATCCTGTCTCAGGACGGGGTCAAGCTCATCCTGGCCGACGATGGCGGCGCCCGCGGCTCCGTGCGCCCGCTGCACCACCACAAGGCGGCCATCTTGCAGCACCACCACCAGCAGCAGCTGCAGCAGCAGCAGGTGGCGCCGCCCAGCGTGGTGGTGACCAAGGGGTCGGTGGTGGAGCGGCGGCACCCGGCGCTGGGCAGCATGCTGCAGAAGAGCCGCATGAAGCTGGTCTACACCAAGCAGCAGGCCGAGGGCAGCGGCGACAGCTCCTTCGCCTCCACCTCCACCTCCCTCGGCAGCACCGTCAGCATTGACACCAGCGATGATGGAGGTGAGGAGGGTAGTAAGGCTGGGGGGTGGATTACGGTGGGGGGGGGGGGGTGTAGGAGAGAGGTGGGTGAAGGTGGAGTGGGTTGTGACATGTGTTGAGACGCCAAGTAGCTAGAGTTGTCCGTCTTGTCAGGTGGGGTACTGTCATTGGCAGGAGCGCCCACAAGTATCATTTTTGTCATAACAAAACTTCTGTCGCGAAAAACACGTGTTTGTCGCAGCAAAAGTATGCTTGTCATGACAAAACATTTGTCGCGACAAGCTTACTTTTGTTATGACAAACACGCGTTTGCCGCGACAAAAATGATACTTGTGGCAGCTCCCGCCAACGATAGGGTACAGGGTTGTCTGTCTTGTCAGGTGGGGTATGGTACAGGGTTGTCTGTCTTGTCAGGTGGGGTATGGTACAGGGTTGTCTGTCTTGTCAGGTGGGGTATGGTACAGGGTTGTCTGTCTTGTCAGGTGGGGTATGGTACAGGGTTGTCTGTCTTGTCAGGTGGGGTATGGTACAGGGTTGTCTGTCTTGTCAGGTGGGGTATGGTACAGGGTTGTCTGTCTTGTCAGGTGGGGTATGGTACAGGGTTGTCTGTCTTGTCAGGTGGGGTATGGTACAGGGTTGTCTGTCTTGTCAGGTGGGGTATGGTACAGGGTTGTCTGTCTTGTCAGGTGGGGTATGGTACAGGGTTGTCTGTCTTGTCAGGTGGGGTATGGTACAGGGTTGTCTGTCTTGTCAGGTGGGGTATGGTACAGGGTTGTCTGTCTTGTCAGGTGGGGTACAGGGCTGTCTGTCTTGTCAGGTGGGGTACAGGGTTGGGTCAGATCAACTGAAGTGTGTCAGGTGAAACAAGGTTGAGTCAGATCAGCTGGAGTTGTCTGTCTTGTCAGGTGGTGCAGGGTCAGGTCAGAGCAGGTGATGTTGTCTGTCTTGCCAGGTGGGGTACAGGGTTGCCTGTCTTGTCAGGTGGGGCACAGGGTTGGGTCAGATCAGCTGAAGTTGTCTGTCTTGCCAGGTGGGGTACAGGGTTGTTTGCCTTGTCAGGTGGGGTACAGGGTTGTCTGTCTTGTCGGGTGGGGCACAGGGTCAGGTCAGATCAGCTGAAGTCTGCCTTGTCAGCTGGGGCAGGATCGGGTCAGATCAGCTGAAGTTGTTTGTCGTGTCAGGTGGGGCACAGTCGGGTCAGTTCAGCTGAAGTTGTCTGTCTTGTCAGGTGGGGCACAGGGTCGGGTCAGATCAGCTGAAGTCTCTGTCTTGTCGGGACGGGTCAGATCAGCTGAAGTCTGTCTCTTGTCAGGTGGGGCACAGGGTCGGGTTAGATCAGCTGAAGTGAGAGAGGAAAAAAGAGAGAGAGAGAGAGAGAGAGAGAGAGAGAGAGAGAGAGAGAGAGAGAGAGAAGGGGAAAGAACTTGCAGGATTGTGAAGAGGGGTATGGGTGGGAGTAACATGACAGGTTGAAGGGGTGGGTGGGTGGGGGGGGGGGGTAAAATGTGAAAAAAGCCCAGAAGCAGTAGCCAGCATAAAGCTGTTCTTATCTTTTATTGCAGGCTTCTCAAGGAATAAAATGATAGGTTGGGAAATGAAATGGGAGAAGGGGAGGGGTGAGTGGGATGGTAAACAAAAGTTAAAAAAGTGCAGAAGCTACACACAAAGCAGTAGCCCGACACAGAGCTGTTCTCACATTTCATTGCAGGCCCCTCAGGGAATAAATAACATGATATGATGAGAAATGGGAGAGGGGGGGGGAGGAGTGGGGGGGGGGGGGGGGGGGATACAAAAGTGAAAAACAGCCCAGAAGCAGTAGCCCACACAAAGCTGTATCTCACCTTTCACTGCAGGCCCCTCAGGCAGCGTGGACAACGGCAGCAGCAGCTCCCTCGCTGCCATCGCTGCCAGCGTAGGGATCGGTCGCAAAAGGAAGCAGCAGCACGCTCAGCAGAAACCCGGGCGCTACATCTGCAACTTCTGTGGGCGAGGGTGCGCCAAGCCCAGCGTGTTGCAGAAGCATCTCCGTGCTCACACAGGTCAGACACCTCCCCAGCTCTTCATTAGGGTCAGCGGTTGATGCGGTGGAGCTTTTTTTTAGTCCTTTAGGCAGCAGCTTTCCTTCGTTAGTAAGCGTGTAAGCGCTTAGGGCCTGTGCGGGTTAGGCGCTCTAAGTATTCATTATTATTATTATATTATTTAGGTGGCATGCGCCCATCACCTTGTCCACGCTTGACTTGTGTTGTAACTGCGCAAGAGTGATTTCTGTGGTGGTTTTAATGCAAGTTTTGATTTGTTTACTTTGTGTGTTGTGGACTGTTTTAGTATTAGACTGCAGGTTGGTGACCATTATTGTAGATTTAAGATGTCAGGATTACTGTTGGTTACAGACTAAAGGCTCCTGCAAGACATTATATATCGACCTGTAACAGGTTAACCTGGAAGTATTCTACACCATTCTTTTCACTCATTATGAGCCGCCAAGGATTTAGATTTTCACACCACCCCGTTGGATTTGAAAACAGGACCAATCCCTTCTGTGTTTTTTGCAGGGGAGAGACCCTACCCATGCCTTCCCTGCGGTTTCTCGTTCAAGACGAAGAGCAACCTGTACAAGCACCGCAAGTCCCTGGCGCACACCCTCAAGGTGGGCCAGCAGCAGCGCCAAGGGCAGGTGTCCCTCTCCTCCGTGGAGGACGGGGCGCACAGCATGGAGAGGGACCCGGAGGCGAAGGAAGACTTCCCCGAGGATGTGTCCGAGGGCGAGTCTGAGAAGACGGAGTCGGACATGGAAGCCAGCGTGGAGGAGGAGGAGATGACGGTCATCCGCGAGGAGACGCTGCCTGTGGTGGGAGACAAAGTCCTGCAAGCTATCCCGGTGATGAAAGCCGCTCCCGCTCCGCCCGTGCCTCTCCTCCGAGATCCGAGCCCGGCGCCCGTGGGCAGCGCCGTTCACAGCGCGGGTGGCGCGGCCCAAAGTGGCGCCGGCGGTGTGAAGATCAGCGCCACCAGCAGCAGCGGGGGGGTCACGGCCGTCTCGCAGCTGTCGTCTCAGGCGCTGGTTCATGACAAGCCGGTGCGGGAGGGGTCCATCCTGGAGAACATTCGCCTCAAGATTGACAAGCGCAAGCTGATGGAGTGGAGCCGGCAGATGGACCGCATCAAGCACCAGGAGCACGTGGAGCAGCTGCAGATCCACAGCAAGTTCCCCGTGCGCATTGCCCCCAAGTCCAGCAGCGCCGAGGAGCCCGTGGCCATCATCCAGCAGCCCGTGGCCCTGCCCTCCTCCTCCTCCGCCGACGAGGCTGAGAGCAGACCCGAGGAGAAGCAGCCAGAAGCGCCCAGATCGTCGGACGCGTACCCTGTGGCGCTGTACCCCAACCTGTCCGTGCACACGTCTGACCACGACGACTCCCAGCTGCTCCGCCAGGCGTCGGCACCCGCCGCCCTTAGCAGCCCGCCCGCTCCCATTCCTCAGCTCAGAGTGGACGGCGAAGCGGTAAAGCTGGATGACGACTCGGAGGCCTCCCAGCACGACCGCCAGATGGGTCAGGCGACGCAGGCGCTGCGCAACCTGGAGGCCCTGAGCGAGAAGTTCCCCAACACCCCGGGCTGCACCTACACCTTCAAGACTCTCCCGGACAACGCCCTCCAGGTCATCATCCACATGGCCAAGGACAGCGACAAGGAGCCGAAGAAGAAGGCCGGCGGGGAGAAGGGGGGCCTGCTGGCCAAGGCGGCGTCGGTGTCGACGGCGTCCAGCCAGCCGCTGGCCGTTCGTGCCAGCGAGGCATCCCCGACACCCGGCTCCTACCCTGCCAGGCTGGCGCCTCGCATGCCCCCGCTGCTCAGCCGCTCCATCTCCGCTGACACCAAAATGCTCAGCAAGGAGCTGCTAAAGGAACGCATTCAGCAGCTGATCTCGGCCAACGAGGCCATAGTGGACATGCCCATGGCGGACCCGCCGCGCTCCAAAGGGCGCTTTTCACGGCAGAACAGCGACTCGGGCTTCCAGGCCTGGAAGTTCACCGACCCGGTCACCAAAGGGTCAGAACTGTCGTCATCCTCCTCGACGGTGACCTCCGCTTCAGCGTCCAGGATCACCATTCCCAACATCACGTCTATTCCGCTGCAGCCCATGCCGGCCGAGAGCGAGAGCTTGCTGCGCAGCTCCGTCCTGTCGAGCTCAGCCTCGCTGGATGTGGGCCGTGAGAGGTCGCACAAAGACCTCCGGCGGTCCATCTCGGCCTCTGGCGTCAGGATGGTGGACCAGGCCACCTACCTGTCCCTGCAGCAAGAGGTTGAAAAATCCTCGCTGGGCAAGAGGGACTCTCCCCAGCTGTCTGACAAGCTGCGCGTGGCTTCCTCTTTGGCTGGCGGAAGTGTGAGTGGTGGTGGTGGTGGTGACGTAACTGTGGCGGAAGTGTCTCTGGTGTCGGAGGACGGAAACCTGTGCATCCCAGCCTCCCTGCCCGTGGAGGTGATCAACGCCATCAGCTCCTCCGCCACCATGACGGGCAACGCCTCAGGGGAGATCAAGATCCAGTTCAAGCTGGCCAAGTCCAAAGCGGAGGAGTCTCAGACCGCTGCGGGTATTTCGGGTGGGGAAAAGGTCGCTGCTCCCACCACAATGACGTTCACCGCCACGTCCATGATCGGTCAGCCCAGCGTACAGTTCCCTCAGCAGGCGACCAAAGCGGACTCGGCGAAGCAAGAGCACAAAGCGCAGCATGACAACAGTGTTATCAAGAACCTCCTGAAGAGAGGAGCGGCCGTCTACTCCCCTTCCTCCTACCTGGCGCCCCCCTCCACCCTGGACTTCCCCACCACCCGTCCCCCGAAGCTGAAGTCGGACGCCAGGGTCAAAAGTGCCGACTCTGTGTACGGGGCCCCGCACATCGTGAAGTCAAGCATGGGCGCCCAGCAGGTCATTCTGACCGTGAAGGACATCCACGCCAAGTCCATGGACATGACCCACCAGGCGAAGTCCATGGACATGACCCACCAGGCAAAGTCCATGGACATGACCCGCCACGCAAGGTCCATGGACGCCTCTCACCAGTCCAAATCCATGGACATCCCCCACCACTCGGACAGCCTGGACCAGACCAAGGTGCATTTTGTGCGCGACGCCATCCTGGGCATCCCCGGCAGCAGCCAGGGGGGCCCTTCCACCTCCTCGGCCTCCCAAGATCCCGCTCACCCGAAGGTGTCCGGCGAGGAGTCCCTCAGGGCGGAGACAGGGGAGCAGGGACACCCGGAGCACAAGCAGCACCACTGCCCTGACTGCGGGGTGTCCTTCAACCAGGTCCAGATACTCAACATGCACAAGATGTACTACTGCAACAAGGTCAAGCCCATGAGCCTGGACGAGGTGGTGGAGGTCGCCAAGGCCAAGCAGGCGGCGCCCACCTCCTCGGCGTCATCGGGCGGAAGCGGCAAGCTGCAGTTTCACCATCACCAGACCCAGCAGCAGCTGACCGTGCCGAGGAGAAGCAGCAACCCGGCCTTCCTCAAGTCGCACTCCACCACGGAGGTGGAGGCCCGCGCAGCTTGGCAAAAAGAGGACTACCCCCAGCTGAGGTCCCAGCTCACCCTGCGGCCTTCCCAGTCAGTGGACGAGGGCACATCGCGGGAGGAAGGGGGCGCTGGTGCCGCCAAACCTCAGCAGAACTTCATCATCGAGAACATTGACCCCCTCGTTCCTCCCAAAAAGGGCCGCCCCAAAGGGTCCAAGAACAAGCCCAAGGATCTCAACATGATTCTGGCCAAGGCCAATGCCAAAGCCTCGGCTGTGAAAGCCTTCGCTGGACTCGGGATGTCCTCCGTGGGATCGCCGGCTGTGCAGAAAGGGCAGTCGCCTTCCTTCCAGAAAGTGCAGTCTCCTGTGGTGCAGAAGGTCCAGTCGCCGGGCGTCATGCCGTCGGTGTCGGCGTCGACACCCCAGACACAGTCGCCGCTGGCCGCGGGCGTGAAGCTGGCACCGAAGCTGATTCTGCCGCGGTCCCAGTACATCACGCCGCTGCTTATCAGCCAGACCTCCGTCACCGCCGCCTCTTCCCCGGTCATCAGCCTCACGGGCAGCAGCGGCGCCGGCGCCACCATGATCGGCCAGCCCATGATCTCCATCCAGCCGGCGGACAGCCACCTGAGCAGCCTCATCACGCCCGGCAGCTGCTCCACGCCCAGCGTCATCATCACACCCTCCTCCTCCGCCGTCCCCGTCCCCGCGCACACCACCCCCACCTCCCAGCCCGAGGTGCTGTCCTCGGCCACGGGCTTCCCCCTGGGCATCCCCAGCCTGGTCACCACTCCCGAGGGCACCACGCTGCTCACCCCGGGCACTCCGGGCACCCCTGGCACCCCAGGCACGCCCACCACGGACCCGCAGTCCCTGTGGAAGCTGAAGCTGAAGGGGCGGCTACTGATGAAGCGCTCCATCAGCGAGCAGCGCATGCAGACCTACGCCGAGTCGGAGAAGGGCGCTGCGGCTTCAGCGGCCCTGGCGTCGGTTCCGCAGTCGGCGGCAGGCCCTTTCGCGGGTTCTGCAGCAGGGAGGACTCTGCCCCACCAGAGCTCCCTGAGGGTGTCCACTGTGCTGTCCGGGGCCGCTCCTCAGGGAGCCAGCGTCATCAGCACAGGTGGGTCGCCGTCAGCAAAGGACGTTTCGTTGAACATTGCATGACAACTAGCCCCTTCACTGCCCCAGCATGTAAAGTTTCTGGGCTAAAAAATGCACACGCACGTACGCACGCACGCACGCACGCACGCACGCACGCACGCACGCACACGCACGCACACACACACACACACACACACACATGCAAACAGCATATTTTCTGGTCTAATGACAGATGTGATTTCAATACTGTGTGTTTTTATGAAACTCCTTTCATGTGCTACTCCGAAAAACGAGAAGAGAAAAACTTAAGGGTTTCAAATTTCGCATATTTATTGTTTTTTTCACATAAGATATGTGATTATTATACGTGTTATGTGCGTGTACTTGTGCGGATTATTATACGTGTTATGTGCGTGTACTTGTGCGGGTAATTTCACTGTAGCTGAGGCTTGCAGTAACAAGTAGATGAATGAAGTGGTTAATAAGGAAGTAAAAGTGGTTGATTTGTAATGGAATAAAGTAACAGTGGAAGTGTAAAAACAATAGTAAAAACGAAACCAAAAAAAAGAAAAAAGGAGGAAGATAGGAGAAACAAAATTGATTAACTACTGTCATTAACCATCATGACCTTTGACTCCAGAAAGATGCACATCTGCACACAAGCGCTCACACACACACACACACACACACACACACACACACACACACACACACACACACACACACACACACACACATGTACATGAATATGCATATAATATAATATTATATACTCACATGAAGAAAGTAAATCTGTAATACCTTCTTGTTCAAGGTATTAAGCAAGGGTAATAAACAAGTTCCATCTATAGTCATGGGACACTAAATATTCACACCATGTGACGTGCATTTGTTAAGAATATCCTGTTAATCACATACTACTCAACTGTCCTATTACCACAGTTATTTCAGAAAAATGGGTATGACTTTAATGCTTGCAACAACATAAGAGATATTTTGTGTAATACTGATGTTATAACTTCTGTTTAAATTGATTGCTCTTAGTCATGTGGGTGAGTTAGTATAATAATTAATATGCTAATATATGATTTTTGTTGTTGTTGTCGTTGTCTAATATCACTTCACTAGAACAGACATAAAAGAAAACATTGTTTTATTGATTCACATGCATGCACACACATACACTCATGCATACACAGACACACACAGGCATGGAGGCACACCCTCACTTTCTCACTCATTCACACGCATACTAAACACAGTAACCCATGTCAATGACCAGAATTTGAATGTGTTCCAGGCGGTGCTCAACTAACACACTGCAGTGACATTTCTCAGTGCCGCACATTGGGAAGTGGCCGCACAGGAACCTTGGCTGCAGGGTTCACCTCCGGTCTCCCCGGCAGCAAACACTTGAGCAAAGCAGCTTCAGCATCCTCCGCTGAAACCTCACTGCAGATCAGCAGTCATGGTCCGCCAGTTCTGCGAGCTTTGTCAGAGCCGGGGGCGAAGGAGAGAATTGTGGTGACGAACATTCCCAGACTGGAGCTCCTGGCAGGGGTCACTTCCGGTGGCAACAAAGAGAAAGGAGATGTTGGCATTGCAACCCTTGCCCACAGTGGCTCGTCCAGCCTGCCCTTGCCCTCGGCCAGTTTGCTCGCAAAAGCTGGTGCAGGGGAAGGGGAAATGGTTCCCACATCCAGCACCGCGGGGACGGTGGTTGTGTCTGTGCCGGTGGCGCTGGCCCAGCCGGTGTTCTTCAACTCGCAGACCATCAGCGGGTTGTATCGCTCTCCAGCCAGTGCTCACCTGGCTGCCACACTCCAGTCCACACACCTGGGTGCTATCCTTATTCCGGGCTCGCAGCTGACACTGCCAGAAATCCCCCTCTCCGCCCTCCTCAATCCCAGCATGCCTCGCTGCGTGCCGCTGACACTCACCTCCTTGGTGACCGCTCCGGGCAGAGCCTCGTCAGCTCTCCCAGGAGCTGACGCCGACCGCTGTTCGTCCTGCACCCCCAGTGTGTTTGCACGATCTCCCAGCGGGTCCTTTGACAAAGGGCTTGCTGACGGACCCTCCAGCAGTGACAAGGGCAAAGACTCCGGAGCCATAACAGAGTTTGGCGACCACAAACCGTCAGAGCTCAGAGAGCCCAAACCGTTGAAGCAGGCCTCTTCGGCGGAAAGTGTGGTGAGCGAGCGGCGCCTCCAGCACTCGCCAACAGTGGAAGGGAAAGAAGCAGTATCAACGCCGGCCACGCCGCTGAAGATCCCGCTGTACCTGTGCGGCCACTCCTTCCCCAGCCTGCACATGGCCACCTTCATGACCTTCTGCAGCGCCAAGCGCCCCCAGCCCAACTATGTGCAGGTGAAGGGCAATAACCGCCGCGTGTCCATGTACTCCAACTGGAGGCTGGCCACCCACAACCCAAACCCTGTGGGACTCACCTCCAGGATGCTGCTGGCTCTGTACAGGTGAGCGTTGATGCCGCGCCAGGCTGAGGTTAACGAGGGATTGCTGGTGTTTCACTGGTTAAAATAACTGAATGAATGATCATTCCTAATCCGCATACAAAACTGACATGCAAGGGTATGGGGGGTTGGGAAGTTGTACAGAAGCATACAGCTTTACACGGCACACCATAAGAAGCACAATGAGTAAAGAGCACGTTTAGACCAGGGGAAAAAATCTGCAATCTATCAGACTGTTATTTTGTTTAACCATTTCTAAAAAATAGAAATGATTATGTATCAAACAAAATCAACACAGCACACAGAGAGAGTGTGTGTGTCTGTGTATGCAAGCATGCATTGTGCATGTGCATGTGTGTGTGCATGTGTGTGTGTGTGTGTTTCTAGACAGAGAAGGGAACAGAGTGTTTGCTAATAGTTGTATTTGACCAGAAACGTGATTATTTGACCAATTTCCAGGAACCACTGTTCACCACCATAGAGAACCTTAAGACATCACGCCGGTTTGAAAAATGTCTAGCGCCATCACTGTTGCAATGACTGTGACACAGCTAGCCGATCTTACGCCCCACAGTCATTGATGCTTTCAGGTCGCGCTACACAGCAGACCCCACGTACGCCACAAGCACCCTGATGCAGTACAGCGTGACGCACAGCTCCTACTGGCAGTACCAGCATGGCAAGCTGGAAAAACAGGGTGTGGTGCCGTCCCAGCAGTCCCACCTCTCCCCTACCACCTCTGCTGATGCTCAGATGTCCGCCACTGAGGATGTGGAGATGGCTCAGTCTGTGTCTGGTAAGTTTCTTCCGTGCAGCTGTGCTGCTTGTTTGCTAGTGTGAGTAAGTAAGTAACATGATGTTTTACGCCCAGTCAACCGGTACAGTCATATCAGGGTGAATTGCTTGTGTGAACAGGGGAAGAAAAGACACAGCAAGCAACAACAAAACAACATATAATGTATAATGATAATAAATGCCTTTCTAACACTCTTGATCCCATTGTGATACATGCATGAGCGTCAAAGCACAATGCACAAAACATTACAGCAATATACAGACTAATTTAATCATGCGCAACATGGCCCACTCTATCCTTCACTCTGCCCCTGCATGCCCTAAGCACTCTTCCCCCACATGTTAGCGTGTTCGGGTCAAAGCACAATACACTAAACATTACAGAAATATATACAGACTAATTTTATCATTGGTCTTCCCCTGCATGCCCTAAGCACTCTCCCCCACATGTTAGTGTGTTCGGGTCAAAGCACAATAAACTAAACATTACAGAAATCTATATACAGACCCATCATGCACAACATGGCCCACTCTGGCCCTCACTCTGCCCTGCATGCCCTAAGAACTCTTCCCCCCCATGTTATCGTGTTCAGCTCTTCAAAGTTCAAAGGGGCCGGTTTTGCTTTCACAGATAAATATTCACAAGCTCTTCAAAAGGGCAGGTTTTGTTTTCACCGGATAAACTTTCACATTTTTTTTTTTTTTTTTTTTTTTTGGAAACATGTGAAGGAACTGATGCACACTTGCAGAAAAAAATTACCAGTTCTCATTTTTTATTCACTTCAGTCTTTTGCGTTTCATAATGATATCTCTTTCAGCCCAGCTAACAGAGGGAAGAAGAGAGAAACATGACATGCATAAGGCAAGAAGATGTTAAAGTGCCTGTTAAACATTCTTAGGCAAATACTGTATTCATCACTTTATGGTCACTGAAATATAATGACTGATTTCTTTAAATTCCTGTTAGAAAACCTACATGTCATCATTTCATGTTTCAGTAAGTTTGTGACACGCCACTACTGAATTAAAAAATTTCATCCAACAGAAATTTAAAATGACTGATTTGTTTAAATGCCTGTCAGAAAACTTACGTATCATCACTTCATTTTTGGGGTAAATTTAAGCCAGACCTCTACTAAATTTCAAACTGTTATGTCCTGTTTGCAAAAAAAAACAAAGAAAAAAAACAAAACAGCTAGAGTTTATGATAATTTTTCTGTAGCCTCACCGGCCTGCCCAACCCCCACCCCAACCCATTTTTAATCATTATTTGCTACTGTGCTGTTGGTGGGTACATTTATATGCTTTGTTATCATCATTGCTCTGCTAGTGCCGCTGAGAAGCACTTTGAGCCCAAAGGAGATGGGAGGCTGTAGAAAACTTTATTATTGTTGTTATTTACCATGCTTGTCTAACAGACAGCGGCACACCATCCAGCGAGAAAGGACAAGACCTCAGCCGAACGTCATCAACCTCAGACCCTAAATTACCTGCTGGCCTCTCCAAGGACGAGGTGATGGAGATCCTCAACAACAAGGGTGTTCCGCTGAAGTTCCGTGCAGGCTACAAAAGCGAGGAAAACTATGAGTACGTGCGGGGTAGGGGGCGAGGCAAGTATGTGTGCGAGATGTGTGGGATCCGCTGCAAGAAGCCAAGCATGCTGAAGAAGCACCTGCGCACCCACACAGACTACAGGCCCTACCAGTGCCTGCACTGCAAGTTCTCCTTCAAGACCAAAGGCAACCTCACCAAGCACATGAAGTCCAAGGTGAGTGAGGGATGCTGGAGTTGCCGGTACGCCTGGGTCTCCCCACAGTTCACAGTCAGCTGTGCAGTGTCATGTTGTGTGGGTCTTGCCACTGTGTTTTGTGTGCATCCTTGTGTCCCATCTTAAAGGGGAACCATGACAACGAATCATGACTGGCGCTATTGATAGGAATGAATAAAAATTTAAAAAGTACATACACAGCAGTTTTTCCGCACCACTTCTTGTCCTGTTGGTTAAGAATCAACTTTTCAAAGTTATCAGAACATGTCCGTGAGTACTGCCAGTTTTGTGCCCAGCAGTCGTTTGCCCGTGAATGTAAAAAAATACCCAAAAAAACATGACTGTACACTGAGGAGCTCAAATTCTGAACAAAGAAGTACTTCTTTTGTATTGGCCAATTCAGCCAACGAAAAGACCTTTTGTAATCTTAAGCGAAAGAAGTTGTGAAAGGTCACAGCTGCCACTTCTGGGCCAGTTTCTGAGTAGGCGTTGGTTCATGCTGTGTATAACAATGAAAATTGAACCTAGAATTGCAAAGCAGTACAAATGCCACTACTGCTGTGTTTGCAAGAATTACAGGGGAAAGACTATGAAGGATGGGGAAAAAAGTGTCTTTTGCATCATTTCCTGGCTGACAAGAAGACTGGGAGTGTGGACACAATTTGGGGGGGGGGGCATCCTGTAGCATGAACAGCAAGTTCTTGCTTGTTGCCAGATGCTCGCTGACTTGGGGGGGCATCCTGTAGCATGAACAGCAAGTTCTTGCTTGTTGCCAGATGCACGCTGACTTGGGGGGGCATCCTGTAGCCTGAACAGCAAGTTCTTGCTTGTTGCCAGATGCACGCTGACTTGGGGGGGCATCCTGTAGCCTGAACAGCAAGTTCTTGCTTGTTGCCAGATGCACGCTGACTTGGGGGGGCATCCTGTAGCCTGAACAGCAAGTTCTTGCTTGTTGCCAGATGCACGCTGACTTGGGGGGGCATCCTGTAGCATGAACAGCAAGTTCTTGCTTGTTGCCAGATGCTCGCTGACTATGAGCCTTCAACAATGCCTTTTAAGTTGGCACTGTGACCTTTGCGAATTCATCGTCACAGCCTTCCATTGTAAAAATAGTATGCAGGTCAGAAGTAAAAACAGCCGAGGGACGTAAGCAGTGCCTGGTAACAGTCAAGGGAGTTAACAACCCCACCTGGACCACCCAATAGGTAGTAATTAAATAGCCAAATGAAGTGTGCATGTGGAAATATTGGCAGAAATTTATATTTTCAGGTCAGCTTGCACCTTTGTTTTGGTTCCTCTGTAATAAAGCATATTTATATTCATTCTTAATGTTTTGTGTGTTATGGTAAATGGGTGTAGTTTTCACATTTAGCTTTTCGGGACAGGTGTGTATTAATTTAAAAAAATATTTTTAACACACAACAACAACAACAACAAGACACTATAATTTTCACATGTTGTTTTGTCTTCAACAAGACAAATGGGTGCAGCTTTCACACCTACTTAACCCTCTCTCTCTCTCTCAGTTATATTGATGTGATTTTGACATTTCCCATTTTTCTCCTTTTTGGGTGTGTGGTGTGGTGTAGTATGTGGGTGTGACTGACACTTGTTTCTGTCTTTCCTCAGGCACACCAGAAGCGATGTTTGGAGCTTGGTGTCTACCCGGTCCCCATGACGGTGGATGACTGTCAGATTGATGAAGATGCCCTGGCAAAGCAGTGTGCCGTGGCCAAAGATGCTCGCATCACCGACACTGACTCCATGGGGCGGTCCATGCAGAGCATGACCAGCGAGGATGGGGAGGGTGATGAGGATGATGTTGACGAGGAGGATGCCGATGAAGAGGAAGAGGAGGAGGATCAAGGGATGAGCATGGATAGAGGAATCAGGTGCGGTTGCGAATGAGCTGGGTTTGTTATATTTTAAAAGAAATATGAAAAGACTGTGACCAAGTACTATTGTTGGCAACACATGGGAAAATGGCATAGTACTGGATTCTGAAATGTAAAAAAAAAAAAAAATGGAAACAGAAGACAAAATTTTGTTTTGGATGCCTCAGGGACCCTCCAGTGACCCCCCCCCCCCCCCCCCCCCCCAGTCCACTCTGAGGGTGATGTGTTTTTTTGGATGATTTGAACTGTCACATGATATCTGAAGTTTGTACCCTAAAAACTGAGAGCTGTCCATTCTGCTTTGTGCTTACCTAGTCAGTGGACCATGATACTGGGCAGTGTTGACCTTGGGTCATTCTTACCGGGTTAGCTCACAGTGGGTCAGGAGATGTGCATGTGTGTGCCTTTTGAGGCAATAAGATGATTGAACAAAAACACCAATCCAAAACACACCAAAAAACAGCAAGAAAAATCCCCATGTATACTGGAGGTAACACATTTCTGGCCATTATTAATTACTGATTGGTGCATTGCCATTTCTTTTTCAGTGAGTCTTCAGAACAAGAGTTCACGCCTGTTGGAATTGAGTTGACAGAATCTCACCTTGCTTCAAGAGATGAAAGGTAATTACATGAGTTCTGTTTCTTTGAGGTTTGCATTTCTGTCACCACAAAGTACAAGGCAGTGATTGTGTAAACTTGTTTGGCTTCAGTTTCACATACCTTCAGTTTACTGTAGCAACTAGAAATACATTAGCCATGTTTCTGTCTTTTTCCAACTTTAGCAGGATTTACATGAGAATGGTTTTCAGTTTAAATTGTGACTGCCTATTATTGCTTACATTTCTTGAAGGAAACATTGTCCATGTGTGTGGGGGGTAATCATGACTACTTGTTATCGTTTTCATCTCTTTGAGGAAACGGTGAATAAATGAAAATGTATATATATATATAGCGCATAAAAACTTCCACACAAAACCTTGCGTGTTCACAGCACCAGATACACACAGTGCATACATGTAAGCTCTTGCAAGCTGAAACTACCAAAGGACACCCATACCAAAAAGTACAAACAGCTCCTACCCACCCACCCCTTCCTGAAAGTGGCACTACACATAGCAGTAAAATGTTTTAAAAAAATATACAGAGTTACAAATAATGATAACAGAAAAAGAGAGACACACACACACAGACAGTAATTACAGCAACATCAACTTCACTTAACACACACACCAGCATTGTCCATGCAAGCATGGAATTACTAAGCATAACAAGTCCTAGTGTGCTTGTGTGGAATCAACAGACAAAATGATTCATTTGCGCTCAATAGGTGCTTAGTGAGCCGGTTTGGTGTAGCTGTAAGGCTGGTAAGCGGAAGGACCTCAGTTTGATACCACTTCAGCTCTCCTTTCTCTTCGAAAAGGTGGTTTGTGGACACTGCCCTGTGACTTTGTCCATCACTTCCTGCTAAAACACTAAAATGGCTCCCATTGCTTCGCATCTTAATGCAGGAATCATTCTGGTGGTGACAGTGTAGCAATAGGTATATAACCTCCCTCTCCCCCCACTTCCATACCCCCTTTCCCCCTTTCTCCCCATCCCTAATAAACCTCATGGTTTCTGTGGACATTAAGCACCATGTTTACTTACTTACTTACTCAATAGTTGCCACATGACCACCACAGAGACTTGAATCACCGACAACAACTTTACCTGGATGCATCTCTGGTGGATCATGGAGTGAATGTCATAATAATTTGCCTGACCTGTTGAGGAGCAGGACATTGCTAGGCGTATACAATAGCAAAGCATTAATGTGTAGTAATCAACAAAGTACATCAGCTCACAAACACTGACACACCTCTCCATATGCACACGTGCACACACACACACACACACACACACACACACACACACACACACACACACACACACACACACACACACACACACACACATCCACACTTACAATATATTTGCAGAGAGGAGAATGTACCATGTATTTACCTGCGTCCAGGTTATAATTACCATAGGTGATTCAGGTCTTTGATGTCATTGGCCCTATTTCTTTTGCAGTTTACTTTTGTTCTTGTTGAAACACGTTTTACAGTCACTCATGATGAAGTGCATTTTACAGTCACTCATGGTGAAGTGCATTTTACAGTCACTCGTGATGAAGTGCATTTTACAGTCACTCGTGATGAAGTGCATTTTACAGTCACTCATGATGAAGTGCATTTTACAGTCACTCATGGTGAAGTGCATTTTACAATCACTCATGATGAAGTGCATTTTACAGTCAGTCATGATGAAGTACATTTTAAAGTCACTCATGATTAAGTGCATTTTAGTCACTTGTGATGTACGTTTTACAGTCACTCATGATGAAGTACATTTTAGAGTCACTCAGGATGAAGTGTATTTTACAGTCACTTTACAGTGACTCACGAAGTCACTCATGATGAAGTGCATGTTAGCCATTCACAGTGAAGTATATTATACAGTCATACATTATATGTTATACAGTCACTCATGATGAAGTGCAATTTACAGTCACCCATGATGAAGTGCATTGTACAGTCACTCATGATGAGGTACATTTTACAGTTATGATGCAGCACATTTACAGTCACCCTTGATGAAGTGCATTTTACAGTCATTTGTGATTTTACTGTCATTTTTGGTGAAGTGCTTTTACTTCTTGATGAAGTGCAGTTCACTTTCTGTCATGGCACAGACACTAAAGAGTAAAGTTGACAATGTTATCTTTTGCAGATCACGGGCAGTGGAAGCAACTGCATCTCAAACGAAAGGTTTGCTATCCCTTCTTACCTCCCTTATCAGTAATTCTCCGCGAAGTGGATTTTTTGTTGTTGAGCTTTTTGAGTTTACTACTTAACAGTTAATTAATCCCACGATAAAACAGCACTGCCCTGCCCCATAAGTGCCCGTGAGGATGTAGTGTGTACTTCTTGTGGTGCGATAGAGAATCTACAGCAGAGTTGCCAAGGCAAATCAGCGATAACAGTCAATAATGGCTGTGGTTGTAAATTGGAAGGTGAAGCCTCCCATGCGGAACAGTGTAGTTTGGGACAGAAACGTTGACCACGGGATGTTTGTTAAGAATGTTCATGAGGTCGAGCTGGGCCTCAAAATCAAAAATGAGGTTGACTACAGTACTGACATGGGGTTATTCATAATGAGCTAGGTCATAGCAGGGCAGTATGTTTAACTCCATTCCCTACTTAGTTTGAAATGTGCTTGTTCATTTCACCAGATTGACCACTCTTTTTCTCTCACCCAACAAATGTGGGTATTTTGTTTTTGTACTTGATTCAAAAACAACCCCCCACCCCCACCCCCACCCCACCCACTTTTTTTCCCTTTTTTTTAATGAGGTGGACAGAAGTACTGGTATACAAATATGATTTACATGTTTTCATCAGTGTTTGTGATTGCTCCGCCATTTTGTCATCTGCAAAGAAGACCTGTGGTCCAGCCTCACTTTTGACCTCGTGATCTGACGTGACCTGATCCTCATGAAAACCCAACCTAGCTTTTGACCTCATGATCTAACCTAGATCCTCATGGATGACACCATGTTGACACAGAACCCAACCTCACTTTTGACCTCATGATCTGACATGACCTTGATCCTCATGGATGACAGCATGTCGATAGAGAACCCAACCTCGCTTTTGACCTCATGACCTGACATGACCTAGATCCTCATGGACGACACCGAGTCGATACAGAACCCAACATTGCTTTTTATGTCATGACCTAGATCCTCGTGAAAGACACCATGTCTATACCGAACCCGACCTGACTTTTGACCCAATGACCTTACATGACCTAGATCCTCATGGATGACACCATGTTGATACAGAACCCAACCCTCAACCTCACTTTTGACCTCATGACCTAGATCTTCATGGATGACACCATATCGATACCGAATCCAGCCTCGCTTTTGGCCTCATGACCTGACATGACCTAGATCCCCCTGGACACCACCATGTCGATCGATGCAAAACCCAACCTCTGTTTTGACCACATGACCCAGATCCTCATGGATGGCACCCATGTCGGTACAGTTACCGAACCCAACCTCGCTTTTGACCTCGTGACCTGCCGTGACCTAGATCCTCATGGATGACACCATGTTGATACTGAATCCAATCACGCTTTCAGTTTCGTGGCCCACAGTGTCATATCTGATTAAGAACCTGGTCCGTCATGGGCAGTGTGAGTAACCAACGTATTGTGCCTGTCACTGATGAACAGGTGCAAGCAGCAGTCAGCCGATCCTGGACACGGAGATTGCCCACAGTTTGCTGGACCTGTCACGCAAGGTGGAGGCTCGTGGGGCCGGCAACATCATGGCGACGTCGTTGGAGATATCCGATGACCAGCGCACTGGTGAGTGGACGATGTGGATTGTGTTGCAGGGTAACTGTGTTTGATGTTGTTTGGTGAAATGTGATCTTGCTGGACGCGTGCCAGCAATTATGCAGACACCCACCCATGCATATACACCACCACACACACACGCATACACACACACACGCATGCACACACACGCACACATGCATGCTCCTCCCCCCCCCCCCCACACACATACACACACACACGCACGCACGCACGCACGCACGCACGCACGCACGCACGCACGCACACACACACACACACACACACACACACACAGTACACATACAGCACACACACTCCTGTTAACACACAACTGACCAAGCCAGTTACCAATCAGTAACCAAATTTAGCAACCATCATACGATAAATGTGTCTTTTTTCTTCTTCTCTCTTTTCAGAAGAATCGAACCTGGGGGCCTTGATAGGGGTACTGATGGAGCGCACCAAGCCACTGTGTGGCCTGAAGCTGGGAGGGGACAATTCCCCCATCATGGTTCGCATCAAGGAGATGGAGGGGGACAGCGTGGGGCTCATCATCTCGCAGCCGCCACAGGGCGATGTCAAAACTCCTGTCATCACGGTAACGATCTGGCTGCTGTGACCCATTGCAGTGTTGTAGAGCTACCTTGTTTTGCATAGATGGGGGACAGCATGGGGTTCCTTATCTCGCAGCCATCACACGGCGGTGTCAAAACTCCTGTCATCATGGTAACAGTCGGGCTGTTGTAACCCATTACACCACTGCAGTGCTTAGAAACTACCCTGGTTTGCATAGACTGGGGATAGTGTGGGGTTCGTTCCTCAGTACTGTACAATGTGTCATGCTTTCAGATTGAGTCCGTGTCTGGTGTAGAGATGGAGTACTGTACAATGTGTCATGCTTTCAGATTGAGTCCGTGTCTGGTGTAGAGGTGGAGTACTGTACAATGTGTCATGCTTTCAGATTGAGTCCGTGTCAGATGAAGAGATGGAGGAGTCCCCCTCCACCCAGGCGCCCACACCAGCAGCCGCATCAGCAGCATCACCAACACTCAGCAAACCCGTCCTCACCGCCTCTTTCACCACCACCACCACCACCACCACCACCACAGCAGCCGCAACATCAGCAGCCGCAGCCGACGGCGTTCCTACCGCCAGCGTGTCACGCCCCACACACCTCTCCCTGCTCAAGCCTCCCCCCTTCGGCCCCAACCCCCTCAGCCTGTCCCCGACCTTCACCTCGGCTGCTGCTGGCAGCAGGCCGAGCACCACCAGCAACCTGCCCAGCCCCTCCCTCATGGCTTTTCTCCCTGCGTACATGTCGGCACACCGGTTTCCCGGATACACGCCAACGAGCCAGGGCCCCATCGTGGGTCAGATGATCTTGAAAGCCGGGGCCCTCAACACCTTCAGCCTCGGCATCAGAGACGTCACCGCCTCCAGCAGCAGCAACAGCAGCAGCGTCGGTGTCGGGCTGTCAACTGGCCTCACGCCGCTTGGTACCGGCTTGACGTCCGTCTCTGCGGGTCTGGCGCCGGCGTCGGGCCTGACACCGCAGTTGTTCCAGTTCAGCAGTCCCTTCACCGACATGCTACAGCACCATGGCAACCAGCAGGGAACCTCCACGGCCACCACGCCTTCAGCCACCGGCAGCAGAATGTCCACGTCGGCGTCACCGGCTGTCGGCGGTCACAGAACTTCGTCTCAGCCGTCGGCGTCGCATTCCGCGGCGCGTTCGTCATCGCCGCTGCCCAGCGCGTCCAGGGAAGTGAAGACGACCTCCTCGCCCAAAGCGGACGCCACAGTGATGCTGCAGACCTACAGGAAGGTGACCGAGGGCAGGAACCCGTTGCCCCTGGCGACGCGTTCGGAGGACAGGAAGTCGTCAGCAGCAGCAGCGCCCGGCACCTCCAGCCACCTCCTGCGAGGCAGCAGCGCCCAGACGGGACCCG
Source organism: Alviniconcha strummeri (assembly GCA_963584105.1). Classification (NCBI taxonomy): domain Eukaryota; kingdom Metazoa; phylum Mollusca; class Gastropoda; family Provannidae; genus Alviniconcha; species Alviniconcha strummeri. The sequence continues at coordinate 12,691,917 of OY757556.1, forward strand.
CCTCCTCCACCACCTCCTCCACCGCGCACCCGGTCAGCCTGTCCTCGTCGTCGTCCTCGGACAAGACGTCGGGGGCGAGCCTGAACAACGCCTGCGACGTGTGCGACGCGGCCTTCCCCTCCCACCACCAGCTGGTGCGCCACCGCAGCATTCACTTCCACGGCCAGCAGAAGCAGAACCTCAAGTGCAGCATGTGTGACAAGATCTTCCTCTCCGAGGGGCTGCTCAAGCGCCACCAGATGGCGGACGGGCACCTGCCCTCCGCCGTCATCAAGGCACCCAGCATGCCCACTCAGAGGTCCGACGAGGAGGGGGAGGGGGCGGAGGGCGGGGAGCGAGTCCGGGGAGAGTCGGCTTTGCCTCTCAGCTGCTCCTTCTGCTCCATGGCCTTTGAGAGCCAGGGGGAGATGTCCAACCACCTGCGCTCCAGGAAGCACGTCAACACGCTGGAGAGACTGGGCATGCTGCCCATGGGGACCTACGAACGCCTCAGCGAGGACCAGGCCGGCGTCGACTCTCCCAAGAAAGCGCCGCCCAAGTCCGGCCCTCCCCTCCAGAGCTTGTCCGTGTCGCAGGACGCCGCCTACCTGCTGGAGAAGCACTTCAGCAAGGCCCGAGAGGCGCTCAAAGCGTCCGGCAACACAGACGCCCTCAGCAAGATCTCCAGTTTCGTGCCCAAGACCGGGACCCCCGTGCGAGAGATTTTGTCCACGCTGCGCAAGAAAGAAGGCTTCTTGGAGGCGTCGAAGCTTTCTTTGACACATCCTGGCGGCGGTAGAGGAGGAACCTTGGCCGTTCAGCACGAGAGCAAGCTCGGTGTGGACATGCCCAGAACAACGGGGGAAAGGACTGCCACTTCCACGGAGGAAGCTGAGGGACCGCGAGTCGTTGTCGTGGAAACATCCCCGAGGGAAATGATGGCGGCTCGAGGGGAGGAAAGGGCCAAGTTTGCATCGAGCAAGAAACAGAAACTTCAGAATGCTGTGCACCTCTCCATTGACTCCGACCCTGACGGGGACAGCCATCTCGTCATTGACGAAGGTCAGGGTGATGTGGTTGGGGCCTCCGTGCTTGGCGCGTCGGCTTCTGCTGCCACTGCATCATCGTTGTCATCCCCGTCATTATCACTGACAGCAGCAGGAGGAGGGGGTGGTATTGATGAGAAGGAGGTAGAGGCAGTGGAAGCAGCCAAGGAGGAGGAGGCTTCTGGTGGATCAACAGGTGAGTGTCAGCAAAGGCCTTGGTCCACCTTTGAGCACAGTTATATGACTATAAACATGATGTAGTTAGTGCTTTGAGCCCAGTCAACCACCTCTATAGACATGATGCAGCATATTTCACCAATATATGCCTTGCAGCATGCTATGCCACACGTTCATGCAGGGTATGACAATAAGGACTGCCCGACTGCCCGGGGCAGGTAACTTACTCGGTCGGGCAGGTGAAGATCTCAGTGGCCTGCCCGACCGGGCAAGGCGTTATCATTTTTTAAATTTTATTGACAGTATCATATTTCAATTCAAGCACTAGATTTCGAGTCACTGTGACAGTTTTTGCTTTGCGGTTCCACAATCGCAACATCAGTTTCCTTTTACATCATCAAACCGACCGACTTCAGTGTCGTAGCATGTGATTGGCTTGCCTGTGCAGTTAAGCCAATCAGAAGCTAGCTCTTTACTCGTGGCGAAGCATGGCTCACACTCAGTTAGCTTTGGCTGGTGTGAGCTGTTTAAAAGGAGCAGGGGGGGGGGGGGGGGGGGGGTAAAAACAAAAATAAGTTTGAAAAGCTAACAGATCCCAGTCAAAAGAGAGGAAGTTTGTTCCCAAGTGCAGACGAAAGAATTTGCTTGGGGTGTTTGCAATGACGACATTGGCCAGTACAAGTGGGAATTTTAAAGCAATTTCTTCCTGTTCTCTTTCTTTTGAGGGAGGGATTGGGGGCAAGGGGAGAAGGGGTGTGTCAGATCCAAAGTGTAATCAATGAGCATTTTAAAAGACGTAACTGTGGCCGCTAAAATGTTCAAATTTATAATCATGTTCTGATCGGGAATTTCCGTTTTCTGCGAAGGGACACTACTCCCGACTCGCGATCTTGTTTTATCGTGGGAACAGGGGAAACACTGGACCTTAAAAAACAAAACAAAAACCTTTCTCATTCTTAAATAACAGATAATGAAGGCAGGAATAAACCAGCGTAAATCTGACTCCTTTATTAACACAGAAAATAAAGAAATGTATCTGGTGCAGGTTTGGCACAGTTCTTTGTGTTAAAAAATACAATCACTGATCCAAGCTGCCTGGGCTATGTGGGTCATGGCTTGGGGCATGCATGGCAGTTTGGATCATTAATATTAACAGTAATTAAAAATTCTGAAATTAGATATGTTACAGTGTTAGAATGAAATGAACAGTAACTGCCTGTTGGCTTTCACAAAAGTCATGACACATGACAGAATGAGGCTGAGTTATGCTCAGTCACATTCTGTACTGCAATGATTCATTGCTAATACCATTAGTACTGAGACAGGTACCACTGGCAGTGGCACTGTAGATTTTATTTTATTATAAGCTTGAGTACTTTACAGAATTTCATCTCTTTCAAGCATGGACCTGGCGATTAACAATGTTACAGATTTATATAACTTTGTGGGGAAGATTGTGTGTGTGTGTGTGTGTGTGTGTGTGTGTGTGTGTGTGTGTGTGTGTTCGCGCGCGCGCGCGCGCGTGTGTGTGTGTGTGTGTGTGTGTGTGTGTGTGTGTGTGTGTGAGTGTACTTAGAACTTTTATCACATTTTCTACCCATCAAAATCAATTTGACAAACATATCGCCTAGTTTAATCAAAATAGTTGATTTTAAGAATCTTGCATGGGCAACTAGTTTTGGCACTTGGGCAAGTAGAAAATTCATCTACTTGCCCTACAGGGCAAGTGGGAAAAAAGTCATTGTCATACCCTGTTCATGCATTGATGGACAGAAAGGTGATGCATTTGGTTTGTTGGTTTATTAGGTCAGTTTATACATCACATACTGGCACTACTATTAGGCTCAGCTTACCGGTTCTGTTTGTGCTTTAGTGTTGTTTTTCTGGTAACTAGAACCTGTTTGACTGTTAGGGTTTTACGTTCTGTTTACTCAGCAAATTGTATTAACATGGCCTATAACTATAAGCTGCATAGGTTTGTTGATGTTGCAGTGGTCATTATTGGCAATGGTGTGTGGGATCATGGTCTGTGAGAGTGTGCCTTGCGGCCCAATACCTCGATCTCCAGAACTCAGGGTTTCTGTTAGGGCACTGTGCCCTTAGCTCGTCCTCTGGCTCAGTACCTCATACCAGCTTCGTTGTCCTTGACTTCATTTCATTGTCACCTTGACTTTGTTTCAAGGTCACCGGTGTGTTAGTAACATGACAAAGTTTCTGCAAATTGTATGTGTGTGACGCTGGTTTGTGTTTAAGGAAAATAAGACGGTGTTTTTTTCTGCTGGTTTGGCTCATGAATGTGTCATCTGAATGTAATTGTTCTTGTTTGTGTGCGGAATATGGACAGTTTGTGCTGTGTGCAGGTCAGACAAGAGCAGGTGGTGGGACCACGGAGGAGGATGCTGACAAGGACGCAGTAGCAGGGCTGAAGACTGAGGCAGAGAGTGGTAACAAGAGCCATGCTTGCGCCCTGTGCAGCCACAAATTCTCCTCCATGACGCAACTCAAGGTGGGAGCCGAACTGCGAGGCCTGCTCAAATGACCTGATGCAAGGATCATGCAAATCTATGTAGTAGCTAGTAATAGTCTGTTTTGTTTGGGGTTTTGCTGTTGTTCGTTTTGTACATTTCTCAAAGTCTTTCACTTTCTTAAATGCTGTGATCATGTTCTTTGAATGTGGAAGTTCTTTTACACGCTCTGTAATCAGCATGTCATCACATATCAATAAATTCATCTGACCAACAGGCGATTGCAAAAACTTCTCTTTATTTCCTTCTTATTCTTCTCTCTCAAAGGTTAGAACGGTGAGATCTTTTTATCTTTGCCTGATTAAATTAGCCTCCATTGAACATCCCACTTTCTTACTAGTTTCAATAACCTTGATGATGTCATGGTCACATTTGCAATATAAATTCAAATGCAAGTTGTATTTTACTCAGTAGGTTTTTATCAAATCAAGTTCAAACTTTGTAGTGTTGTCACTTATAAGTAGGTGTGATCATGCTCAGAAGGCTTTTTATTGGCTGTTAATGGACGGCCTTGTGATTGTCCTTTCTGCTTTCAGGCACATCTTTTAACCCATGCAGAGCTGCGTCCATACGTGTGCCAGTACTGCGATGCCGGTTTTACCAATGCCCAGTCCCTTCGTACACACCTACACACCCATAGACAGGTGAGGAGTCCTGATGTGACGTGGGTTCATCTTGTGACAGTGTAAATTTGATAATTTACAGACTTTATTATCACCTGTAATAGTAATAATAATAAATAAAGTATAAGTGCGCAAAATCTTGTCCATAGAGACTATTCTAAGTGTACACACGCACGCGCACACACGCACACACACACACACACACACACACACACACACACACACACACACACACACACACACACACACACACACACACACACACACACACACACACACAGAGGTACCCGCATACACACGTATACTGACTATACAAAACTTAATTTGCACACAACTTTAAACGGGTAGCAAACAGAGACTTGAGGCGGATGAGGACAGGTGCCATCAAACGGGAATATTTTGACTGCCTGTCTGGTCAACACGACAGCGTTGTTTGTGTTTTCTGTTGTTGTTTGTTGTTGTTGTCGTTGTTGTTATCAAAATGTTGCTAGTAGTTCATTATCCTTTGTAGAAAATTTCTCGACGCGAAGTTCAACAGTGTTGTTTTTGTTGTCAAAACGAACACGTTGTCAGAACGAACACGTTGAAAGTTGACTCTGGGATAAAATTAAATAAAAATCTCGTGTCAGCGGGAAATTCTTACTGTGTCTGTATTGCACCTGACTTTCGGTCTGACTCTACCATTGAACTATCCTGCCTCCCTGAATGCCAGGTGAATGTCATTCTGGTGAGGGTGTATACATGTGTATAGAATATCATACTTTGCTTAATATGTATCATGTGAGCGCTCAGGGCGTTGATGAGCGCATGATAAATGCACATTATTATTATTATTATTAAGTGATGTGATAGGTGACTGACGCGTATCTGTGCGTTGCAGGAGCGTCCGTACATCTGCGGTCTGTGCGGCGACACTTTTGCCCAGAAGGATGACCTGCTGGTCCACACGGCCTCCCACTCCAACACCTCCATCATCCGCCCCTCGGACACCGCCGGCCCCTCCGGCACAGCCATGGTGGCCACAGCCAAGCTGACCGCCAGCTCAGCAAGCTGCGATGTATCTCCACCAGAACAGCCCCCGGCCCTGCCCAGCAACAACAGAGCTGCTTCGGCTGGTCCGCAAACACCGTCAGGAGTTCCTGGTGGATCCTCTTCAGCGACGGCGACGGCGTCCGCATCTGTGCCGAGACTCGGCTCCGGCTCGCCGACCCGGACTGTAGTGTTTCAGACTTTCCCCTCGGCGAGCACCTCGGTTTCCGGTGTCGCCCTGCCTGAAGTGGGCCCGCGGAAGCGCTGTCGCTCACCTCGCCACGACGCCAGCCTGTCGACCTCGCCGCAGGCCAAGCGGGCCACCTTCACCAGGTCTCCCCATGCGGACGTGCCCAGAGAGATGTCTCCGCGCCTGGACGAGGCGGCTTTGCACAGCAGCAGCAGCGGCCCCTCGGGGCTTTCTGGGCCCGTGGAAGATTCGGCGGCTGCTGAGCGGCCTCACCCCGATCAGTCCAGGCTACTCGCTGCATCCCACAGGCCAGCGGGTTCTTGGGTCAGCGGCAGGCGCCCCTCTCACAACGGAGAGAACGCTCCGTCCGACACCACCAGCGCTCCCGCTGGGCCCAGGAACGAGAGCAGGCCGCAAGGGAGGGAGGCGCGGGGATCCGAGCGCAGCCGAGAGCGACGACCCACCATCTGCCGGCAGGAGGAGATCGAGATTGGCGACCAGGACCTCGCGGCTGAGGACTTCGTCGATGACGACGACGCCGTCTTCGCTGACCGAGTTCATTCCCACGGCGGCAACGACGGGTTCAAAGGAGGCGGGGTGGTCGTGTCTCAGCTCGCTGCTCCCGCCACCAGAGAATCGGGTCCGGGTCCGGGTCCCGACCCGTCGCAGCCGCAGAGCTCTGTGAGCGTGAAGTCGTCCGTGACCGTTGTCGACTCCGCCTCGGCGGCAGCGGCAGAGGAGGAGAAGAGAGAAGTGAGCGGCGGAAGCGCCTGCAGCGTGTCCGCCGGGGAAACGGCTCTGCCGGCGGAGACGTGTCCCAGTGAGGCGGTGCCGCCTGGCAGCGTCAAACCGTTCCAGCCGGTCCCTCGACAGGAGCCCCCGGAACCCCTCCGCTGTGACAAAGACGGCCACTGTCAGAGCGCCTTCGTCTTCCGGTCGGACAGGAAGGCTCCGGAGCTGGGCAACACCCAGTCCCTAGGGGGCGCTCATGCAGGCGCCCCTCACTCCCCGCTGGACGCCTCTCAAGGTCCCGAAGCTGCGGCTCAGGCGTCCGCCACCTGCGCTGGTGGTTCCTTGGGCACTGCCGCACCCCCAGACCTTTGTGCCGCTTCCCACTCGGGGGTGCTGACCGAGGCGGGGTCACGGGGCACCTCCTCTTCCTCCGCAACCCTGCGACAGACGCACGCTTCACTGCCCCTGCCCCTGCCCCTGCCCCCGAATCAGCCCCCCCGCCCCTCGTCTGCGGACAAAGCCGAGGCAGCAGACCGGGCAGACGCGGCCACGCAGGATGAGCTGATGGACTCGGAGGTCCAGAGCTACTTCGCCGACCACGTGGACGTGGACTCGCCCAGCATCTCCTCGGCCATCCTGCTGAACGACGGGGACGCGGCGGCCATTCTGATGAACGACCGGGACTCGGACGACCCGCAGCTGCTGGTGTGCGAAGAAGAGATGGCGGAGAGCTGGAAGGACAGCGGGTCGGACATGGAGGAGGGCGGCGGGGAGGGCGGCAACCTCGGGGCCAAGCACACGGAGTGGGACGAGTGGGGCTCGCTCGGCGTGCCCATGCAGACCTCGGAGAACGAGCCGGACCTGGCCCCGCCCCAGGCCGGCATTCTCAACCAGCAGCGAATGTGATTGGTTGAGACCTTTTGCTGCTGAATCAGCAGCAAATATGATTGGTTGAGACCTTTTGCTTCTGAATCAGCAGTGAATGTGATTGGTGGGACCTTTTGTTTCTGAATCAGCAGCGAATGTGATTGATTGAGATCTTTGCCTTTTTTTCAGTGATGTAACTTCTCATTGACAGAAACTGTTGTTGTCATCGGATGATTCTATAATAGGTAATTTATAAACAATAATAAATGTCATTTTTCAGTGAAGTTCGTAACTTGTTATGGACAATAGCTGTCTAATGGTTCATGAACAATAATAATTCCATTTCTCAGTGAAGTATCTTCTTATGGACAGTGGTCACCTGATGGTTTCTAAACATTGATAATCACATTTCTCTGAAGTAAGTTGTTACTCGCAGTTAGTCATATGATGGTTTGTAAATATTGGTAATGACATTTCTAAGTGAAGTAAGTTGTTGACAGTAGTCATATGATGGGTTATGAGCAATAATAATGCTATTTTTCAACCAAGGAACATGTTGTTGACTGTAATTATCAGATTGTATATAAACAATGTTAATGAATTATTCAGTGTTAGATGCAGAGAATGTGTGGAAAGGTGTGCAAACGTTTGATTCAGCACAAACTCAGTGAAGAGCCAAGAGGTAGTGTCTAGATTTTACAAAAGTGGTAACTGAATCCCTGTTATTAGTTGAGACTGGATTAGAGAAAGGTTTCATAAGCTACGGAGTCTATGGCAAAATGTGTTTGAAAGATCAGAGGTATGAAATCAATGCATTTAATCTCAGTCTGCCAGATTTTGAACAGAAATGGTCATACGTTGACGCTGTGTCAATGTGAGTGGGGAAAATGTGGGGGGAAAATCCGAAGACAACTCAAAAATGTTTCGGTGTTGTTTTAGAACGCTTGTAGTCATTCTTGTTTCAGATTTTTGTGAGAAACAAACACACGTAAAAACACAAAATGTTGCAGACAAGACTTGAGAGACTTATATGAGAAAAGACTGGTTTATTAAGTTATTTTTCCTTCAACATCTTTGACGTAGGTCTTTGTACAGACCACTGGATAACAAAGCATGCACAGCTGTGACAGCAGTCTGTCTGCAAACAGAAAACATGGGATACTATTGTGGGGACTTGTGCGCTTATATGCTTAAGACAGAAGAATATAGGTAAAGTCATCGTTATTCAAGGTCTTTACCACCACCACCACTCATGTCAAATTCAAAATCAGCAGTTTCTGAGCTAACTCAACACTGGTAGTATCTCTCTGTCTCTCTCAGTCTCTGTATCACACTCTCTGTCTCTCTCAGTCTCTGTAGCACATTCTCTGTCTCTGTCTCTGTGTGTGTGTGTCTGTCTCTCTCTTCCCCCCTCCACTCTCCGCCGTCTCTCTTTAAGCAGCAAACTAACTTTGAAATTGTATTCCTCATTGTAGGGGGATGGAGGGGAATTGTACATATTGCTTTTGATAACTTGCAAAAATACCCCCGATGCAGTATTTTTTGCTTGTTGGAAACTTCCATTGTAGTCCAGACCAAAGTACCACAGGCACTATGTGGTTAATGATAACGTTTGTACTTTTTTCACATGAGAACACAAATAAATAGAGGCCGAGAAAGGTAGTATGTATGCCAGGTGTTATCGTTTATCGGTATCAGGCCCCTGCATTGAGGTTCAGATAACTTAGGAGGTTCAAACTGCTGACTTTGTGGTCAGTGTGTGTGTGTGTGTGTGTGTGTGTGTGTGCGCGTGCGTGCGTGTGTGTGTGAGAGTGTGTGCGGGCGCGTGCGTACTCTGTGTGTGTGTGTGTGTGGATGGGTGTGCGCGCGCGTGTGTGTGTGTGTGATCAACAAGACTCACAGTAACCAACCAGAGGAGCTTGTACTGTGTAAATAAACAGCGGATGTTCTTTCTTTCATTGAATTAGGCACAAGCACTGACCGTGCGCATTCTGTGTTTGGAAGTGGAACCTGTACCAACAGTGCTGTCGGAGTTGGTGTCTCGTTTTGAAACCGATGCTAACACAGTCATGTGTTAAAATGGCCAGCTTGTCTCTGAGCGTGAAAAGGGGCCATTTGTACACTTCTCACCTGACGCTAAGTAACTGCACAAGTTACAGTGTCTGCACAAACATTGATACTTTGACCATGTCCATAAATTCAAACATTGATACTTTGACCATGTTCATAAATTCAAACATTGATACTTTGACCGTGTTCATAAATTCAAACATTGCTACTTCGACCATGTTCACAAATTCAAACATTGATACTTTGACCATGTTCATAAATTCACATTTGGGCTGTTCCCGGACAGAATCTGGGGAATCCAGTCCAAAATGAAAGTGTCGTAAGACGATGCAGAAACGTCTCGTTTTTGTCAATAACGCATTGAAGTTTCAAGATCATGTGAAAGGTACAGGACCTGGGATACAGTTCCAGTACATTTCATCGTATGTGGACTGTGTACAGTAATCGGATGGGTATAACGCTTGGGACAAATGTGACATCTCATCTTCATGGGCACAGTCGTACATTATTTTTTCTGTAAGGCTGGCTAGCAAGTTTTACTAACAAGAGGAAGGCAGTTCAAGTTCAGTGTCACTTTTTGTCCACAGAGACCATAAGGACTATTAGGGACGGGGAGCCCAGGACGGCCACGTCGACTCTCACACAGCTCCTGAGCTCTGTGTCAAAGGGTTCGAGTTCAGCGTTGCTTTACGTTCACAGAGACCATAAGGGCTATATAGGGACGGGGAGCCCAGGACGGCCATTCTGACATTCACACAGCTCCTGAGCTCTGTGGAAGGCAGTTGTTTCGTTCGGTGTTGCTTTACTGCCACATAAACCATAAGGCTTACCAGAGACGGGGAAAGCGGGAGATAATATACCTCTCAATACACTGTCACCACCAGAAGGACTCTTGCATTAAGATGGGCAACGATGAGAATCATTTTAATGTTTCATTAATTGTGAGGGACAAAGTCCCAAGACAGTGTCCACAGACCACAACCTTTTTGGAGAGAAGGGAGAACCCAAGCGGAATCGAACCGAGGCCCTGCTGCTTACCACCCTAACGCCTTACCGCTAGGCCAAACCGGCAAGGCATTGTTACTTTCTTTTCATGGTGCTTTTCGTCCACAGAAACCATAAAGCTTATTACGGACAAGTAAATGGAAGTGGCGGAGGAGGGAGGGGTGGCTATGCAGTTGGTCGATATATAGATATATATATGCTCCATCACGGTATCCGAATGAGCTCTTGTGTGTCCTCAATAAAAGGCTTTTAGTTGTATCCTTCATGTTCAAACTTTGACTCGGAAATTGTGCTGATTTCTACTGATAGCTGTATTGTGAGCCCGTGAAGAGATCAAGCATCCATTTTTACTCCAAATACAAGGGAGTTAATTAGCGCTCGAAATACGTAACACAAGTACACCAAAGACCTGAGTCGCCTACGGTAACTCCCACCTGGCATGCATGGTAAATACACGGTACATAAACTCCACGAGAAGTACAACCTCAAACCATTATACTCTA
>OY757556.1:12706650-12735026 GCA_963584105.1 Alviniconcha strummeri
TGTGTCTGTGTGTGTGTGTGTGTGTGTGTGTGTTTTAGCGTAGTTAATAATAATTACTTAATACACTGTTTATGCACCTGTTTTAAATTATCGTAACGGGTTTGTATTTTATAATGGTTATTTTATTAGTGTAATTTAATTGACATGTATTGTGTGATTGCTTGTATACGGTATATTAGTAAATGTAAATGGTGTGATAATTATTATGTGCATGTATGTGAACAAGCGAGTTGAGCCCGCTCAGCGGGGAATAGCGCTATAGAAAATTTACGTATCATTATTGTTGTTATTATTATTATATGCTTGTGAATAATGCCGGGTTTTGCCAGGTTTGCTTTCAGCTTTAGTCTGTCTGTTTCGGCTTTGACGATATCATTCATTTGATGCTGCAGACCACGTGGTTAAAGACATAAGTGCCAAATCATCTGCAAACAGCATTTAGAAAACTGAGAGAGAGAGAGAGAGAGAGAGAGAGAGAGAGAGAGAGAGAGAGAGAGAGAGAGAGAGAGAGAGAGAGAGAGAGAGAGAGAGTGAGTGAGTGAGTGAGTGAGTGAGTGAGTGAGAGCGAGAGGGAGAAGTTTTAAAACTAATACAGTGATGTTTTCTTTTTCAGATCCAGACTTTCCTTTTTTAATCCTGGGATAAATGTAAACGGTCGAAATATTGATATTTTCGCACAAAATTATACAAACGAATCTACACCAGCTTGTCACTTGTTAATGGTTGACGTCTGAAAGTGTGACTTGTCACTGTTAAGGGAAATCAAACGGAAAAAGAACCGAGAAACTGGACGTAATAAACAACAGACACCGCCGACACAGGACGAAGACGTCATTTTCAAAGGAAGGTTCCTGGCTGCCAATCATCCGAGAATTTCAGCTAATCAGAACCTCACAATAAATATCCCGTGCCAAAAAAACAACAACAACAAAAACAAAAAATCAAAAACAAAAAACAAATCAACAACAAAACACAGTAAAAACAAACAAACAAACAAAAAGAAAAGAAAAGGAAGACTGGCCGCTATGTTTCCCTCACTAGCGAACCAACAGAACAACGGCTAAAGACTGATTTGGAACAAAAACCTCAAACTACGTAAATCTAATGGCACACATTGACCAAGGATGTGATCGAGACTTCGGCTGCAGTCAACTGAGACAAATTACAATTATTTCCATGTTGAATCGACTCAGATGATCGCAGTCTGCGCCCGTGAGCACAGTACTACATGGTGCATAGTCTGATTGAAAGCTTGTGAGGAAACTGGTACGGCCAAGTAGAACTCAGCGCGGAACCCTATCAGTTGTAGGCTAACTATAAACACCTCCCAGATTTCCTTCCTTTTTCCTCTGTTGTGTCACTAGACATCAAAACCACAGAACCAAACAGCTGAACCTATAGCAGATAAGTGTCCTACACCTCATTTTTCACCGTTTGACTGTTAAGAGTTGTTTTGTAGCTTGAAAAAGGTGTGACGTAATATCGTCTGCTAGAGCAGCCTCTTTTTAACTACTAACTGCAAATGAGTGACTTCCCTTGGATCCCCGGACTACGACAAAGTCAACATCCAAAGCAAGAACGAAGAATCAAGTCTCCTACTATAGATGCCGGTCAGAAACTGATACATGGTGTCAGAAGTGGGATCGAGTTCATCGTTGAACAAGTTTCCATTCATGGAAAGTTAAAACGATCGGCAGAACAGTCAGCGCATAAGGCTAGGACATGCTGATATCGTCGACCATTCCGTGTAATTTATCGATACCAGATTAAAGAAAAGTATATAAAAAGAAAAAGAAAAAAAAAAGGAATTGATGAATATAATACAAAATTAAAAAACATTATGTAAATGCTTAATGGCAAATACCAGTGCCATATGGCAGAGAGCTGCACATACCACCTACTATCATCTCCTAGCTGCTCAACAGGAGCCATATCAAGAGGCCTAACTCCCAACAAAAATGTGCGAGTTTTTTTGAAAAAGGCCAGAAGAATGGACTATCAGCAGAAAAATGACCAGACAAAAAGAGCAATAGGGTTATGCAGAAAAACTGTTTTCCTGCACTCCAATAATAGCTGCTTTATACCATCTTGCGAGTGGATTTATGTCCTCAAAGTTAACTTAAAACCTCTCAAGAATTACTGAATAATGAAATAAACCATTATTTCAGCTTTAAAGAACTGATGACGATTCCATTTCGTCATCTGACAGGGCAGAGTATTGGTTGGAGAGAACTAGGTTCCTGTCCGCCTTGCTCTGCCTGTCTGGAACTTTTGGCTTGGGTGGCACCTGGGGCCTGCTGGAAGGAGTGGAGCGCCTGGGTTGCGAAAACCCCTTGACGTAGTAGGTGAATCATCTTTTGAGGCCGCAGTTTTTAAGGGACCTGCTAAACCCTTAGGTGCGCTTTCGGGGGGAGCCGCAGAACCATTAGATGCCATTTTGTGGGGATTGGCGGAACCCCTAGAGGCCGTTTTTGGGGGATCGGCTGAACCCCTATCTGTCTCCGAAGACCATGCACGGAACTCGGGCGTCGGCCGATACCGTCCCCGACTTCCCGGAGGAAGCCTGAGTGCCGGTCGATACCGATCGGGTCCGCCAGAAGAACGCACATTAGACTCAGTCGTCCTAAGTGGACGTTCTGAAAAACAACAACCCCAGGTTGAAAATGTCTTACATTCAACAGATTTGGACTCTTCTGGTGGAAGCGGCAGCGGTGTAGGACTTACATCCAGAGACCACAGTCGGCATCTTGGTTTCAACCAACTGTCTGGCTTCCGGAAAGGATGTGCGTTTCTCAACGCGAACTCGTTGAATCTCCTTCCACTTCTGCCAGACCGGGCAATCTTTAGCCGATGAAGCGTGGGGACCATTGCAATTAGAGCACAGCTTGGGTCCCTCACACCGACCTTCATGTTTATCTTTTCCGCAATCCGGACACTTGGCAGCAACCTTGCAAAGTTGGCTCGTGTGGCCAGAGTTGTTGCAGTTGAAGCAACGTATCGGGTCGGGAACAAACAAGGCCACCTTCACCTTTAGATAGCCTACCATTATCTCTTTCGGGAGTTCTGGAGAACCCAGCTTCAAGAAGAGAATGTTGGTAGGGATCACCTTCCCCTCCTTCTTCAGTGTCACTCAGCAAACCCCAACCACACCCTGATCCTTCAGTTCATCCTGGATCTCAACCTTCGACATGTCAGCGAGGTCCCGACACCTGATTACTCCCCGAGAGGATTTCTGTGCCTTGTGGAGTGAAACACGCACGGGTCGATCAGTGAACTGAGTGGTCTTAAGAAGACCCATCGCCTGCGGTTTACTAGCACATTCCACCAGGAAAGACTCATCTCTCAATCTTTTGATGCTTTTAAGGGTTCCGGCTATTGCCTAGAATCCCTTTTGGATGGCGAATGGAGACAGTTTACTAAGTGGGAGGTCGACACTCGCCGACTCCACCCAAGAAATCTTGGCCAGTTAGCACTTGCATCAAGGAAGCTTTCATTCTCAGTGTTTGTGTTTATTTTTGGGAGCCATATTATGTTTATAAATGATTCATTACGTTTTGTCCCCACCCGCCACCGAGTCCAACAAGGGGATGTACACAAGCGGCATTTCAGCAAGTGCGCACCAGGGCTCAAAACGTAATATGCTCAGGTGATAAAAAAACACAACTAAGTTCAATTCCATCCCCTGATTGACCCTGAGCCGCGGCCTTCTAATCGAAATTAGGGCAAAGCACGACCAGCCGATTGATTGGGTCGGGCCAACCCAACCACCCGTCTAGGGGAAGTCCGGGCCGAAGAAGTGTGTTGGACCCCACGGAGGACCTCAGCCACCAGGATCCCATCCTCCTCCGACACGGGATGCTGCGCACGGCAAACACGCTGGGTCTGAAGGTGACCGCAGAGAGCGAGAACTATATAAAGAATTAAGAGCTGTGTTGTAGAGAGATACAGGAGAATGGCCGGTTAGGTAGAAATCAGCTGTAAGAAGGGAGCTGAAAACAGAGGTATCGTGGAGAGAGTTTTTGGAATGATTTATAATTGAAAGGGCCGGTAGACAGAAACTAGACGTAAGAAAAGAGTGAAAGAGATGGAGCAGCTTAGTTTAAACACCCCCGGCGCGAGAAGCCGGCTCCTTGGGGGCGTGACGCTTCAGCGTATGGCCTATGCGGAAACAGAAAAAGAAATGCTAGCCATAGTGTTTGGTCTGGTAAGATTTGAGACATACGTTTACTGCCATCACATCAAAGTTGAGACAGATCACAAGCCACTCGAAGTGATCCACAAAAAGAGTCTCCAGTCAGCACCAAAACACATTCAGAGAATGCTTCTGAGAACGCAGAAGTATGAGTACGCCGTGGTCTACAAGCGTGGATCAGAGATTACCTGGCAGACACTCTCAGCCGAGTTGTCAGTGGAGAGCCAGAGAATCAAATGACTCACAAAGCAATGATCCTCTACACTGAGCTTGATCAAGTGGGAGAAATGGGTGTCACTCAGGAACTAGCAATCAGTGAACTGACTCTCTTAAACCTTCAAAAAGCAACAAAAGAAGATGAAGACATGAGACAACTGATGAAAATAATATTTGATGGCTGGCCCGAGGAGAGGAAAACTTTGACAGAAAACATGCAAGACTACTTTCCTTTCCATGATGAACTGTCTGTGTACAATGGATTGATTTTTAAGGCACACACAGCCGTTGTTCCACAGGAAGAGAGAGAACCAATCATGCAGAAAATTAACTCAAGCCATGCAGGAATTCAAAGCTGTATCAGACGTGCCAGAGAAGTTGTGTACTGGCCAAGAATGAGTTCTGACCTTGAGAGTTTCATCAAAGAATGTCAGACATGTCAAGAGTCCAGTCAGAATCAGCAAAATGAACCACTTATTAGCAGTGAAATACCAGAGTTACCCAATATGTGGCAATATGTGGCAGATGATTTGTTTGAACTCAAAGGAAAAAGCTGCTTGGTCACTGTGGATCATTATTCAGGTTTCTTCGAAGCGGATGCGCTCTCCACTAAAGATAACACTGAGGTCATCAAGAAAATAAGCCCACTTTGCAAGATATGGAATACCAGAGAAGTTGACAACCGACAATGGTCCTCCGTTCAATGCACATGAGTTTGAGAAATTTGCACAAGCTTATGGATTTGAACATATCACCGGTTCTCCTGGTTATCCACAGTCCAACAGGGAAAGCCGAAAATGCAGTAAAACTTGCCAAGAGCACTCTGAGAAAAGCTCATCATAGCGGACAGGATGGTTATCTGGCCTTGTTGGAGCTGAGGAATACTCCATCGGAAATACTCAACAGTTCTCCTGCACAGAGACTGTTCGCAAGAAGAACGAGGACACAAGTGCTTATTGCCAGATCCCTGTTGAAACCTTCAGTTGTGCAAACTCGACCTGGTCTACAAGAGGGAAAGAGAAAGCAGACACGCTACTATAACCGAGGGGCTACAGAACTCGCAGAGCTGAAACCAGAGCAAATAGTCCGTTTTCGTCCCCCGGGATCGAGAACATGGGTCAAAGCTCAAGTCGACAAACATGCGGACATTTGTTCTTACAGTGTTCGCACCGAAGATGGACGCAAATACAGAAGAAATCGACGGGCAATCCGAGAAACAAATGAGAATAAGTTTTACTCAGTAACTGAACCAAGCAAGAGGAGCAAGGATGTCATCTACAAACCTGTGTTGCAGAAATCTAACTCCTTTCAATCAAAAAGAAGAAGTGGATCGGATACAGCTCCAATGCTAGAAAATTCTCCCGCAGATGTAGAGCTTCCAACCTACAGTGAAAGAAGTCTGACTCCTGACTCGAGTGTGAGCAATTCAAATGGCCAGAGCTTAACAAGCTTAACAGAGCTTAACAAGGCTGTTCAATCAAACGAAGGAGACACGTGGAACTAAAACAAACTCGTGCTGGACATCTTGTGAAGCCACCCGTCTACTTGAAGGAGTATGTTTAGAACAGCCCCAAAGAAAGAAAGCCACATGTCATTGTTTATTGTTGTTAAAAGTTAAGTGTTGACAGGATGTTTTTTTCTTACCTTGGTTCTTGTTCTGTTCAGAAGGCGGATTGAAAACTGAATGCTTGGATTGTTTCGTTTCATCAGTGTTTTCACCGTGTCCGGACACCTAAAAATATGAAGGACAGTGCTCGTGAGGTAACTGAACTAACTTTAATTTGAAGATAGAGGGATGTGACATAATATCGTCTGCTTAGCCTCGTTTTGACTACTAACTGCCAGTGAGTGACTTCCCTTGGATCAACGGACTACAATAAAGTCAACGTCCAAAGCAAGGGCGAAGAGTCGTCTCCTACTACAGATGCCGGTCAGAAACTGATACAAAAGGGACCTACCCCGAAAATTCGCATGCTCTGTTTGTCGTAATAAATAGCGATTTTCTGTTTGTTTTTGTTTTGTTTTGCGTATTTGGATGTTGTTTTATAACGCTAGCAGCCATTCTTGTTCCAGAATTATTATTATTTATATATATTTTTAGAAGTTCTGGTATCCTATCAATGATGTCACACTAAAACAGAAAAACAAAACAAACAAAAAACAAACAGAACTTGGTAACTCCACATGCAAGCATAAGCATGCTATGGTCACAAAACAACAACAACAACATTACGCAGGACGAAAATGACGTACTACAAATGCACGTTTGTGTGACGTCATTCGAGCGACTCTCTGCTGAGCCCTAGGCTCGAAATGACGCCTTGAATGTGACTAGATCTGCACTGGCTCTTTCTGGAACGGCTGAACACCAACAACGAGAAAGCTGATGAGGACTGATGATATCTGGTGAGTTCATGGTGTTCAGTTTTGGAAGATCTGCACTCTTGACCCGCAGAACGATATATTTTTTGCTTACTCTGGAACATTGGTTCGTCAACTGCCTTCTTCTGTTAATCACCATCGGCCACAAAGCTTCTTCTTCTTCTTTCCTTAGATGTCCAGTCATGTTGATGATTATTCTGGCACTTTAGGTGGTGTTCGCAAAATTCACATTTCAGCTGTCCTTAAAATTACAATTAAATTGTTGCACTGTCTCAGGTAAAAAAAAAAAAAAAAAAAAAAAAAAAAAAAGGGGGGTGGGTGGGGTGGGGAGAAGAACTAGTTGACTGGTCAGTGGGAGGCACGTGACACAAAAGTGTCAACAGTCGTCGCCTCTACTGCATCAGTGGAGAATGAGTCCCAGTCCCTGATGGTGCGAGGTGAAAAGGAACCGCCTCGGTACTGAGTTCTGGTGGTGATGAGGCTAAGCTGTTGAAAGCTGGCCATTACTGTCTTTTTAAAAAGGGTGGTGACATAACTGCACTGGGGGTGGGGGGGGGGGTCGTTCCAGTCCCTGACTGTGCGGAACTTCTTCTTCCACAGTCAATAAATATGTTGATTATTCTGCCACTTTATGGGAGATCTGCTGGGAGCGGGAGGCCTTGGGCGCAAAAGTGTCAAAAGCGTTGGCCACAACTGCTTCTGTGGGGAGGGCGTTCCAGTCTCTGATGGTTCGGGGGAGGAAGGAGTGTTGTCGGTACAGGGTTCTGAACTGTTAACGATGTGTTAGCGAGATGCTAACCAGTTTCAGTTGGACCAGTGTTCAATAATAATAATAACAATAATATTGGAAATTTGTAAAGCGCCTACCGTGCGGCTCAAAGCGCTGAGCAAGCATACACACATAATGTACATCGAGATGGAAAATGTTATCAAAAAAAGAAGAAAAAGAAGATATCGACAAGGGTTTTTAAACACTATGTTAGAGATGCACACCACACACACACACACACACACACACACACACACACACACACACACACACACACACACACACACACACACACACACACACACACACACACACACACACACACACACACACACAGTCCAGAAGAAAATCTGCTAGACTGTCCATGAAGCACAAGATTGCCAACAGACTGGTCCACATTATATCATATCAGATTACGGCTTGTAGGCTTTTTAGCCTTTTGCCTGCTAATTCGTGTTTTGGTTTATATTATGCTCAACAGTATTCTTTAGGAGAACAGCGTAAATTGACCTGGCTTATCAGGAACCTTTTCTTTCACTTGTCCAGTAACAGCTTTGCCAGCTTCCTACCGCAGACATCTAACCTTGGGCACAGCTCTCTCCACCACCTGGTCACCCTTACCCAGGTTTACCAGCCGCGACCTGTATCTGCGTTGTCGGTCTCTTGTTAATCGAGCTGAACGTTCTTTTTATTTTGGTCCTTCGAAGATAAATGATAGTAACTCCCAGTTGTCTCTGATTTGATTGCATAATCTTGAAAAATAAAACGGGGGGAAAACTGTGAAGATATAAACACCACTGTTTCATTCCCAGTTCTTCGTTGCTTTCGCTCGGTGGGCTATTTGCTCCATATAATAGCACATGAAAGAATGCATTTATTATCTGTTAATACAACCGAAGGCGGCACACAACTGTCCCGTCCCGTGTGCTCTTGTTGTGTACATGTACTGAAGAGGTAGTCAGTTGTGCTATAAGTCTTGCGGAAACCAGCTTGGGTCTCACCTAGCAAATTGTTGTCGTCTATCCAACATGTAAGTCTTTTGTTTAAAATGTAACTGTACGATTTACTGAGAGAGAGAGAGAGAGAATTTTATTATTTATATCTGTTTGCTATTGGGGGGGATTAATGGGGAATAGTGCATGACTATGGGTGAGTTTGTACATCTTCAGCACATCCAACAGGCAACGTATCGAGCCGGCCGGCGACGGCCTTGAAAAAAAAAGAAAGCTTCGGAACTCTACGTTTGCTGCTGGAAACACACACACACACACACACACACACACACACACACACACACACACACACACACACACACACACCACAACACAACACACACACACACACACACACACACACACACACACACACACACACACACACACACACACACACGCACGCACACACGCACGCACGCACGCACGCACGCACGCACATACACACACAACACACAGGACCAGTGTTCAATAATAATAATAACAATAATATTGGAAATTTGTAAAGCGCCTACCGTGCGGCTCAAAGCGCTGAACAAGCATACACACATAATGTACATCGAGATGGAAAATGTTATCAAAAAAAGAAGAAAAAGAAGATATCGACAAGGGTTTTTAAACACTATGTTAGAGAAGCACACCACACACACACACACACACACACACACACTCTCTCTCTCTCTCTCTCTCTCTCTCTCTCTCTCTCTCTCTCTCTCTCTCTCTCTCTCTCTCTCTCTCTCTCTCTCTCTCTCTCTCTCACTCACACACACGCCAGAGAAAATCTCGTCGAGCTTTTTCCATTTTGGTTTGGTTTAGTTTAAATGTTGCACAGCTGTTGCCTACATTGAAGGAACTCTTCTTCGGAGGCTAAACTTCTCGTGTGCTTAGAGGAGGTTACACGAACGTGATCCGCATTGACAGTTTTGTGATTGAACGTGCCGTTGATTTTATGATTTTAGAAGAGGACTTTCCCAGACATAAATATTTCCTTCAGTAGCATCGGATCAATACGCTGAGAGAAAAAGTCTTCATCCAACACTTTGCACCTCAGTCCATCCCCAGCATGATTAGTACTAAACGGCAGCTGGCATCATTCACTATAGTGAGGTACACATTGACCGATTATTAGATTTATTCAAAGAAAGACATCAAATTATTTACACAACCATCAGTTAAGTCGCCCGACGAATTATTAGCCCTGAACAGATTAACTGCCTGAGACGAGGCCATTGTCAATTGTTTGCAGGCCGAGTGTGTAACGTGTGTAAAGCAACAAAAAACGGCAACAAAAAACGCACTCCTTAAATAGTTGCATCCATGGGGAGATCCCCAATTTATTTTTAGACCACAATAGTTAGTCTCAATCTGGTGTAGTTCAAAAGGGCCAAAGCAGAAATTAGTGCTAAATAAAAATCGTACATAAAACAAAACAAAAACAAATTCCTTTGTAGCCAAATGTACGTGGGCTTGTCCCTTAAACAGTATGATGCAAAATATCCTTTGCCTTTCTTATTTGGTCAGTATTTTGAAGGGGAAATATGCTGTCTTAATCTACATTATAATTGTGGTTGTTTGTTTGTTTGTCTTTCTTTCTTTTTTTTCTTTTCTTTTTTAAACGAGACGGTAAGTTTAAATCCAGCCCTGTGAGCATATCCTTTTCTTTTATCATCGCGTGTGTATTTTCTCCTTTTAGGCGTATTACTTGATGCAACCTTACCTGCACAGTTGTGTTGGCGTTAAATATCAAGCTAGTTTAAAATACCTTTTAATGTGAATTATCTGAGTATCTGCTCCATGATTTATTCCCCCCCCCCCCCTCCCGCTTTTTGTTTTTGTTGCTTATTTCAGAACTCTAGGTGTTCCAAATACATTGCCATGCTGTTATTCAGCCTGCACAGTTGTGTTGGCGTTAAATATCAAGCTAGTTTAAAATACCTTTTAATGTGAATTATCTGAGTATCTGCTGTATGTTTTATTCTCCGCCCTTTTTGTTGCTTATTTCAGAACTCGAGGTGTTCCAAATACATTGCCATGCTGTTATTCAGCCTGGACTGTTGTGTTGGCGTTAAATATCAAGCTAGTTTAAAATACCTTTTAATGTGAATTATCTGAGTATCTGCTGTATGTTTTATTCTCCGCCCTTTTTGTTGCTTATTTCAGAACTCGAGGTGTTCCAAATACATTGCCATGCTGTTATTCAGCCAGTTGGGACTGTTGCTGTGGAAGAACCTGCTGCTACAAAAGAATCAGGTCATCATCAGCTTCTTCCAGGTGGCAGTACCTATACTTATAGCCACCTGTGTAGCGTATGCTGCCTTTTTCGTAGAAACTAGGTTATGTCCCGACACTATAGTGTCACAGACACGTTTGAGCATTTCTGATAGCCATTACTGCTTGCCTGGAGTCCCTCCGGCATCCCATAAAGTTGGCTACAGCCCTAAAACAACTCTGACCACAAGGGTGATGTCAAGACTGAACAAATGTGAGTATTTTTGAGTTTGTGTTTTGGAGAGACAGACAGATAGAGTGAGAGAGACAGACAGACAGAGACAGACAGACAGACAGATGCTATTTTTAAATATTTGTTTTAGCCTAACAGTAGTGCTAACATCAAGTTTGGCCTCACTGTAAACAGATACAGCTTACTATCGCCCCCAAAAGATAACTGGATTAGCTCTCCATCTTATTTTTATCGTTTTTCACCGTTTAATTGTTGTTTAAGTGTTGTTTTGTAGTTTGATAAAAGGGATTACCCCGACAATTCCCATGTTGTGTTTTGTCCTTAGAAACAGTGTTATTTCGAACCTTTTATGTATGTGGATCTAGTAACTCTGTGGTTTACACTAGACAGAGCAATTAAGTACACTTTTTGTAAAGCCTGCTAGGGAGGTGCTCACTCGACTCATTCTGTGTCTGAGCTGAAAGTGACTAGACAGAGCAGTTAAGTACACTTTTTGTAAAGCCTGCTAGGGAGGTGCTCACTCGACTCATTCTGTGTCTGAGCTGAAAGTGACTAGACAGAGCAGTTAAGTACACTTTTTGTAAAGCCTGCTAGGGAGGAGCTCACTCGACTCATTCTGTGTCTGAGCTGAAAGTGACTAGACAGAACACTTAAGTAGCCATAAAAATAAATAAAAAATAAATAAATATATATATATACATAGTTCTACATCACATTTTTCAACATTTAACTGGGTTTTTTTTTTTTTTTTTTTTTTTTTTAATATAACACAATTATAGAACATATCAGTACACCCGTTCCAACAGTGGATAACATACATATACAAATATACATGTACATGTTATGCATACAGAATAGACAAAAAGATACATCCATACAGACAAAGAGTTGGACAAAGTACTTCATAGACAAATATTTGCCTTGCACAATGAGTGATTGACTGCCTGTCACATGTGTATACATTCTAAATCTAAAATACCTACATATGCC
Source organism: Alviniconcha strummeri (assembly GCA_963584105.1). Classification (NCBI taxonomy): domain Eukaryota; kingdom Metazoa; phylum Mollusca; class Gastropoda; family Provannidae; genus Alviniconcha; species Alviniconcha strummeri. The sequence continues at coordinate 12,718,653 of OY757556.1, forward strand.
CTGAGGTTATCAGTTTTCTGTTGTCAAAATAGGCTTATAACAGAGCCAATTCAAGATAAAGGTGGGCAGTTCGCCGCTGATCTTTGCATTGTATTCACCTATTTTGTATTTCAGCATCAGTTGTTGAAGGAAGCAGGAGAGAGTTGGCAAGCACTTGTCGAGTTTGCATTTGTATATAAATTCCTTAGCTTGAAGTATCACTAAGTCACAGACTGTGTCAGTTTTGATGTCTATTTCTGTTCCAAACAATACAAGATTTTGCGTTTTTTTTTTTTTTTTTTTTTTTTTTTTTTTTACAATTAGCGCTGTCTCACATTTTTCTTTCAATATTGTTTACAGCGAAGTCCAAAAAACGTCTGATACAAGCACGTTTCCAAAACATATTTTCAATGCTATCTTTTTCGTCATTGCAGAAGCCACATTGAGTGTTAGCAGTGACTCCCATTTTATTTAATACTATGTTAGTAGCTATTATTCTATGTATAATGCGCATTTGTATCCATTTAAGCTTTACATCTTTAATGTTTTGTGCTTTTATGAAAATTGGATTCCAAGAAATATTTGACTTCAGTTTTTCACTCCATTTCAAGCAACAATTTGGCATACAGTTGTCATTTACGAGAATGTTGTACTAGAGCCTTGCACCCTTTGGTACAGAGTAGATTCTACTCAGCGAGATATTTACCCCATGGGACATGTTGTTACTGATAGGTATCGTAGACGTCTTGATATACTGTTTTATTGAACTGGTACAACTATTAAAAGTCAAGAAATCAACCGTCATGCCAAACTTTGTATTAAATTATGCAAGAGTGAAACCGCCCATTTTCTTTTATAAAATGAGCGATACAGTACACTCCATTGTCAATCCACTGTGTGTATTTGATCATCTTGCTTCCGATCATCATATTCTTTTTATAGAAAACAGGTTCAGAAAGAAGTTGAGATGTCGAGTTTGGAAAAGAAAATTCCATAAGCTTTAGAAGACGTCTGACCAGAAGGAATTATTTTTGACAGCACTCTAACTGATGAAGAAATGGATACAACTCCATCGGAACATTTCTCCATTTATGGTTTGATATCTTTAACTTTTTTATCCATTTGAGTTTTAGAGCTAGAATATACGTTTTAATATCTGGAATATTTAGACCTCCACTTTTTACATCTTTTATTGTCGTCTTTCTGGCAATTCTGTCTTGTTTTCCTTTCCAAACAGACTGAAAACGTATTTTTTGAAGATCTTTCACAAAGTTATAAGGCGGGTCAGGCAGCAAAATCCACAAATGGATCAGTTTTGACAGAATCAGTGACTTCAGTATAGCAACTCTTCCTAGCGGGGTAATAGTCCTAAGTGACCAAATTTTGAAGTTTTTTAACTTCGTCGAAATCTTTATTGTAGTTTATTGCTGCACACTCTTTTAAATCCTGGGTAAACCATATGCCAAGGATCTTAAACATATTTGGATTCCATACAATTTTCAAATACGGCACATATTTTACTCTTGAATATTTTTTGCTACCTAAACATATGACCTGTGCTTTGTCCGCATTCAAAAACAGGCCAGATACTTTTCCAAATTTATTAATTGCATCTATTGATTTTTCAAATGATTTTTTTATCTCCATTGTTCATTAGTTGTGTGTCATCTGCGAATTGAGATATTTTGTGTTCTACTTTGTTTATCCAGATTCCCTTGATATCACTATCTTCTCGATTCATGATTGCTAAAATTTCAACACAAAAAATAAATATGTATAGTGATATCGGGTCGCCCTGTCGGCACCCACGCTCCACTGTAAACCACTGGTTGTCTGTCCATTCACTATTACCGTTGATTTTATGTTTTTATAAAAGGTATCTATCCATCTACAAAGATCTTTTCCAAAACCAAATGCTCGAAGATCCCTAAACATGAACCGCCAATCAATAGAGTCAAACGCTTTCTCAAAGTCGAGGCATAGCAACAATCCAGGCTTATTTTTTGTATTTCCGATGAAATTCCGACCACAGTACAAGATAGCCACTTTTGTCTACCGCTTTTTTGACGGCTCTCTACCAGGTTATCTTTCTCAGACTCTATGTGCATATGAACCAACACGAAACCTTCGCTCATCGTGTGAGAAGCTCCTGAAAGTCCCAAAGCGCAACACCAAAACGTTCGGAGAGCGTTCCTTCAGCTTTTTTGCACCTTCTGTCTGGAACTCTCTGCCATCCGGCCTCAGAAATTCTTCTACCCTTCCGCTGTTTAAATCCAGACTCAAAACTCACTTGTTTACGACAGCTTTCTGCCAGTAGGATCTCTGCAGTCTTCAGCCCCCGCCTTCCCCCCTTCACCTCCCATCTCCCCCCCCCCCCCCCCACCTTCCACACTAACCCAACGCATGAGCTGAGTGTTTTAACCCTGAGCTGAGTGTTTTAACTGTCACGGTTGTTAAGAGAGCGAGAGTGAGAGAGAATGAGGGGAGCGGGAGAGACGGTGGGTGGGGAGAGAGAGAGTATATCTGCATGTGAGACAAAGAGAGGGGCAGAGGGGGGAGGGGGAGGGTGTGTGTGTGTGTGTGTGTGTGTGTGTGTGTGTGTGTGTGTGTGTGTGTGTGTGTGTGTGTGTGTGTGTGTGTGTGTGTGTGTGTTTAGCAGAGTAATAACACTAATTGCTTAAAACACAGCTTTATAATTATGTACCTGTTTTAAATTATTGTAACGTCTCTATGTCTTATAGCAGTTTTTTATGTGCCATTTTACAAGTATTTGTTTTATATTAGTGTAATTTATTAAGTATGTATTATGAGATTGTTTGTATATGTTAGTAAACGTAAATGTAATATATTATGTACATGTATGTGAACAAGCGCGTTGAGCTCGCTCAGCGGGGAATAGCGCTATAGAAAATGTAAGTATTATTATTATTATTTGTGTTCAGATAGTTTATCAAGTCATAAATCAACCGAACGTTATCACCCATGTATCTGTTGGAAATGAAACCTGTCTGATTATCATCAATTAATGATGGTAGTACTCTTTTAATTCTTTCAGCGATACAGGAAGATCCAATTTTGTATGTGACATTAAGGAGAGAGATTGGTCTCCAGTTTTTAAAGTTATCTCTAGGTTTGTCGCCCTTCGGAATACAAGTAATAATGCCTTCCTTTTGAGTGATGGATAGCTCGCCATCTTCAAATGCCTTATTTAAAGCTCTAACTACAAATGGTCCAAGCTGCTTCCAAAAACACTTGAAAAATTCTGCCCCAAAACCATCCGTACCAGGGCTTTTTTCATGTTTCATATATTTCAACGCTGTTCCTGCTTCCTCTATTGTTATTTTCCCTTCTAATGATCTTGATTCCTCCTCAAATAGTTTTGGAATTTCCGTTACCAGTTGTTCAATCTCACACCCTTCTAGGTCCTTGGCTTTATACATATTACTATAAAAATCGTTAACTTCTTTATTTATGTCAAGTGGTTCTTTAATTTCCTCACCTTTTGCGTGAATTAGTTTTCTCATTTGTTTACTAACATAGTGCCTTTTCTCCAGGTTACAAAAGTATTTTGATATCTTTTCTCCTTCTGCCACCCACCTCGCTTTTGATCGCAGTAGTAAACCCTCCATTGTTTTCTTCCGTAGTGAAACTAGTTCTTTATTTTTCTCTGCAGAATGCTTAATATCCGTCTCTGTTTTACTTTATTTCTCTTCAAATAATTAATATCTCTTAACAAACTTTCTTCCTTTTCTCTCTTTTTTTTTTTTTTTCCTTTTTTTCTTTTTTTTTTTCTTTCTTTTTCTTCTTTTCTTTCTTTTTCTCTTTTTCTTTTCTCTTTTTTCTTTTTCTTTCTCTCTCTCTTTTTTTCTCTTTTTTCTTCATTGTCGCATAAGAGATTGTTCGTGATCTTATTTTCATGAGCAAAAAATCTAGAAGAACCTTGTCAGAAACTGTAAGTTTAAGGTCAGATTGGCAATGCCCGAGATACTTGCTTTATCGCATATAGTTCTATAACATTATTTATTTCATCATCGATGTATTTTTTTTTAATCTTTCAGTAGTGAGCAATTAAATTTCCAAAAGGTGTTTCGTTTCATTTCTTTCCCAAAGCGAAGCTTAAGGGTAGCCATTGAATAGTCAGACCGATATCCAGGAAGAATGTCTGTATCTTCAAAACTGGAGACTAAGTAGTCAGAGAGTAGAAAATAATCAAGCCTACTTTGCTTAAGTGGTTTTGTTTTTCTCCATGTCTAACGTTTGCAGTCAGGATTAGCTTCTCTCCAAATGTCAGTTAAACCTAGTTCTAACATCATAATTTGAACGGACTCTTTGGCTTTTGGGTTGTTTATATGTTTATAATTATAACTGTCTAACTGGGGGTCTAACACTAAATTCCAGTTTAAGTGCACTTTTTGTAAAGCCTGCTAGGGAAGTGCTCACACGACTCATTCCGTGTCTGTGTTGAAAGTGACTAGACAGAGCAGTTAAGTACACTTTTTGTAAAGCCTACGGGGAAGGTGCTAATTCGGAACCGATATTTTACCAATCAGGCAATGCCACAAACGGGACCATTGGGTTCGCCGACGAGAAGGCGTTGGAGAACTACTACATGAACTCGACGGAAATACGCTATGCTGTCGTCTTCAAAAGGCTAGAAACGAAAGAAGTTCTCCCAACAACAGTAACTTATACTATCAGGTTTCGTAAGGGATGGAGGTAGGTATACTGATACTGGCTCAAAGAAAGTTACGGGTGATTTGTTTTCGTTGGATATATGATTCCGGTTTGCGTACACACACACACACACACACACACACACACACACACACACACACACACACACACACACACACACACACACACACACACAAAAGAAAAAAAAAGAGTCACACTCCGAGCATCGCTTTCCGGCACCTTCCTCCAAAGGTTGAAGGAAGGATGTCGTAAACCAGTGCTTGGAGTTTGACAATAAATGTGAGTGCGCATCTGGTGTGACTGAATTTGTTCGAATTAGATCGGACATCTTTCTTTTTTCCAATGCACACTGAAAACAAAAAACAAACAAAAACTAAAACTAAAAAAATCAAAAGGTGTGTGTGAATGTGTGTGTGTGTGTGTGTGTGTGTGTGTGTGTGTGTGTGTGTGTGTGTGTGTGTGTGTGTGTGTGTGTGTGTGTGTGTGTGTGTGTGTGTGTGTGTGTGTGTGCCTGTCTGTATTTAACTGAATATATAGGGTGATTCTGTGAAAGTGTGTATACGGCGGACAAACCAGCGTAAGAATTAACCCCAGTCCGCCCTTCTCTTATTAAAAAAATCGATGTATTTATATATACATATTAGGTAGGTCCAACCTTTCTTCAGCGCTGTGTAACACTACCGTCACAAGGTCAAAATTGCTCATTTTCAATTCGTCATATGATTATCTGTTGTATTTTATGCAATCTGTCAATAAAAATGACTGTGATGCAAACTATGACCATTTTACGTCCTGAATATGCCCTCCTCTCTCTCTCTCTCTCTCTCTCTCTCTCTCTCTCTCTCTCTCTCTCTCTCTCTCTCTCTCTCTCTCTCTCTCTCTCTCTTTGTTGTGTTGTTGTCTGAAGGACGTATTGTGAGCCGTTTGGAGAGAGATTTAACAAACATCCCAATCGCTCTTGCGCTGAGCGTGGTCCTGCCGTCGAAGGGCAGAAACACGCGATCGGAAAACGGTTACGTTCGGAAATCGCCCTGGAACTTTTACACGTATATCGGACAGACGTCACGTTACTGTTTTTAAACAGAGAAATTCCCGGAGATTAACGGGGCACAGAATTGGTTTAAGTTCTTTGTTTGAAAATTAGGTTCAGTTTTACTTGAAATTTGCATCGGGAAAACATTTACGCATCGTTTTCAAACTAATACCACTCGAAAGATGAATTTCCGCTCTTTAAAGCGGTAGCCGTTTGAGCCGGACACCGCTTCTTGTAAAAGTTCCCGTGCAACGGAAACGGCAGACCGCCGCAGATTCCAACAGTACGTCGCGGTTACGCGCTGTCAAACATATCGGACTCAGAAAGACGCAAAATGATTTTTACCCTGGGAGATCAAGAAAGAAACCAAGATAAGTTTTTGGTTTCAGCGATAGATAAATCAGTGTGTGACTCAGCCGTAACTGTATTTTTGTGCAGTTGACATCTGTTTAAATGCAACTGAAGTAAATTCGTCTGCCGATTTGGCGTGCTTCAAACTTCTGTGCATGTAGTTTACCATTCCCTGATAAATCAGTATCGAGCAGAACGTGATCTGTAGTTCAGTTCTATATACTTGATTTTAAAAATAAATAAATTTTAAGACCAACTATGGAGGTAAAAGGTTTAAAACACATTTTGTTCACGTGTCAGGAACGATAACTACTTTGGCGAGCAGACGACGCATCCGCAACTTGTCGTGTGGTTGGGGCAGGTTAAAAGAACATGATCTGCAGCAAAACGTTTGCGACTGAACGTGCCGTTGATTTTACATCGCTTTTATAAGGTGACTTTTGGGGACACCATCACTCAGGGTTCCATGCGAGACCAAGAGGAGGGAGGTGGAGCTGGACCCTCAGGTTAGCCCAGAAGAGATCATGAGCAGGGAGGTGGAGCTGGACCCTCAAGTTCGCCCAGAAGAGATCATGAACAGGGAGGTGGAGCTGGGCTGCGAAAGTTGGACTTCTGTTGCTTCAGGTTGTTCCTCAACAGCAGTGCAACGGACATACTCTTTGTGACTCTGCCCAAGCACGGCAATTAAAACAGCAATTGCGCAGTGCACTAGTCGCTGCGCAATGGCGAGGGGACAGACACCGCCTTAACACTTCCATTGTTCTGGCGGCGGTCCACAGTCTCTCTGGTCTTTTTCGGGCGGAATCCGCTCTTCACTCTCTGTCTCCCTCTTCCCCACCTGTCCCCGTCCCTAATAAGCCACCTTGCTTCTGTGGACGTAAAGCAATATGGTCAAGGTCTATCGTCTGAGCTTCATTTCACATTTTGCAATTATCTTTGCATCTGAGGAACTCATTTCTTTTTTTCTTGTTAACAACTACTTCCAACCACGCTGGCTAAGGCCGTAATGAGTCGGTATTCCGTCTCTCCACGTTGGTTAGTATGCGTTAGATCCACTGATTTAGTTTGTCCTCCCCCCCCCCCCCCCCCCTTGCTTGTATTCGGTTTGTATACTTATAATATATATATGGCTGTAAAAAGCAGCTACAATATACATTCCCACATTTACACCATATGATTCTATGAGAAAGACGGGGGAAAACAAATGGGCGAAGCAGCAAGACTAACTGCCTAGGAGATCTAGATCACAGGTAAGTAAAACACGAAACAAAAACAAAGAACCACACGCATTATGCGAACAAGAAGAGAGAAAATGAAAATACAGAAATGTCATGCAATACATTCTGATTCTCAGTGACGAGACTTTTCATAGACTTCTCCGACTGAGTAAGGCGCGGCCGGAGTCTAAATGGGCAAAACGTAACAAACTAAGGAGATATAAATCTAGATAAGAAAGAAAGCGAAAAAGAAAAAAAGAAGAAAAAAAGCAACAACAAAAAACAACAACACACACACACAAAAACAACAACAACAGGAGCAGCATGCGAACAGGAGGAGAGAAAATTAAGACACAGAAATGTCAAGCAGTGCCTTCTGATTCTCAGTGACGAGATAATAGCAAAGTAATACATTACAGAAACAAACATCATTAAGCATTGCTCATATTTCGGAGGCGCTCGCATAATTATTTGTTTCTGACGACCTATCAAAAGAATAGAAAAACCTTGTTACCTTTCAGTGTAAATGTAACTTTGTAACAAATGTTAACAAAATAAATCAGGTTGGTAATAACGGCACATCATAGATCTACATAGCAAGAGGTGTGAGTCCAAGCTGGTCATCAGAATATTTCAGGTTCTGTTACTCATTCAAACATGTTTGCCTACACAATTTATGTAAACTTTACCTCACACTTCTTTAGGCTGTGAATTTGCATTCTCTGATTAATGCTGAGTCTATACATATCAGGACTGTAGCTCTATCTCTTTTTTATTCTAGAATTCTGATTAGTAACTTGAATAATGCTGCCACTGAAGACTGCATAACTTTAGTTGTTGTTTTTGTTTTTTTGTTTTTTGTTTTTTCCCTTCTCTCTTTCAAAGTTCTCTACATAGATTTTTACGCATTACCTCAAATATTCTTAGACTACATTCATTCTCTGATGAATGCTGAATATGTTGGTACCAGAATCATAACTACAGCTCATTCCATTCTGTAGTTATAACTGATCTTATGATACTATCACCAAAGACAGAAGATCGGACATTGTGAAAATGAGACATTTTCGCATCTTTGGCACGCTGTAATTCCAATATTTGAGTGAGGAGCAGTACACAAAAGATCATGTGTATTCTAGGTCTACGTAGTGCAAATATTGAATAACGGAAATTGTAGGGATATGTGAGTGATATATTGTATGTTAGAGGCATGCAAAAAATGTAAAATGTGCCTAAAACCCCCAAAGTGTTAATATTTGAGAACGTTTATCTTAGAACCTAAGATAAACGCATACAATTTGGCAAGTGCACTCTCCTTGTGGTTCTCTTTAATACGATTTTGGTATGAATTGTATCAGTTTGAAAATTTAACTGGACCTACCTAATATATAATTATATATAATTTTTAAGCCGTTTCTTTCTTCAGTATTTAGGAACCAAGACCTATGCATATTAAATTCTTAAGTTGTTCAAACTTCTAAAAATTTATGTATTTATTTTCGATCCATGCCGCTTGACAGGATGTTGAAAACATTCAGTAGTTGTTATGTCTTTATGTGGGCGAACAGCGTATAATGTGAGGCAATATTTTTATTCTATCGAGATAACTCAACGTACTTCAAAAAGGTTAAGGTTGCACAAGTTATGTCCCTTAGATCGCCAGCGTATGTTAGTAATTACTATTCGTGGGTAACTGCAGCTGCTTTGAATTCCGGCGTGATAGGGTCTAGAATGTGTTGCAAAATTCAAAATACCCGTTGACTTAAATAAAAGTCACCTGTAGATTGTATAATGTGTTTATCAATGCTGAACAGATGCTTTGTCTTCATACTGAAACTAAATTGGCCTGAGAATTCAAACGTTTCCAAAGCAACACCGACCGACCACCACACTTTGTTCAGTTATTCCGCGTTTAGACACGAAACAGCTGACCGACAGCAGCGCTATGGACATTGTCTTTGTGACTCTGCTCCGCACAGCAGTTCAAACAGCAACTGCGGACTACACTATAGCTGCTTCGCAATAGCGAGGTCCCCACTGCCTTAACAGAGCTGTTGTTCTGGCGGTGGGCCACGGCCTCCTCGGTCTTTTGAGGGTCGGAACGCGCGGACGAGCCAGTCACTCTTTATCCATCACCCCCCCCCCCCCCCCCCTGAATGTTCAGCCAGTAACAATAAATTATCAGATTTACCTAATGAGCTAACTTTGATTTATTAAGAAATTTTTCCGAATAGACACGCGGATAGTTTTTAAAGTTGTAACAGTGAATTTGACAAACTTGTGATTTAGAGACTTGTGTTTTGAGCTGATGTAAAATCATTTTGAATGTGTAATTCTTCCTAAGGTGAGTCTGTGCGGTTGACAGGATGATAAAACCCAAGAACTTACCAACTACCTCTTTGTAACAGGGAGGAGGTGCAGACAAATTTATTTGTCCTTGCTGGCCGCAGTACTGATGTGGTTTCTTCTCAGTATTCACACACCTATGCCCGTAAGTACGCGAAAGTACATTACACCTCATAACGCTAATTCACAGCAGTTCGATGAACAGACTTCTAGATTCTAGAGTGTTCCGGGTAGCCAAGCTCCCGAGCAGATTTGGCTAATTAAAACAACACGAGTAGTCTTACTCTCCGCTACTTTCCTAGCAGCTTTAGCCAATTAAAACGACACGAGTAGTCTTACTCTCCGCTACTTTCCTAGCAGCTTCAGCCAATTAAAACGACACGAGTAGTCTTACTCTCCACTACTTTCCTAGCAGCTTTAGCTAATTAAAGCCCCCGTGGAGCCGGCTTCTCGCGCCGGGGATGTTTAAACCAAGCTGCTCCACCCTTTTCACTCTTTTCTTTCGTCTAGATTCTGTCGGCCCTTTCAACTATATTTCATTCCAAAAACTCTCTCCACAATACCTCCGTTTTCAGCTCCCTTCTTACAGCTTATTTCTACCTAACCGGCCATTCTCCTGTATTTATCTGCAACACAACTCTTCTTTATATAATTCTTCTTACTCTCTGCGGTCACCTTCAGACCCAGCGTGTTTGCCGTGCGCTGCATCCCGTGTCGGGGGAGGATGGGATCCTGGTGGCTGAGGTTCCCCGTGGGGTCGAACACGCTTCTTCGGCTCGGACGTCCCCTAGACGGGTAGTAGAGGTTGGCCCGACCCAATCAATCGGCTGGTCGTGCTTTGCCCTAATTTCGATTAGAAGGCAGCGGCTCAGGGTTAATCAGGGGATAGAAGTAAACTTTGTTTTGTTTTTATCACCTGAGTATATTGCGTTTTGAGCCCTGGTGCGCACTTGCTGGAATGCCGCTTGTGTGCATCCCCTTGTTTCACTCGGTGGCGGGTGGGGACAAAACGTAATGAATCTTTTAGAAACATAACATGACACCAACAAATAAAAAAAGATTACGGGACAACGACCAAGATTCGGATCGGACTCTGAAAACGAACGCTCCTACAACTCCTGTAACAATTGGCCAAGGTTTCTGGACGTGGAGTCGTCAGGTGACGACCTCCCGTTGAGTAAACTGTCGCCCTTTGCTGTTCAGAAGGGTTTCCAGGCGGTGGCCGGAACCCTCAAAAGCATTAAAAGGTTGAGGGATGGATCTTTCCTGGTGGAGTGTGGCAAAAGGGCCCAGGCCCAAAACCTACTCCGAACAAACAGATTAATTGACAGACCAGTCAAGGTCTCAATTCACAAGACCCTGAACTCCTCTCGGGGAGTAATCGGATGTCGGGACCTCGCTGACATGTCGGAGGCTGAGATCTGGGATGAACTGAAGGATCAGAGTTTGGTTGGGGTGAACCGAGTGACACTGAAGAAGGAGGGAAAGGTGATCCCCACCAACACTCTTTTCTTGACGTTCGGTTCCCCGGAACTCCCGAAAGACAAGTTTAGACATACGAGCCAACGTTGCAAGGTTTCTGCGAAGTGTACGGGTTGTGGAAAAGATAAGCATGAAGGTCAATGTGAGGGACCCAAGCTGTGCTCTAATCGCAATGGTCCCCACGCTTCATCGGCTAAAGATTGCCCGGTCTGGCAGAAGGAGAAGGAGATTCAATGAGTCCGCTTTGAGAAACGCATATCGTCGGTGACCGTTTAAAACCTCGTAACTCAGTTTTTCCGGTTTTGAGAAAAAAAAAAAAGAAAAAAAAAAGTTTCAAAATTCTGTTTTAATCCAAACATATCAAGTTTTTAACACATGCACATTTGTAAGTACTTACGTTTGTTGTTATTATTTTTCTTGGAGGAAAAGAGTAAGTTATGAACGATACGTGGTTTCTATCCTCAACACCTGATCCACAATGAAGACTTACGAGGATTTATCGCATAATCAAAATATACCACTTGAACGATCAGATGTAGTCAAAACAACCATTTTCTTTGACAAACGCGCGGTTGCAAGCATGAACGTTTGCTGTATGATTTCACATCAAAACAATATTAACTAGGCATGACCTTTTGCTACAAAAGGCAGACACGTGGTTTTTGTACTAAACAATTGGTCCAAATTGAGGATTTACGAGGATTTTACTTTTAGAAAATATTGTTATTAACGGAGATCAATAGTCAAAGCAAAGCAAAAACATTTCATAGAACACTTAGTTCAAAAATAAAAGTGACACTCTACAACTACTGGTCGCTTTCTAGCAATTAAAAACAAAACAAATGTAAACAATTAAACAGATTTGAAACAGTATGCCCTGTCCGGTTTATGACTGTAGTGTCCAAACAAAATTAATTATGTTCGTTTCAAAGCAAAGAAACTGATTATCTTTATGTAGACTTTCGTCTGGAACCGTTTGTAATGTCGAGGCCTCTTGATGTCTGAAATACTGCTAATAGTGGAAGTTCAGAACGACACCTTTGACCGAGGTATCAGACTGACTTGACCTGATACAATAAACAGGCACTGACCGATTACATTTAGTCCTGTGATAACACCATGTAAGTTCTAATCCTTAGACTGCTGAGCATGTTCCTTTGATGTCCAGGGGTACTTACCTTGGAATCAGAACTGACAAAGTTCCTGTGTTCAGTATCCAGTCTCCATGAGGCAGTGCATCATAAAAGTGATGGTAGTCTTTGGGCAGTACTTTCTTCAGCTTCTGAAGGTGCTGCCACTTGGTGCTCGTGATGCGCATGGATGCCTTGCACATCCTGGTGATCGTGTTGTCATCAGCTTTGTTCTTTCTCTGTCTGTGGTAGGGGTCGTCACTGGTCAGTGTAGTTGATCTTGTACCTCACCGAACCATCCGGGAGGTATTGCAGACACCGTAGGCTCAGATGTGTGCCTGAAGTAATCACAGTTTCAAGGTACAGTTTGTGCGAATCCTTTCGGCAATAGTGTGAGGGCATCTTGGCCAGTGATTCTAGAAACTCTCTCAGGACCTTCTCTGTCCGACTCTTGTTAGCGCCTGTATTCCTGTGTTGTTTTCTTGACGAGGGGCTTGTGTGCATTCATGAACCCTCACAGATTTCAACACCCAGTCCCGCGCGGCTCGTCACATGAAGACATCTGACTCTCAGGTGTGAAGTTTCCAGACACCATCATCATTCACAGGGGCTGAAATGAACGGAAATATTATTGTAATTATACTACGTGGACTCCGAAACATGTACACACGTTCATCTTCACACACACACACACACACACACACACACACACTCTCTGTTGTACATATAATACATACTTGCAGACAGACAGTTACAAAAGAGGGCATACTGATAGAAACCAGTCACACTCGGTGGTGATTTCAAATAAATCAAATTGTGAATCAATCGCGTCTTTTGAGTAATTAAGCCGCATACTACACATTCATAATTTTAACATACTAATCTAGTCATCATACAACTACGTGCTAACATATCAGCTCTTACCCGAACAGATTCCACACACGTCCTTCGCTCAAGAGGATGTCTTGATGAAGCGGAAAAAAATCGTAAGGCGAGAAAAGTGACGTAGTTTTTTTTTTTTTTTTTTTTTTTTTTTTTTTTGTCAGCACGGAAAAGCTCACAAGTCGTCATATGAGGTTTTCATCCGCCAAAACGTTAGCGAAAATACCTCGTAACTCGACTTAAGTGTCATTTTGGTTCAGCTTCCCGCCACAAATGACTTACGAGGTTTTACTAGTTATTTATGACCCCGATTTCATTGAAAAATATTTTCCCTAGTGTTTAGAGGTTTTCACAGAATAAATTAGGTACCTAAAATTGTAAAAATCCGAAAACCGGGAAAAACTGAGTTACGAGGTTTTAATCGGTCACCGACGATATCCTTTCCGGAAGCCAGACAGTTGGTTGAAGCCAAGATGCCGACTGTGATCTCTGGAGGTAAGACCTACGCCGCTGCCGCTTCCACCAGAAGAGAGTCCAAATCTGTTGAATGTCAAACCTCGTTAACCTGGGTGTTTTCAGATCGTCCACTCAGGACGACTGAATCTAACGTGCGTGCTTCTGGCGGACCCGGATCGGTATCGACCGGCACTCAGGCTTCCTCCGGGAAGTCGAGGACGGTATCGGCCGACGCCCGGGTTCCGTGCGAGTCCGCTAAGTGTTCTTCGGAGACGGATAGGGGTTCAGCCGATCCCCAAAACAGCCTCTATCCCCCCAAAAATGGCATCTAAGGGTTCTGCAGCTCCCCCCGAAAGCGTACCTAAGGGTTCAGCAGGTCCCTTAAAAATCGCGACCTCTAAAGATGATTCATCACCTGAGGTGCTCACCTACTAAGGTGAGGGTGGATGGGGTCCTGGTGGACGTCGGGTTTTTTTCGCACCCCAGGCGCTCCACTCCTTCCAGCAGGCCCCAGGTGCCACCCAAGCCAAAAGTCCCAGACAGGCAGAGCAAGGCGGAGAGGAACCTAGTTCTCTCCAACTAATACTCTGCCCTGTCAGATGACGAAATGGAAACGTCATCATTTCTTTCAAGATGAAATAATGGTTTATTTCATTATTGAGTGATTTTAAAGAGTTTTTTAAGTTACCTGTGAAGAAATAAACCCACTCGCAAGATGGTACAAAGGAGCTATTATTGAAGTGCAGGAAACCTGTTTTTCTGCATAACTATCTTGCTCTTTTTATCTGGTAATTTTCCATTCTTATGACTTTTTCCAAAAACCTCGCAATTTTTTTTCGGGAATTAGGCCTCTTGATATGACTCCTGTTGAGCAGCTAGGAGATGATAGTTGGTAGGTGGTATGTGCAGCTCTCTGCCATAATTATGGCACTGGTATTTGCCATTAAGCATCTATATAACATTTGTTAATTTTGTATTATATTCAGCCATTCCTTTTTTATACTTTTCTTTAACCTGGTATCGATAAATTAGACGGTATGGTCGACGATATCAGCATGTCCTAGCCTTATGCGCTCTCTAAACAGGTGTAATATTGAAGGGACTAACGGTTTGAAAATTGATGTCTGATTTTTATACATGGAATTCTGTTTTACATTTGCGAAGTGACTGGTTTTCTAGATTGACTTGAGAAAGCATATATATATTTGAGAAAATGTTTTGAGTTTGTGGGATCAAGGGCAAAATATTTTGAACCCGCCAAAAGAGAGTTGCGTCCCCTTGAACATACTCCCTTCGGAGCGATGTTGTATGGCGTTTGTGCTGTAATAGTCCACAGAATTACACCAGTTCTGTTGTATGGCGTTTGTGCTGTAATAGTCCACAGAATTACACCAGTTCGAGCCAAGAATCTGGAAAAATAAAACCGCGGGGGTAAAAGTTCAGGTGCGTCAAGAGTTCCTTCAGTAAGAGTTACCAGTTAAGCAGTCTCTGTTATTCAATGTCTGTGGTTAATGTATATGTACAAAAATCTAACAGACAACAATCATAACACTTTTGTTCGCCCTGTGTTGTGGACAGGATATTAAAATCCAACAATTTACTCATCTTTCTCCTGACTTCGTGTGCGTGCGTTCGTGCGTGCGTGCGTGCGTGCGTGCGTGCGTGCGTGCGTGCGTGCGTGCGTGCGTGCGTGCGTGCGTGCGTGCGTGTGTGTGTGTGTGTGTGTGTGTGTGTGTGTGTGTGTGTGTGTGTCTGTGTGTGTGTGTGAGGGAGACAGACAGACAGACAGACAAAGACACAGATAGAGACAGAGAGAGACAGAGAGTATGTGTGTGTGCGCGCGCGCACACGCGCACCAATGTTTTCCTATGCTGTGTAGTAGTTTCTCTTTTTATGATGGGCGTGAATGAGTATATTTGTTTGTATACATATGGGGGTCACTTGGTATCTGCAATTGCGCTTTGACCAATGCAATGCAGTGGCTGACGGAGCTGCGTGTGTGGCCAGGTTTGTTACGCCGACAGATCGGTAGTCACACGTCGTCTTCGGAGGATTTAAAAACAATTTTAATGGAGTTGCAGTGTATTGCTCTATGTACGTAACAATGATCACGAACGAGCAAAATAAAACAAAAATCCATTCCTCGTACTTTCACGTGGCGAAATAAATATCAATGAATGAATGAATGAAAATGTATATATAGCGCATAAACAAATTCCACACAAAACTTGCGTGGTCATAGCGCCAGATACACACAGTGCATACATGTAAGCTCTCGCCAGCTAACAACTACCGATGGACACTCGTACTAATAAAGTAGAAACAAAGTACTGATGTGATATGCATCTCTCCGTCCATCTCTCTATCTCGTCAATCAAAACTCTTTGATGAAACTGTCTCTTTACAGCTTCAGAGGGGATCCCAAGTCTCTATCTACAGGCCTTAGTGGGCACAAGCTTGATCGAAGAGTGGACTCAGAAACCAAGCCGATTCGTTTTGGGAGAGATGCCATTGCCCATTCTACCCTGTCAAGTATGATCACTATGCAGACAGTTTCCAGCGGTTCTTCCCATTCCTGTTGGTCATGTCCTTCCTTCTTCCAGTCATTCAAGGCACGAAAGCGATTGTCAGCGAAAAGGAGAAAAAGCTCAGGGTATGAAAGCTATGTATTACTTAACACCGCCGTGAAGGCAAGTGTTTAACCCTTTCACTGCCCGCAGGTCACACAAAAACGGCCAATAAAGTGCGAAATTTGAAATTCTTCTGCATTTTTTTCTTTTTTTCTTTTTCGAATTAGCATGTG
>OY757556.1:12737726-12747726 GCA_963584105.1 Alviniconcha strummeri
TAGCCGCTCAGTGTTCTGTGCGTGTATCAATCTCAAATGCCCTTTGGTGTTCTGTGCGTAACTGAAGTGTCCTGTGCGTTTTTAGTTTCACAGTGTTGGCCCTTTGGTGTTCTGTGCCTTATTGAAGAGCCCTGTGTGTTTTCAGCTGAGTAGTGCTAGCCGCTCAGTGTTCTGCGTGTTTTCAACTGAGCAGTGCGGGCCCCTTGGTGTGTACCTACTTGAAGTGCCCTGAGTGTTTTCACCTTCACAGTGTTATCCCTCTGGTGCTTTGTGTGTGTACCTACTTGAAGTGCCCTGTGTGTTTTCACCTTCACAGTATTATCCTTCTGGTGCTTTGTGTGTACCTACTTGAAGTGCCCTGGTGTTCTGTGCCTTACTGTAGTGCCCTGTGTGTTTTCAGCTGAGCTGTGTGGGCCCCCTGGTGTTCTGGCTGGGCAACATGATCTGGGATTTCCTCAGCTGCGCGCTGCTGGCCATACTGCAACTCATCATATTTGTATTCATGAAGGCAGAGGACTACACGGGCACTGGTCAGCTGCCGCTGGTGCTGCTGCTGTTCTTTATGTTCGGACTGGCTATGCCGCCCTTTGCTTACCTCATGCACTTTCTCTTCAAATCGCCAGCCACGGGGCTGGTGGTCTTGATGTTCATCAACATCCTTGGCGGTAAGGGACGAAGGAAGTGCATTCAGTTCAATTCAATTCAAAAACTTTAATCATCCCACAAGGGCAGTTTTGTTGTGGTCATGGCGGGGTCATAATAAATACATAAAGTTAAGAGAACAGTACAACAAACAAAAGAGTCTCACTTTAACCGTAGCATAGTTATAAATATAGAACAATTATGACTTCATCATAAAATAGTAATGAAGTTGAGATCACATACTTGTAAAACAATGAATTAAAGTATCACACAGCAATTAAAACAGTATCACACACACTCACACACACACACACACACACACACACACACAACACACACACACACACACACACACACACACACACACCTTGGCACAGTCACACACACACACACACACACACACACACACACACACACACACACACACACACACACACACACACACACACCACCACCACCACCACCACCACCACCACCACCACCACCACACACCATCACACACGATCATACACACACACACACACACACACACACACACACACACACACACACACACACACACACACACACACACATACAGCATCACCCACCCACGGCACAGTCACACACACACACACCATCACACACACACACACACACACACACACACACACACACACACACACACACACACACCACACACACTTCATGTATACTGCGACTGGCATAAAAGAGTTCTTGAATCTGTTTGTTTTACAAATGGGGCATCTAAGATGACGACCTGATGGGAGAGTAGTAAATACCTGGTTTAAAGTATGATCCTTCTTCGTTAAAATAGAGCGGGCTTTCCGTAAGATCTTCTGTTCACAGAAAAGAGCCAGGTCTCTCTGGGAAACTGCAGTTATCTTGGAGGCGATACGGACAATTCTTTGCAGGCTGTTCCTGTTCTTCACTCCCAAGCTGTGAAACCAGCAGATGAAAGAGAATGACAGAACACTCTCAATAAAAGATTTGTAAAAAAAAGAGTTTAAATCTTTTGGTCAACAGAGAAATAATTCAGCTTTCGCAAGAGATTCAGCAGCTGTTGCCCCTTCTTTACAATTTCTTCAGTGTTGTCATCCCATTTCAGCTTGTCGTCAAAGATGGTGCTAAGGTACTTGTATTTACTGAAAATTTCAACTTCGTTATTGTGGATAATGGTCTTCCCAGCACTTAAATCAACAATCACCTCATTGGTTTTAGTCACATTAAGATCTAAATAACTGTTGTCGCACCAGTCAACAAACTCAGTTATGGCGGGTCCATGGTACTGCTCAGATCCCTGAAGTAGTGAAAGTAGAGCACTGTCGTCTGCAAATTTTACCAGAAACCTATTTAAGTGGTTACTTCTGCAGTCGTCTGTATCTAGAATGTAGAGAACTGGAGACAGGACCCACCCCTGAGGAGACCCAGTACATGTCAGTAACAGCTCTGAAAAACAGCCGTTGACAAAAACTCTTTGCAATCCGTTGGTGACTAAATCAATGACCCATAGAACTAAATGATTGTCCAGACCAAAATATGAGACAAGTTTGTTTGCTAGAATGTGTGGCTGTATGGTGTTAAAAGCAGAAGAAAAATCAGCGAATAAAATTCTCGCACGAATCTGAAGCCCCTCAAAATGTCTGTACGCACGTACAAGGTGTTCAAGATGAACAGTTTGGCATCATCAACACCCCTCCCAGACCGGTAAGCAAACTGAAGAGGATCTAGGTTACACTCAGTGACAGCTCGAATGAAGAACTTAATGATTTTTTTCCAACGTTTTCATAACAAGGGAGGTTAGTGCAATAGGTCGAAAGTCGTTAGGTAGTTTCGGGTTATCCTTTTTAGGTATCGGAATTACAGTTGAAAGTTTCCAAATGTCGGGGATGGTGCATGCAAGTACTATGGTGAACGTGAATCCTATCCTCGCTAGGAGTTGACTTCATGCTACCGTTCTCAAACAAGATCGAAACACACAAATGGTTATGAAGAACACGTGTTTTGTTCCTATGGGTGCTTATCTGAAAGGTTCGGCCTGCCTATAAGTAGCGGACCGGGAAATTTGAAACAAATTCTCTTCAAAGTATGACACGGTCACATCCCTGCTGGGTTATCACAAATATCTGGAAATCAGACCATCGTTTGAATACACTTGGCACAGACATGGAATTCACTCTCAGCTATCTATCTGCTAAATCTTTGTGTTGACGAAGGTGATTTTGGCTTATTTCAGGACTCAAAAGAGTTGAAGCGAAGACAATTTGAATACAAATGGGCGGGGCTTATCTAGTGACGTGGACAGTGCTATGCTTTGGGTTTCACACACATCGGTCACTTCAACATTCCAAGTACAGCCGTTACTGTCAAAGAGTTGCTTTCTGTTCACGATTTACGCCCCAAAAAGCCTCACCTCTCTGCCCAAATTAAGATTTACCCGAGTGCGCATGCGCGAATTTTCACAGCCCGAAAGTATACCTTCGGGAACCGAGGCTTTAATTAAGTGACTTAATCCTGTTGGTTCCAGGATCAAAACACAAAATATTCAAGAGAACGCTTATTTTAATCAGAGATGGGGGGGGGGGGGGGGGGGATTTTCTGTGAAGACACTACTGAAAGATGATACACAAGAAGACGATGATATAATGAAAATAGATCTGTTATAATTTCCATTCCACGCTTGCATTCTGTGCTTGCATTCTGCCGCCAACTTATCCGCCAACTGCAAAACAAACAGATCAAATTTCATTGGTATCATAGTGTGTTAGTGTGTTAATCTTCCTGTTTTGTTTGTTGCTTGAGAAAGTGATTACAGTCCAGATTCGCACAGGTTTTGTACTGTGTAATAAAAAGTAAGCGTTTTTTGTTTGTTTGTTTGTTGTTGTTGTGCTTTCGGTTTGCTTTCAAAAAGAGTGTTGTCACCTCGCGCCCAACCGAATGGAGGCCGGCGATGTCTGATGTCCCCCTCCTGTCTGGAATGTCAGGGCCGTCATTTGATTCCCCTCTTCTATCTCCTCTCTTGATTTTTCTGCCTAGTCCTCTTGCTCTTTTTGTCTTGTCATTTTTCTGCTAATGGTCTATTCTCCTGACTTTTTTTTCCAGAAAACTCTCAAATATCTGTCGTTAAAGTTTAGGATTTTTGTATGGCTCTTGTTGAGCAGCTAGGGGATGGTATTGGTAGGTGGTATGTGCAGCTTGCTGTCATGCCGTATGGAACTGGTATTTGCCATTATGCATTTATATATAAAATATCATATTGTGTCTTACCATTCCTTTTTTATATTTTTCTTTAACCTGGTATTGATAAATTATACGGAATGGTCAACGATACCAGCATGTCCTAGCCTTATGTGCTCTTTTAACAGAGGTAATATTGAACATTTGTGTCTGGTGATTGTGTATGTGTGTTTTATGTTTGTGAATTGATTTTGGTTTTGTAGATTGACTTGACAGCGGGTTGATAAATATGCGAGAAGAGTTTAGAAATGTGTATTTGCTTATGACCTGAGTTTGACTATTCGAGGTGACCCTGTGTGGTTGACAGGAAATTAAAATCCAATTACTACTACTACCAAACTCTCTGCTTCTATTGCAGGTTCTATTATTCCATTAATTGTCCTCATCCTGTCTTTGACCAAACCCGTGGCCGAGAATATTGTACGCTGGGTGTCCAGGTTCCTCTTCCCAAGCTACAACTTGCTTCACGGTATCCAAAACATCCACATGAACTTCGTGGCCATTGGTCTCCGCAAAAATCTGTCAGGGAAAGTTTCCGATGGTTCGTATAATTCGGTCGGAAATAATTGTTTCTTTGTTTTGTATCGCCAAATACTGAAGTCTTTCGGAGAATGCGTTCGTTCAGTTTTAGAAAGCCGCTGGCGATCTGTTTAATTTGCCAACGCCATCGTCTCAATTCAAACCACACATCAAAGCCTTCCTTTTCTCCTAAACGTTCCCACAAAATCTACTTACTCTTTCTAAAACTGTTCTGCCGGCGAGTGATTCATCTGCGTATGGTGGGTTGACCGTGGAAAGATGCACATGGAGGGGGACGTTGAGAGAGAGAGAGAGAGAGAGAGAGAGAGAGAGGGATGGAGCTTGAATGTGTTTTTGTTCTTCCTCTGTTATTTTTCTTTCTTTCTATCATACAAACAATACACATGCCCATTTGCACGCCTAGAACTATACCAGAGTATTTATGCACGTTAACATGTATCATTTGTCCCTCTTCTCTCTCTCTCTCTCTTTCTCGTGTGCATGAACGTTAGATTTACGTTCGCGCACACACACACACACACACACACACACACACACACACACACACACACACAAACACAAACACACACACACATACACACCACACCACACCACACCACACCACACACACATACACTCACCATACACATTCACCATACACATTCACCACACACACCCACACACACACACGCACACATACACACACGCACCATACACACACACACACACACACACACACACACACACACACACACACACACACACACACACACACACCATACACACACACACACCACACCACACCACACCATACAACACACACACACACCACACCCCTCCTCGTACACACACACACACAACAAACGCAACAAGCACGTACGCATACACGCGCGGTCGCACGCACGCATGCACGCGTACACACACGGTTGACAATTAATATAAACGCCCTTTGATTTCGTCGTGCAGATGCCTTTTGCTTAGGGTCATATATCAGTGGAAAAGCAATAGGGTGTTACTACCCTAGGGACAGCTACTTGGCGTTTGAGGGACCTGGCATCGGCACCAGTGTGTTCACCATGTTCCTCCAAGGTGTTGTGTTCTTTGCCTTGGTCATCTTGTTAGATGGACGGTACTTGGTATTCTGGTACAACAGAAGGTAAGGGTATAGGGGAAGTGATCGCTTCTGGTTACCCTTATTGCTTACCTGACCTTACTATTACAACGTGGTATCCACATACGCACACACACACACGCACGCACGCACACACACACACACACACACACACACACACACACACACACACACACACACACACACACACACACACACACACACACACACACGAACGCATGCACGCAAACACACAGAGTTATGGATAGGAGCCGGTCTAAGCTAAACAATTCCACATGACTGATAGGATTCGAACCCAAGACCTTCCGAACGACAGGCCGAAGCGCTAACCACTACTCTACGGATGCTGGTGAACGCGCGTTGTGTTGTTTGATGCGCCTGTCTACTTGGGCAGAGATATGTAGGTAAAATGGAGAGGTTCATCGCTATTGGGCGGTTCAGGTGGGGTTGTTAACTCCTTTGACTTTTGCAGTAACTTGTTGCTCGTGCTATAAGATGCCCCAAAAAGCACTTTTTCCACGAAATCGCAATCTTCTGGTCAGCCAAAAAACGAGGCGAAGACACTTTTAATGACGAGGCAAAGATACCCTCCATCCCCTTTCTGCGGTAATTTCTGCAACTGCAACAGTGGTGGCGTTTGTACGGCTTCGCAATTCTAGGTTCAAATCGGCCCGGAAATGACGATGCGACCTCTCGCGATTTCTTGAGCGAAAGATTACAAAGGGCATTCACTCGTGCAAACCAGCTTCACTGAACCGCCCAATACACTTGACAGTGGGGCGGTCCATTTGCAGTCATCCATTTTTCATTGTTACTGTCATTATGGTCAAAGGGTCATGTGCAGCGTCAAATGTGTGGCTACAGATTATCAATCAGCGCATATCATTTTAATGTGACCTTGGTGTTTTTTGCTGGTATTGGTGTATTATGTATTGTGACAAAGCCCCAGCCAAGGCATAACATTTTAAAGTGGCCTTGGTGTTTTTTGCTGGTATTGGTGTATTGTGTATTGTGACAAAGCCACAGCCAAGGCATAACATTTTAATGTGGCCTTGGTGTTTTCGCCTGTGTCAGTGTGTTGTGACACAGGTTCGAGCCATGGCATAGCAACAATTTAAAATGGCCCTAGTGTTTTCGATGATGTCAGTGTGTCGTGACACAGTCCAAGCCAAGGCCTTGGTGTTTTCGCTGGTGTCGGTGTGTCGTGACACAGTCCAAGCCAAGGCCCTGGTGTTTTTGCTGGTGTCACTTTGTCGTGACACAGTCCAAGCCAAGGCCTTGGTGTTTTCGCTGGTGTCTGTGTCGTGACACAGTCCAAGCCAAGGCCTTGGTGTTTTCGCTGGTGTCACTTTGTCGTGACACAGTCCAAGCCAAGGCCTTGGTGTTTTCGCTGGTGCCAGTGTGTCGTGACACAGTCCAAGCCAAGGCCTAGGTGTTTTCGCTGGTGTCAGTGTGTCGTGACACAGTCCAAGCCAAGGCCTTGGTGCTTTCGCTGGTGCCAGTGTGTCGTGACACAGTCCAAGCCAAGGCCTAGGTGTTTTCGCTGATGTCAGTGTGTCGTGACACAGTCCAAGCCAAAGCCTTGGTGTTTTCGCTGGTGTCAGTGTAGTTATTTGTGACACAGCCCAAGCCAAGGCATTCTCTTCCTCTCTTCCCAACACAGTGTCTCCAAGGAAGGCTTGACGGAGGAAGACGATAACGTAGCCGCCGAAAGGACACGTATCAATGCCTCGCCGGTCTCCGCCTTGTGTGAGAAAGATTCGCTGCTGCTGGTCAACCTATCGAAGAAGTACGGCAGCTTCTTCGCCGTTGACCGCGTGTGCGTGGGGATACCGGACGAGGAGTGCTTCGGTCTGCTGGGTCAGAACGGGGCGGGCAAGTCGAGCATCTTCAAAATGCTGACGGGCACCACCTTCGTCACTGCCGGCAGCGCCTACCTCAGAGGCTTTGATGTCAGAACCAAGATCAGTAAGGTAACAAATAGGTTAGCATGATAATGGTAGCAACAGAAATAGCAATAATTATGTACTCTTTTATGTGCTGGTTCTCCGAACTGACACAAAGCTCATTACAAGGCAAAGAGAACAGAATTCAAAACAAATTAGCTCGTGCCTGCGCGTGCACACACGCGCACGCACGCACATTCAGACAGACGGACAAACACACACGCGCGCACGCGCACACACACTGTTTGTAGGATAGCTTGAAGAGGCGATATTTTAGAGCTGATTTGAAAGATGAGAGTGTTAATGATAACCTAACGTTGTATTCCTTGAAAGACGAGCTGCGTGATCATGTGCGGTATTTCGTGATAGAGGAGCAGACATGAACATGTAACGGCCATATCCTGAGTGGTATTCCTTGATAGACGAGCAGACATGAACATGTAACGGCCATATCCTGAGCGGTATTCCTTGATAGACGAGCAGACATGAACATGTAACGGCCATATCCTGAGCGGTATTCCTTGATAGACGAGCAGACATGAACAAGTAACGGCCATGTCCTGAGTGGTATTCCTTGATAGACGAGCAGACATGAACAAGTAACGCCATGTCCTGAGTGGAGAGATGAACAGTGTCTATGTTACAGATACAGACCAACATCAGATACGTCTGACAGATTCCAGCCTTAATTAATAATGAGCCAAGTGTGTATGTTAAAGATGCAGACCAACATTAGATACGTCTAGCACATGCCAGCCTTACTTGACAAAGAGCTGGCAGAAAGAGTAACTATGTGCAATGTCTATGTTAAAAATGCAGACAAACATTAGATGCATCTGGCAAATGCCAGCCTTAATTGACAGTGAACTGGCAGAAAGAGTAACTATGTGCAGTGTCTATGTTGAAGATGCAGAGCGACATTAGATACGTAACTATGTGCAGTTTGTATGTTAATGATACAGGCCAACATTAGATGCGTCTGGCAGATGCCAGCCTAAATTGACAGTGAGCTGGCAGAAAGAGTAACTATATGCAGTGTTTAAAGAAGCAGACCAACATTAGATGCGTCTGGCAGATGCCAGCCTTAATTGATAATGAGCCCGCAGAGAGATTAACTATATGCAGTATGTATGTTAAAGATGCAGACCAATATTAGATGCGTAAGGCAGATGCCAGCCTTAACTGACAAAGAGCTGGCAGAAATGGGAGCTATGTACACTCTCTCTGTTAAAGATGCATACCAACATTAGATGCGTCTGGCAGATGCCATACTTACTTAATATTGAGCTGGAAGAAAAATTAACTATATACAATGTGTTTGTTAAATTAACTATATACAGTGTGTATGTTAAAGACACAGACCAACATTACATGCGTCTGGCAGATGCCGGCCTTAATTGATAATGAGCCAGCATAGAGAATAACTATGTGCAGTATGCATGTTGAAGATGCAGACAAACATCAGATGCGTCTGGCAGATGCGAGCCTTAAATGACAATGAGCCAGCAGAGAGAGAGTGCATGACCATGTACAGTGCTTTTGCTACGGGCAGCTTCGGGTGCTGACTTGATACACGAGTTGCCTGAAGCATTAACCGTTGACTGTTTTTCAATGGTACAGGTACAGGCCATCCAGGGGTACTGTCCACAGTATGACGCCTTGATGGACGACTTGACCGGCAGGGAGACTTTAAGCTTGTATGCCAGGCTCAGGGGGGTGCCAGAAAACAAGGTGAAGAGCTGTGTCAGCTGTCTGCTTGACGTCCTGATGCTACAGCACTGTGCTGATGAACATGCCGGTAAATACAGGTAGGTTCTTAATGATAATAATAATAAGTCTTTGCCCACTGCTGGTGACCGTGCTCGAAGGCAGACGATGGGCGCACCCCTGTCATCCACTTTCGGTCACGGTCATACCACTACATGATGTACGATCAGTTTCTATGGGAAGCGATAGACTGCGACGTCATTAGTATTACTCTGTCGGAGTCGGACGGAGCTGTAACAGCACCCTTCGTGAGTATAGAGCAAGTTTGAAAACTACATAATTACATCACACGATCAGTCGCTCACGGTGACGTTGCGGTCTGTGCCTGGTTTTCTTTTCCTCTAGCCACTATTTCAAATACAATAGCAAAAATTCGACCAAGAGAAAAAATAGACAATACTTTACAAGAGAACCTCAATGAAACCCTGAAAGAATGCCGAGCCTGAACTAACCACTCGGGGCGATACGGCCCGATATATACTCTCTCGTCGTATTCCCATGATTATCTCCCCGTCACGATTCGTTGTACCTCCTCCATCCAGAGGCATCAACCGATGACAGTGGTTTCTTTGAAAGTTACTCACAGACTCAGCATCAAAGAAGATGTTTCTTTGTCCAGTCCAGGCCATCTGTCAACGAGCCTAAATCGGACTTCATGTGACCGTTGTCCGGCCGTTCCTATCACAACAATCACTCCCCGTCAACAACAACGAGTACGAGGTTGATCGTTAAATCGTGTGGCCCTGTAGGGACGCCA
>OY757556.1:12752726-12786177 GCA_963584105.1 Alviniconcha strummeri
TAATGCTATTTTCTTCCACCCATTGCGCCAGACGTTTGCTCCGGCAAAATATAACTATCAGTCTTACTACTGGTATTTAACAGGGGTATGCCCATGTAGTTGTTCGGCGAGTTGATGTTACCTTTTTTCATGAAGTGGTTGTATGATCGACTCGCACCAGTGCAGTAGATACGTCCCAGAGTCAGTTTATTGAAATATTTGGTTAAAAACACTACTGCGCAATGTGCAGAGTATTTGTAGAATTCTCCATTGAATCCATCTGGGCCAGGTGCTTTGCCACTTAACGACTGAATGGCGTACCTAACTTCTGTTATATCACATTCCAACCAGTCGCAGTTTATTTCAGAGTTAAGCGCGAGGTGAGGTCAGTTGCCACGCGGATGTTGAATGTGTCCTATATCGCCTTCCTTTCATCCCTCTCCTGCAGCACCGATATCTTGTCCCTCCACCTCTGGAGTCGGGCGATCAGAGGTCGTGGGCGGTTGATGTCACCGCTCTTGGGGCCTGTGCGGTGTGCTCTTTCCACATTGTCCCTGGTCCACGCTTTTTGCGAGTACAATCTGTTCAAGAGTTGAACACTCTTCCTCACACAGTCCTCGCTGGTTTCGTCAGGTTCTTCGTACACATTAAAAACTCTGACGTTATTGCGCCTAGAGAAGAATTCTAGTTTGTCCACCTTGGCGTCTGTACTCTGGCATAAGTCATGAAAGTGGTTCTTCCAGTCGTGGAGGTTACCACCTAGGTTCTGCAGAATCTCACGCTTTGCAGAGAGATAACGAACGTCGTTCTTAAGCTGGTCGTTCTCGATCTGAAGGGACTGGCACCGGGTGTCCAGGTTGCAGATGGTGTTGGAGAGCGTCGTCTGCTGACGGTCCATCGCTGCAGGCGCTTCGCGGTGTCATGTGACAGCTGTAGGATGTAATATGCTTCCATTCGTGTGAGTGCTTCGCTGGGTCCCGAAGCGCTGATAGTGGTGTTAGCGCTGTGGTGGCGTGTCTGGTTGGCAGATCGCTCGCCGGCACTGCATGCCGCTTGCCGAGTGATGATGTCCGTGGTGACACCGTGTCGGGTCGGTGGCTGGTACCACGGGTAGTTCTGCCTTTCTCCAGGCCCTGGGCCTGGGTTTGATTCAGCGTCTTCGCAGGTCAGTAAATGGCCAGCAAGAAACACCACAGCCGTGTACATGATAAGAGATGTGTGGCATCACTGTCTTGATGAGTGAACAGTTTGTTTGCCACTGTACGGCTTGGCACCGTTCGTAAACAACACCAGTAACACAGTACAGAACAACAGCGTGAGAGCGAAGCTCAGTGGCCAGCATAGCTTGATCACGCTAGCACGTGCAGATCTTGCCTTCTCTGCTCTTTTAGACATGTAATTTTGAAAATTCCAATAAAATACTTTACAGGAAGTTCTTGAAGTCAAATTTGGTATCGGCATGATCAGACGAGCATCATGCGTACACTTCCAGGCAGAGGCTTGTCACTAATTGGTCTGATTAGCAAAACTTGACAGAGCGATGTCAAGAAGCGTCCGGTCTGCTAGGTTAGAACAGCTCGCCTCCAAAGGGGAGAGAGAGAGAGAGAGAGAGAGAGAGAGAGAGAGAGAGAGAGAGAGAGAGAGAGAGAGAGAGAGAGAGAACTAGAAAGAGGGGAGAGAATGGAGAGTTAGTATAGAGGAGAGAAATGCGCAACGCGATGACCCATGTCTACTTGCAGCATGGAGGAGTGTGAAGCACTGTGCACCCGCATTACCATCATGGTCAACGGCCGCTTCGTGTGCCTGGGCAGCCCCCAGCACCTCCGGTCCAAGTTCGGCCAGGGCTACACGCTGGAGGCCAAGATGGCCACCCAGGAGGGCGGCAACCCGGCGCCCGTCGAGCCGCTGGTGGCTCATGTCCAGCAGCACTTCCCCAGTGCCAAGCTCTTCGACTCGCACGACGGCTACGCGCACATGCAGGTGCCGGATCCCAGCGTGCGTGTAGCTGACGTGTTCGCCGTCATGGAGGAAGCCAAGGACAAGCTGGAAATGGAGCAGTACGGCGTGCACCAGACCAACCTGGAGCAGGTGTTTCTGGCCTTCACCTCCCGGCAGAGCCAGTCCAAGGACAGCGGCAGCAAGGGGCTCTGCTCTCTTCTTTGCTGTCGATCTTGACACTAGAAGCAGGTTTAAGGCAGGGTTGAGGGAGGGGGAAGGTGTAGAACTCCACCACCAAGTCTTGTCTTTGCTGTCAATCTTGACACTGGAAGCAGGTTTTAATACGGAATGGGGGGGGGGGGGGGCGGTGAGGAGGAGGGGGGAAGGTGTAGAACTCCACCACCAAGTCTTGTTTTTGCTGTAGATCTTGCCACTGGAAGCAGGTTTAATGTGGGTGGGGGGTAGAACACCACCACCACTCTCGTGTTTGATGTCGATCGTGACCCTGGAAGCAGGTTTTAATGTAGGTTGGGGGAGGGGGGGGGGGTGAAAAACACCACCACCAAGTCTCGTGTTTGCTGCCAGTCTTGACACTGGAAGCAGGTTTAATGCGGAGTGGGGGGGGAGGGGGGGGGGGGGAATACCACCGAGTCTTGTCTTTGTAGTTGACACCACAAGCAGGCCTAAGGTGGGAGGGAAGGAAGGATAGAAGAAAGACAGGACAGAGAACGGAAAACAAAAACAACAAACAAACAAAAAACACTAACCTTGGGACATTTCCAGCAACAAGCAAGAAGCAGAATTATGTAGATAAATAAATGACTGCGAACATGCTCCCGCCGCATGAATAAAAATACTTTTTTTTAATGAAGAAAAACAAATCACATTCTCAAAAAATGACAAATTTAAAACAAGATATTACAACAACAGCAAAGTTACTGGCTTTATGTAGGTGTGCAGTGCCTGATGTTTTGATATGAGAAAGGTTTCTTTGTATTTTGGGGTTCTTTGAAATGCTGGTATTTTGCCTACACCTACAACACACACACACACACACACACACACACACACACACACACACACACACACACACACACACACACACACACACACACACACACACACACACTATTTCAGTGGTTGAGAGAGAGGAATAAGAGAGAGAGAGTCATACTTTAAACACAAAAGATAAGCAAGTGATAACGGTTGCATCTCATGCCTTTCCTTTCGGTCTGAAGCAGCGGTGCAATATTTCTTTGTGATTGCCCTTTGCTTTAATGAGTAGATGAAAATGTTAACATTTGCTTTTCCCTTTTGCAATTTTGATTTGAAAATGTGGAATTTTGCAATCAAAATAATTAGGTCCAAAACTGTGTCAGTCTGTACGTTTTGGTCAAAACCAAACAAAATCAAAGGCAAATTCAATTCCACTTTTATGTTCCTACCGATCAGTGCACTGAAAAGATTGGACAGCTGGACACTCCCAAAAATAAATGGACTAATGTTTATTCTTCATGGCTGCAAAAATCACACATTAGAGTTTCTGTTAAGGATTCTCAAGTACAAATAACGTCCCGTTGGTAAAAGTCTGTGCAAAATCCTGAATTGAAATCATCTGAGTTGCGTATCTTTTGTTGTCAGAATCGGCTTACAGAATACTTTTTTCCCAGTTCAACTCAGCAAAAACCTGATTCCATTTGCATACACTTTTTGGCGTTTGACTGTATTCATTTAGAATTGAGTACACTCCTCTTGAGCCCCGTTTCAAAATAACTGACCGTGGTTTTGAGTCTGAATCAAGAAGGACAGCAGTGTTTTCACTCTTAAATAAAAAAAATCCTGTTATGTCATTACTGACAAAACCGATCCGTGATAAGTGAGAAAATCCAACCCCACGTTTGGAAACCTTTCCTGAAAATCAGCAAAGGCGAGATATTCCCCCTGGAAATGAAATGTTTAACCATTGTCACACAGTTTTCAAGCAAGAGTCTATCACGAAAAGTGTTTTTGTCTCTCACAATATTAGAATTATAGTGTATATGCTCTGATAAAAAATCTGTAAAATCTTTTGGTTGATATTTTGCACAAAATCTTTTATAATGTATTAGCACTTGAACCCAAAAAGGTTCTCAATTTGCTGATAGACAATACTGGCGCATTCCCCTCCGAATCCTCGGATATTAGCAAAAATTGGATAAACAGCAAACAAAACGTTCTTTGCTGGACAGTTGTCATGGTGGAAAATTCGTCGCAGGCAGTTTATTTTCTTGGCTGACAAATACTCGTGTATATTTACCATTTTTAGACCAACTTGCTCAAAACCTGACAAAACCAGTCTTGTTCGGTCAAAGGTTGGCGCCATGAAATGACAGCGGTGAAGCAGACAAAAGAACATGAAGAATGATTAGTTGGCAGTTAAACCCAAGGCCGCTCACACAGAGAAAGGGAACAAAAAACTAAATTAAAGCTCTGTAAAAGAAATTGTGATGATCAGCTTAAAAAAAAGTATGTGTGTATGTGTGAGGCGGAAACCTGCGGGAACTTTGCCAAAAACCACTGTGGACTTCATGTGTTTGTTTGTGTGTGTGTGTGTGTGTGTGTGTGTGTGTGTGTGTGTGTGTGTGTGTGTGTGTGTGTGTGTGTGTGTGTGTGTGTGTGTGTGTGAGTGAGTGAGAGAGAGAGGTGTGAGAAAGAGATAAAATAATACTTTATACTACACAAGGATAATCTCTCCCTGCTGACAAACACAGCAACACTCAATACGTCAAACAACAATACAAATAATTGCGGCAAACTAAAGTCATTTTAAGAACAAAACAAAACTATTGCTGTCTAAAGCTTCGCAACATACGAAATCAGCAAAGTAAAACAAAGACATATCTGAATTGTCAGGAGAGAAATAGAGAGAGAGAGAATTACAAAATAATTTTAAACGAATAAAGGAAAGCGACAGAAGTGTGAATAACGTTTAGCTCGACTGGCAAGAGACCGACAACGTAGATACAGGTCGTGGCTGGTAAACCTGGCTGACCAGGTGGAGATCGGTGCACAAGGTTAGACGTCTACGATAGGAAACTGGCAAACTTCTTTCTTGATTGATAGGAGTAGTCTACCGGAACCATATGTTTAAATATTCTACGAAGTACTACCTGCTTCCGTAAGTGTGTGTTTCTGGCGTGCCACCGCCGGTAGGTTTTTCTTTTCAGTATTATTATTATTATGGTGTCTAAAATATTTCCCGTAGTAGCATCCGATCAATACGCTGAGAAAGAATTGTCACCCAACACTCTGCATCTCGGTCCATCGCCGAGCATTATTAGTAAACGGCAGCTGCAAGTCTCATCCACTATAGTGAAGTACACATAGCACGGTTAGGAGATTTATTCAAAGAAAGATATAAAGTTATTCACACAGTCATCGGTTAAGTCTCCCGACAAATTATTAGGCCTGAGCAGATTACGTGACTGAGACAATGCCATTGTCAATTGTTTGTAGGCCGAGTCTATAAAACCTTGTGTAAAGCAACAAAATGTAATGAAGTAATATGCATTCCGTAAATAGCTGCACCCGGGGGAGATCCCCAATCTATTTTTAGACCACTACAGTTATTTGTAAATTGCCGGATATCAACAGGACAAAAGCAGAAATTAATGCTACAGAATAATCGCACATAATAACAATTCATGCAAAAAATAGTTGTTTTTAGCCAAATCGGCGTGGGCCAGTCCCTTTAATGGGTCGTCAACTGTCTTCTTCTTCCACAGTCAATAAATATGTTGATTATTCTGCTCCTTTTAGGGGAGATCTGCAGGAGCATATAATTTATAAAATATATACATTAAAGAACTAGTTTTATTGGGAGCGGGAAAGCCTGGACGCAAAGGTCTCAAGAGTGTTAGCCACAAGTTCCTGAAGGGAAGGGCATTCCAATCTCTGATGGTTCGGGGGAGGAAAGAGTGTTGTCAGTACAGCGTTCTGAACTGTTGATGATGTGTCAGCGAGATGCTAACCAGTTTCAGTTGGCCCATTTTTCAGTCCAGAAGAAAATCTGCTAGATTGTCCATGAAGCACAAAGTCGCCCACAAACTGGTCCACATATGCAGCAGACGTCTGAAACCTCCAAATAGAAAGACCCGTCATCAGCACTGCGACACCTTCCAAATCCCAGCCTCCAGAACCAACTATGGAAATTCTCTTTCTACTCCCGGGCCATTGCTGACAGGAATGCCCTTCCTGAACCTTCACTGTGACCTTGACCTTGAATACAGCAAAGCGACCTTTTCACAAGACACTCCAGCTTATGACCATGCACTGTAAAACTAAGTTGGTCGCCAAAAAATCAGCAGTTCAGAACATATAATAGAAATAGTCATGATTTCATTGTATGAACCCAAACTCAGTTACTGTGACCTTGACCTTGAAGATAGCAACCCATTTTTCGCACATAACACTGGCTTACAATACAATTTTATTGCCTCTGTGTAGAGAAATTTGCTTTCTGGCTCGTCATTTACATAAAAACATTCAATACAGTTAACAATAAAACATCAACAACTCGATGAAACACGGAGCTAAAAACTGCTCAAATATAAGGAAAA
This sequence comes from Alviniconcha strummeri, assembly GCA_963584105.1. NCBI lineage: Eukaryota > Metazoa > Mollusca > Gastropoda > Provannidae > Alviniconcha > Alviniconcha strummeri. The sequence goes on from OY757556.1 coordinate 12,759,242, forward strand.
TACTTAATAACAATATAAACACACGCGCGCGCACGCATACACGCACCCACTCACCCACCCACCCACACACGCATTATTCTTCTGGCTCACCAATAACTTAAAACATTCAATAAATTACAATAAAATAAAATTCCTTAAACAACAAAACACTAAAATCAAAACACTCAATCGACCACAACATATAAATCATAGGCAGCATTTATGAAGTAATATATTAAATCCAGGCAGTATATAATTCCTCACACACACGCACGCACGCACGCATGCACGCACACACACACACCCCCACACACACACCCACACACACACACACACACACACACACACACACACACACACACACACACACACACACACACACACACACACACATTATTCTTCTGGCTCATCAATAATTGAAAACATTCAATAAATATAATAAAACAATCATTCTTTAAGTAAACATCAAAACACTAAAATCGACCGCAACATACAATATATAGACAGCATTTATGAAGCAACATTAAATCTAGGCAATATATATCACACACACACACACACACACACACACACACACACACACACACACACACACACACACACACACACACACACACACACAGGAAAAGAAAAACTAATCGCACACGCACGCACACATGCACACACGCGCACGCCGCCCCCCCCCCCCCCCCCCCCCACACACACACACACACATGGCACACACTCATATGCATGCACACAAATAAATTGTCATGGGCAATACTGCGCACAATTACTATTAGTCAACTCAGAATTAAGATGGTATGCTAATATATCATAAACCTATTTTGCCAGTGAATTAAAAAAGTGACTTAAACATCCATCTGATCAACACTATCACAGGGTGAGTGAAGCTGAGCTTTGAAACCCACAGGGCGAAAATATTAAGTAGCCCGAGAATTTAAAACAGAAATAGCACCTGGGATAAAAGATATTTTTGTACACATTCTTCCTGGCAATCGGCACTTTGTATCGTCGGCCCGACCGGAGTTTCTGAAACTGAAAAAAAGAGGGGGTGCTTTGTGTTGTCTAAGTTTTCCGTTCAACTGCTGTAAGATCTCTTAGGGAGTCTTGTTTTGCACCAATTATCTTTCCTGCCATCCCATCAATACGTGCCAGTTTTGCCTTCCCCTTCACACCCAGGTTCCCATACCAGACAACAATGTTAAAAGTCAAAACGCTCTCCACTAGACTTTTGTACGCAGTTTGTAACAGCTCACGACTAACATCAAAAGATCTCAGCTTTCGCAAGAGATACAAACATTGCTGCGATTATTATTTTTTTATAAGATCTGAGTTGTCACTGAAACTTAGCTTGTTATCTATCAAAGTACCTACATACTTAAAATTTGACACCACCTCAACTGGTTCATTGTTTACCTTGACAGGAACAAATAAAATAAAAATCCCTTGCATCTAGCACTAATTCTTTTGTCTTACCAACATTTATTTCCAAAACGCTATCTTCGTACCATTCATTCAAGAGTGCAACATGTGAAAACTATGTTGCCAGAGAGTCTTTGTTTAACAGCAATCCAACAAGTGCCATATGTTCTCAGCAAACTTAAAGAGGCAGGTTACAGAAGTTTGCAAGTTCATATGGTTAGTATATATAGAAAACAACATGGGTGAAAGGACACACCCTTGAGGTGGCCCGGAATTCAGTACAACCTCTTCAGACAGATATCCATTCACACAAACACGCTGCGGTCGATCTCGGAGAAAATCCCTGATCCACAGTACAAGGTTTGAGTTGACATGCAAATCAATCAGTCTTTTTAGCAGCACATATTGTATTAAACGCACTAGAAAAATCAACAAATAAGATTCTAACATATGACTTAGCTTTCTCTAAGTGTTGTGTAATCAAATTCAGGAGAGTAAGGGAAGCATCTTCAACACCTCTGGAAGCCTTATGTGCAAACTGGAATGGATCCAACTGATCAACAACATCAATTTTCAAGTGTTTAGACACAACCTTTTCAAAACATTTTGCTATGATGGGGGTTAGAGCAAAACGGCGGTAGTCATTCAGTTGAAGAGATGTCGCTTTCTTGGGCACAGGTATTATTGTGGAAGTTTTCCAAGCACGAGGCATAACATGCGAGTCCAAGAATAACTGAAAAATTAAAGTAAAAATATTCCCCAGCTGAGTCGCACAGTTTTTCAAATTCCAACCTTTCAATCCATCTGGGCCAGAGGCTTTGTGCGAGTTCAGTCGACAGAAACTGGTGACTACATCAGCCTTAGAAAGGTCGAGCTGCTCTGGCACAATAGTCTCGCACAGTGTGGCACAGTCCTCACTGAAGTCCCTAACATCAAAGCGAGCGTGAAAAGTATTCAACTCATTGGCAGTATCAACCGAGTTAGCTGAATGAGGCATGGAATGCTTGGTCTGTTGCTTGCCCATCATAGCCCTGAGACCGCTCCATGCCTCTCTAGCATTACCAGTTCTAATTTTTCTTCTACCTTGTTTTTATATCGGAGTCTGGCAGCTCTAGCATTTTTTCTGAACTCTTTCTCTTTTTCCTTATATTCCTCCTTTTTACCCTTCAAAAAAGCTAGTTTCTTTTGATTCAGGTGTACCTTTAAGTCTTTGGTTACCCATGGTTTGTTGTTTGGATATACATGCATTGATTTAGTCTTGATTACAGTCTCCTCGCAAAATTTCACATACGTTACCGTGCCTACAAGCTCGTCGGGATCAGTACCATTATCAGTAAATACATCCCAGTTCGTCGCTTCAAAACGGCCACGGAGTTCCTCTATACTATCATGAGTCCATAACTGACAAGATTTTGTTTGAGTTCCTTCTGTCATTACTTTCTGTCTGTACTTTCGCAACAAATGAACAACGTTGTGATCCGATCGTCCCAAAGGTGGTCTACACACAGGTCTGTAGGCGCTCTCGATGTTTCCATAACACAGATCGATTGTTCTGTTTAGACGGGTTGGACAGGTGATGTACTGCTGGAGGGTGGGAAGGTGGGGGGATAGGTCACAGGAATTAAAGTCACCCAAAATAAAAACAGGCTGGTCGACCGACCTCAAAACCGCCTCGTTTAAATTCTCTGTTATTCTCTCGGCCGCCTTTTTAAAATCAGGGCCAGGAACGTAAACAAGAATGACAGTGATTTGACCAAATTCACGCGGTAAACAGAAGGGGCGGAATGACACAGTCAGCAGCTCAAAGTCACGGGTACACATTCGTTCACGCACGCAGTACTGTGTCGCCCAACTGTCACTGATAAACATACACAAACCACCACCCACACTCTTTTGCACTTATCAGTGTCTGTCTGCACGTACTGTTGTTAAACCAGGAACTAAAATGTTATCAATGTCCTCTGTGAGCCATGTCTCAGGAAAACACATCAAGTAGCTGCGTCGAAAGTTGCCGTCAAACCGAACAAGTGCCGTCAATTCATCCATTTTATTCTGGAGGGCGCGTACATTTGACAGGGTAATAGTGGGAAGGGGGTGTCTGCTACCATGCTTTTTCAGTCGCTCTCTCACTCCTCTTCTCGATCCACGCTTCTTGCTCTTTTTCTCTTTTCCAATCACTTCAACAATGTCACAAAGGTTCAGTTTCAAATCGGGGTACGGTGTGTGGTGTTGGAAGGAGAACAAAAACTCACGTGCAAGATGGCGGGTCTCTCATGTCCGTGTTCACCCTCAAAGAAAATAGCCGGCACAAAGTCACACAGAAGGCAGCACACCACCACAAACAGAATACACTTCGCTGCCATCTTCATACACTTGTATACACACTTTCACAAATGTACAACGTCCACAAGAAACACAGCAGCACAATGACGAGACAGCAAATTGACGAGCCACGGGTCAGCCACAGAGTTGCGCCTCTTATAATGATGTATCACCATACTGGGTTTGGTTACAAATGGTTCAGCGATTCATAAGCTATCATCGAAACTAACATTAACTGAAACTTCTAACCTTGGCTGTGACATTGACCTTGAACACAGCAATCCACTATTTTCACTGGACACTTCATTGCTTATTACGATCTACCATCAAACTGAGTTTGGTTGCAAAAGACTCACTGGTTTAGAACTAATAAAAGGTATAGTAGAAACCGTCATATTTTGATTATGTAAGCCCACACTGTGACCTTGACCTTGAAGACAGAATCCCATTTTTTTCGCATGACATTCCGCCTCATGGTGGTGCACCACAATACCAAGTTTGGTTATAAAAGGTTGCCGAGTGGGAAAAAATATGTGTCACGACCCTGAAGACACCACAGTGCTTTCCTTTTCGCAGTAAAATAATACACCACACACAGCGCAAAAAGAGGTTAAACGTTGCCGCCGCAAGTCAGCTGATGTGGACTCGTACGTTAGGGTAGGTCGAAAGTCAATGGTACTAGCAGAAATAATTATTTTGTGTGCTCGCACGTTACGCCATTTTAAGACACCACGTCAACCACCCCTGAAGAAATGACTGTAATCTATTTCGTATCTATTCTCATGTCATTAAACAAGCATTATAAATAAGATAAAATGTGGTTATCCACCAAGCAGATGAAAAATATAAAAAAAAGTTCTTTAGTTTCTGTTGTGAACAAGTCACAGTATCGTAATACACACTCAGAAGACACCATCGGTAACGTGTGAGACACGGATTATCTTTCCTTTGTTTGGAGCTGTTTGTAGCAAGCAACACACAATAAAAACCATTTGTATACATTTAAGAACTAGCCTCCTTCTTTCTCATGAAACCCGTTTTTATATTCAATCATGAACGATTCTACGGAAATATCTGCGATCAGCTAACCTTCCCTTAGCCATGTCACAAGTGGCGGCCATAGAAATGTCGCGATTATTACAAAAAAAAGACTCACAGCACAAGAAACAATGATGCATTCACCCATTGTGGCATTTTCCTCATTTCGCCAAACACATTACATCAGAAATATAGCGATGATTTAAAAGGTTTCATGTTTTAATTTTTATTTGATCAGGAAAGCGGCACCCTCTTTGGTCCAGTTTTCAGAACAATGGCCCATATATATATAAAAAAAACATAAAAATCAAAGAAAAACAAGTTGGCATAAAAGTTCCCAAGTTTTCGGCTGACGCCTTCCTCGGGGGGTTATTATTAACAACTGAACGAGGGTAAAAACACAGTTCACACAACGATTCTAAAATACCAGGTGACTAAAACTCGATGAATAAAAAAAAAAAACGACTAAGACCGAACTAACTGTTCACAAAGAGTCCAACTCGGCTTGTGAGTCGTACCCCCCTCCCCCACTTTTTACCACCCCCCCCCCCCTTACTCCCTACCCCCCGTATTAAAACGTGCTTCCAGTGTCAAGATCGACAGCAAAGACAAGACTTGGTGGTGGTGTTCTACACCTCCCCCCTCCCTCAACCCTGCCTTAAACCTGCTTCTAGTGTCAAGATCGACAGCAAAGAAGAGAGCAGAGCCCCTTGCTGCCGCTGTACTTGGACTGGCTCTGCCGGGAGGTGAAGGCCAGAAACACCTGCTCCAGGTTGGTCTGGTGCACGCCGTACTGCTCCACTTCCAGTTTGTCCTTGGCTTCCTCCATGACGGCGAATATGTCGGCCACACGCACGCTGGGATCCGGCACCTGCATGTGCGCGTAGCCGTCGTGCGAGTCGAAGAGCTTGGCGCTGGGGAAGTGCTGCTGGACATGAGCCACCAGCGGCTCGACGGGCGCCGGGTTGCCGCCCTCCTGGGTGGCCATCTTGGCCTCCAGCGTGTAGCCCTGGCCGAACTTGGACCGGAGGTGCTGGGGGCTGCCCAGGCACACGAAGCGGCCGTTGGCCATGATGGTGATGCGGGTGCACAGTGCTTCACACTCCTCCATGCTGCAAGTAGACATGGGTCATCGCATTTCGCATTTCTCTCCTCTATACTAACTCTCCATCCTCTCCCCTTTTTCCAGTTCTCTCTCTCTCTCTCTCTCTCTCTCTCTCTCTCTCTCTCTCTCTCTCTCTCTCTCTCTCTCTCTCTCTCTCTCTCCCCCCCTCTTTGGAGGCGAGCTGTTCTAACCGAACAGACCGAATGCTTCTCCACATCGCTCTGTCACGTTTTGCTAATTAAACCAATTAGTTACAAGCCTGTGCCTGGATTGTTAGCAAGTGTACGCATGACTCTCGTCTGATCATGCCGATACTTGTGAAGTATTTTATTGGAATTTTCAAAATTACATGTCTAAAAGAGCAGAGAAGGCAAGATCTGCACGTGCTAGCGTGATCAAGCTATGCTGGCCACTGAGCTTCGCTCTCACGCTGTTGTTCTGTACTGTGTTACTGGTGTTGTTTACGAACGGTGCCAAGCCGTACAGTGGCAAACAAACTGTGCACTCATCAAGACAGTGTGACAAAGACAACAGCTTTTGCCAGGTACAACATTTATATGTCACACTTCGTTCTCTCTGTCAAATGTGGGCTGTTGCCGTCAGATTCCTCAACGCAAAGAGGAGTGCACAATGCCACAGGTTTGTAGATCTAGTTGTACGGTTTACCATTGGGCCACATCTCTTATCATGTACACACGGCTGTGGTGTTTCTTGCTGGCCATTTACTGACCTGCGGAGACGCTGAATCAAACCCAGGCCCAGGTCCTGGAGAAAGGCAGGACTACCCGTGGTACCAGCCACCGACCCGACACGGTATCACCACGGACATCATCACTCGGCACCTTTCGGTGGAAGCATAATTGGCATCTAAAAACGTTGTTTGCTCTTTTTGTTTTGTTTTGTTTGTTTCTTTTGTTATTGTCCGTTTTCTGATTAGCCCCGTTACTCCTCGTACATCTATTCTGCAAACCTTATACGATTTTATCAAACCAGAAATGGACCAAATATTTTATTTTATTTTTTTATTAACTGTTATGGCATCCTGCTGTTCTTGCGAGAGAGAAGAGTGAAGAGTAACACTACTCGTGTTGTTTTAATTGGCTAAAGCTGCTAGGAACTAGTGAAGAGTAAGACTACTCGTGTCGTTTTAACTGGCTAAAGCTGCTAGGAAAGTAGCGGAGAGTAAGACTACTCGTGTCGTTTTGACTGGCTAAAGCTGCTCGGGAGCTTGGCTACCCGGAACACTCTAGAATCTAGAAGTCTGTTCATCGAACTGCTGTGAATTAGCGTTATGAGGTGTAATGTACTTTAGTGTACTTATGGGCATGGGTTTGTGAGTATTCAGAAGTAGCCACATCAGTAGTGCGGCCAGCAAACAAAAATGCATTTTTCCGCACCTCCTCCCTGTTACAAAGAGGTAGTTAGTCAGTTCTTGGGTTTTATCATCCTGTCAACCGCACAGACTCACCTTAGGAAGAATTACACATTCAAAATGATTTTACATCAGCTCAAAACACAAGTCACTAAATCACAAGTTTGTCAAATTCACTGTTACAACTTTAAAAACTATCCGTGTCTATTCGGCAAAATTTCTTAATAAATCAAAGTTAGCTCATTAGGTAAATTTGATAATTTATTGTTACTGGCTGAACATTCAGTAAGTAAACATGTTGCTTTACGTCCACAGAAGCAAGGTGGTTTACTAGGGACGGGGGGGGGGGGGGGGGGGTGACTGGCTCGTCCGCGCGTTCCGACCCTCAAAAGACCGAGGAGGCCGTGGCCCACCGCCAGAACAACAGCTCTGTTAAGGCAGTGGGGACCTCGCTATTGCGAAGCAGCTATAGTGTAGTCCGCAGTTGCTGTTTCAACTGCTGTGCGGAGCAGAGTCACAAAGACAATGTCCATAGCGCTGCTGTCGGTCAGCTGTTTCGTGTCTAAACGCGGAATAACTGAACAAAGTGTGGTGGTCGGTCGGTGTTGCTTTGGAAACGTTTGAATTCTCAGGCCAATTTAGTTTCAGTATGAAGACAAAGCATCTGTTCAGCATTGATAAACATTCTATACAATCTACAGGTGACTTTTACTTAAGTCAACGGGTATTTTGAATTTTGCAACACATTCTAGACCCTATCACGCCGAAATGAGAGCCACCAGTTTTTAAAGACGCTGCAGTTACCCACGATTAGTAATTACTAACATCGCTGGCGGTCTAAGGGACATGACTTGTGCAATCTTAACCTTATTCAAGTACGTTGAGTTATCTCGATTGAATGAAAATGTCGCCTCATATTATACGCTATTTGTTCCCCCACATAAAGACATAACAACTTCTGAATGTTTTCAACATCCTGTCAAGCGACATGGATCCAAAATAAATTCATTAATTTTCAGAAGTTTGAACAACTGAAGAATTTAATATGCATAGCTCTTAGTTCCTACATACTGAAGAAATAAACGGATTAAAAATAATAATATTAACATTAAAATATTATATATAAGGTAGGTCCAGCTAAATTTTCAAACTGATACAATACAGTTCATACCTAAATCGTATTAAAGAGAACCACAAGGAGAGTGCACTTGCAAAATTTCATGCGTTTATCTTAGGTTCTAAGATATACGTTCTTAAATATTAACACATTTGGGGGTTTTACGCACAATTTACAAAATGCCGTTTTTCATGCCTCTAACATACAATATATCATTCACATATCCCTACAACTTCCGTTATTCAATATTTGCACTACGTAGAACTAGAATACACATGATCTTTTGTGTACTGCTCCTCACTCAAATATTGGAATTACAGCGTGCCAAAGATGCGAAAATGTCTCATTTTCACAATGTCCGATCTTCTGTCTTTGGTGATAGTATCATAAGATCAGTTATAACTATAGAATGGAATGAGCTGTAGTCATGATTCTGGTACCAACATATTCAGCATTCATCAGAGAATGAATATAGTCTAAGAATATTTGAGGTAATGCGTAAATATCTCTGCAGAGAAGTTTAAAACATAAAATAAATTTTAAAAAGTTATGCAGTCTTCAGTGGCAGCATTATTCAGGTTATTAATCAGAACTCTAGAATAAAAAAAGAGATAGAGCTAAAGTCCTGATATGTATAGACTCAGCATTAATCAGAGAATGCAAATTCACAGCCTAAAGAAGTATGAGGTAAAGTTTACATAAATTATGTAGGCAGACAGGTTTGAATGAGTAACAGAACCTGAAATATTCTGATGACCAACTTGGACTCACATCTCTTGTTATGTAGATCTGTGATGTGATGTTATAACCAACCTGATTTATTTTGTCAACATTTGTTAAAAAGTTACATTTACACTGAAAGGTGAACAAGGTTTTTCTATTATTTTGCTAGGCCATCAGAAACAAATAATTATGCGAGAGCCTCCGAAATATGAGCAATGCTAAATGATGTTTGTTTCTGTAATGTATTACTCTGCTATTATCTCGTCACTGAGAATCGGAAGGTACTGCTTGACATTTCTGTGTCTTAATTTTCTCTCCTCCTGTTCGCATGATGCTTCTGGTTCTTTGCTTTTGTTTCGTCCCCCCCTCCCCCTTATCTAGATCCATATCTCCTTAGTTTGTTGCGCTTTGCCCATTTAGACTCCGGCCGCGCCTTTCTCAGTCAGAGAAGCCTATGAAAAGTCTCCTCACTGAGAATCAGAATGTCTTGCATGAAATATTTTCGTATCTTCATTTTGTCTCCTCTTGTTCGCATGATACGTGTGGTTTTGTTTTTGTGTCGTGTTTACCTACCTAGATCTAGTTTTACTTACCTACATCTAAATTACCTAGGCTTTTTGTCTTGCTGCTTCCCCCATTTGGTTTCCCCCGTCTTTCTCATAGAATCATATGGTGTGAATGTGGGAATGTATACTGTAGCTGCTTTTTACAGCCATATATATATATTATAAGTATACAAACCGAATACAAGCAAGGAGGGGGGTGGGGGGTGGGGAGGGAGGAAAAACTAAATCAATGGATCTAACACATACTAACCAACGTGGAGAGACGGAATACCGACTCATTACGGCCTTAGCCAGCGTGGCTGGAAGTAGTTGTTAACAAGAAAAAAGAAATGAGTTCCTCAGATGCAAAGATAATTACAAAATGTGAAATGAAGCTCAGACGATAGACCTTGACCATATTGCTTTACGTCCACAGAAGCGAGGTGGCTTATTAGGGACGGGGACAGGTGGGGAAGAGGGAGAGAGAGAGTGAAGGCTCGACCGCGGATACCGCCCGAAAAAGACCGGCGAGACCGTGGACCGCCGCCAGAACAATGGAAGTGTTAAGGCGGTGTTCCTTCGCCATTGCGCAGCGACTAGTGCACTTCGCAATTGCTGTTTCAACTGCCGTGCTTGGGCAGTAAAAAAGACAATGTCCGTTGCACTGCTGTTGACGAACAACGTGAAGCAAAAGAAGTCCAACTTTCGCAGCCCAGCTCCACCTCCCTGCTCATGATCTCTTCTGGGCTAACTTGAAGGTCCAGCTCCACCTCCCTCCTCTTGGTCTCACATGGAACCCTGAGTGATGGTGTCCCCAAAAGTCACCTTATAAAAGCGATGTAAAATCAACGGCACGTTCAGTCGCAAACGTTTTGCTGCAGATCATGTTCTTTTAACCTGCTCCAACCACACGAGAAGTTGCGGATGCCTCGTCTGCTCGCCAAAGTAGTTATCGTTCCTGACACTTGAACAAAATGTGTTTTAAACCTTTTACCTCCATAGTTGGTCTTTAAAAAATATATATATATATAAAAATAAATCAAGTATATAGAACTGAACTACAGATCACTTTCTACTCGATTCTGATTTATGAGGGAATGGTAAACTACATGCATAGAAGTTTGAATCACGCCAATATTCAAGAGAATGCAATCGCGTGATGTTGTTCAAACTGTGATCGGCAGACGAATTTACTTCAGTTGCATTTAAACAGATGTCAACTGCACAAAAATACAGTTACGGCTGAGTCACACACTGATTTATCTATCGCTGAGACAAAAAACTTATCTTGGTTTCTTTCTTGATCTCCCAGGGTAAAAATCATTCTGCGTCTTTCTGAGTCCGATATGTTTGACAGCGCGTAACCACGACGTACTGTTGGAATCTGCGGGGGTCTGCCGTTTCCGTTGCACGGGAACTTTTACAAGAAGCGGTGTCCAGGTCAAACGGCTACCGCTTTAAAGAGCGGAAATTCAACTTTCGGGTCATATGAGTTTGAATACGATGCATAAATGCTTTCCCGATACAAATTTCAAATAAAAATGAACCTAATTTTCAAACAAAGAACTTAAACCAATTCTGTGCCCCGTTAATCTACAGGAATTTCTCTGTTTAAAAGCAGTAACGTGTCCGTTATTCTTGTAAGAGTTCCAGGGCGATTTCCGAACGTAACCGTTTTCCGATCGCGTGTTTCTGCCTTTCGACGGCAGGACTACGCTCGGCGCAAGAGCGGTTAGGATGTTTGTTAAAACTCTCTCCAAACGGTTCACAATACGTCCTTCAGACAATAACAGCAACAGAAAAGAGAGAGAGAGAGAGAGAGAGAGAGAGAGAGAGAGAGAGAGAGAGAGAGAGAGAGAGAGAGAGAGAGAGAGAGGGCATGTTCAGGACGTAAAATGATCATGGTTTGCATCACAGTCATTTTTATTGACACATTGCATAAAATACAACAGATATCAGATCTCCCATTAGCAAGTATGTTAAGGAGGTCCCTGGGACTCCCTGCTACAATTTTAGAGGATACCTGAGCACACCTTTTGATTTTGTTTTTGTTTTTGTTTGTTTGTTTGTTTTGTTTTTGTTTTCAATGTGAATTTGAAAAAAAGAAAAGAAAAAAGTGATGATGATGTCAAATCTAATTCGAACAAGTTCAGTCACATCACATGCACGCACATGCGCACTCACATTTCCGGCACCTTCCTCCAAAGGTTGAAGGAAGGATGTCGTAAACCAGTGCTTGGAGTTTGACTCATCGTGTTATTGTTTTTGTGTTGTTGTTTTTTTGGGTGGTGGGGGTGGGGTTTGTGTGTGTGCGTGCGTGCGTGCGTGCGTGCGTGCGTGCGTGCGTGCGTGCGTGCGTGCGTGCGTGCGTGCGTGCGTGCGTGCGTGCGTGCGTGCGTGCGTGCGTGTGTGTGTGTGTGTGTGTACGCAAACCGGAATCATATATCCAACGAAAACAAATCACCCTTAACTTTCTTTGAGCCAGTATCAGTATACCTACCCCCATGTTCTATAAAACCTGATAGTATAGGTTACTGTCACTGGAAGAACTTCTTTCGTTTCTAGCCCTTTGAAGACGACAGCAAAGCCCATGTCTGTCGAGTTCATGTAGTAGGTCTCCAACGCCTTCTCGTCGGCAAGCCCAATGGTCCCGTTTGTGGCCCTGCCTGATTGGTAAAACATCGGTTCAGAATTAGCAGCTTCCCCAGCAGGCCTTACAAAAAGGGTACCTAACTGCTCTGTCTAGTCACTTTCAACACAGACACAGAATTAGTCGAGTGAGCACTTCCCTAAAAGGCTTTACAAAAAGTGTATTTAACTGCTCTGCCTAGTCACTTTCAATGAGTCAAGTGAGCACCTCCCTAGCAGGCTTTATAAAAAGTGCACTTAACTGCTCTGTCTAGTGTAAACCACAGAGTTGCTAGATCCACATACATAAAAGGTTCGAAATAACGCTGTTTCTTAGGACAAAACACAACATGCGAATTGTCGGGGTAATCCCTTTTATCAAGCTACAAAACAACACTTAAACAACAATTAAACGGTGAAAAACGATAAAAAATGAGATGGAGACCTAATCCATACATCTTTTTCTTTTTCTTCTTTTTTTGGGGGGCGGGTGGGGGGGTGGGGGGGGGGGGGGTAAGTAAGCTGTATCTGTTCACAGTGAGACCATATTTCATGTTAGCACTACTGTTAGGCTAAAACAAATATTTTTTTAAGTCAGCATCTGTCTGTATGTCTGTCTGTCTGTCTCTGTGTCTCTGTCTGTCTGTGTCTCTCTCTGTCTCTCTATCTGTCTGTCTGTCTGTCTGTCTGTCTGTCTGTTTGTCTCTCTCTCTCTCTCTCTCTCTCTCTCTCTCTCTCTCTCTCTCTCTCTCTCTCTCTCTCTCTCTCTCTCTCTCTCTCTCTCTCTCTCCAAAACACAAACTCAAAAATACTCACATTTGCTCAATCTTGACATCAGCCTTGTGGTCAGAGTTGTTTCAGGGGTGTAGCCAAATTTACCCGATCCCGGAGGGATTCCAGGCAAGCAGTAACGGCTATCAGAAATGTTCAACTGAAAATGTGCCTGTGAATCCAAAGTGTCGGTACATGACCTAGTTTTTACCAGAAAGGCAGCATACGCTACACAGGTGGCTATAAGTATAGGTACTGCCACCTGGAAGAAGCTGATGATGACCTGATTCTTTTGTAGCAGCAGGTTCTTCCACAGCAACAGTCCCAAGTGGCTGAATAACAGCATGACAATGTATTTGGAACACCTCGAGTTCTGAAATAAGCAACAAAAAGGGCGGAGAATAAAACATAGAGCAGATACTCAGATAATTCACATTAAAAGGTATTTTAAACTAGCTTGATATTTAACGCCAACACAACTGTCCAGGCTGAATAACAGCATGGCAAAGTATTTGGAACACCTCGATTTCTGAAATAAGCAACAAAAAGAAAAAGCGGGAGGGCGGGGGGGGGGGGGGGGGATAAATCATGGAGCAAATACTCAGATAATTCACATTAAAAGGTATTTTAAACTAGCTTGATGTTTAACGCCAACACAACTGTGCAGGTAAGGTTGCGTCAAGTAATACGCTTAAAAGGAGAAAATACACACGCGATGATAAAAAAAGAAGGGAAAAAAGAAAGACAAACAACCACAATTATAATGTAGATTAAGACAGCATATTTCCCCTTCAAAATACTGACCAAATAAGAAAGGCAAAGGATATTTTGCATCATACTGTTAAAGGGACAAGCCCACGTATAATTGGCTACAAAGGGATTTGTTGTTGTTGTTGTTGTTGTTGTTGTTGTTGTTGTTGTTGTTGTTGTTGTTGTTGTTGTTGTTGTTTTGCATGAATGTTTATTGTTTTATGTACGATTTTTCTGTAGCACTAATTTCTGCTTTGGCCCTTTTGAACTACACCAGATTGAGACTAACTATTGTGGTCTAAAAATAAATTAGGGATCTCCCCATGGATGGAACTATTTAGGGAATACGTTTTTTGTTGCTTGACACACGTTACAGACTCGGCCTGCAAACAATTGACAATGGCCTCGTCTCAGGGAAAGCTAATCTATTCAGGGATAACAATTCGTCGGGCGACTTAACTGATGGTTGTGTGAATAATTTGATGTCTTACTTTGAATAAATCTCCTAATCGTGCAATGTGTACCTCACTATAGTGAATGAGGCCAGCTGCCGTTTAGTACTAATCATGCTGTGGATGGACTGAGGTGCAAAGTGTTGGATGAAGACTTTTTCTCTCAGCGTGTTTATCCGACGCTACTGAAGGAAATATTTCAGACACCATTTTCTATTAATAATAAACAGAAAAGAAAAGAAAAACCTATCAGTCGGTGGCACGCCAGAAACACACACGTTACGCAAACAAGTAATAGAATATTTGAACGTATGGTTCCGGTAGACTACACCTATCAGTCAAAACAACAACAAAAGTATCAGGAACCTTTCCTTTTACTTGTCCAGTAACAGTTTTGCTGGTTTCCTATTAGCCCTGATATAACCCTTTGTGGCTAAAAGCACCAACCAACTAACTAACTATCGCAGACGTCTATCCTTGAGCACAGCTCTCTCCACCTCTCCACCTGGTCATACAGGTTAACCAGTCGCGACCTGTATCTGCATTGTCGGTCTCTTGCCAGTCAAGCTAAGCGTTCTTTTTATTTTGGTCCTCAGCAGATAAATGGTAGTAACTTCAAATCTGTCTTTGCTTTGAATGCATAATCTTGGAGAGAAAAACAAAACAAAACAAAAACAAAAACAAAAAACACGGAAAAATAACTATGAAAATATAAACACCATCAACAATATTAATTTATTTCCGTGCATTTTATGCTGTTCCCCGTGAAAAAGTTAGGAAAATGAAATTATTTCACACACACTGTCCAGATTAAAAAATAAAATAAAAAATGACAAAACTAATTTATACATGACATTTACACAAAACTGAGAATTCCAGTATCCTATCAATGATGCCATACTAAAACTCAACAAAGAGCTCATGAAAACAGTGTTAGTAAAAGTGTCTGGGACAGTCCTCTTCTAAAATCATAAAATCAACGGCATGTTCAGTCACAAAACTGTCAGTGCGGATCACGTTCGTGTAACCTCCTCTAAGCACACGAGAAGTTTAGCCTCCGAAGAAGAGTTCCTTTAATGTAGGCAACAGTTGTGCAACATTTAAACTAAACCAAACCAAAATGGAAAAAGCTCGACGAGATTTTCTCTGGTGTGTGTGTGTGTGTGTATGTGTGTGTGTGTGTGTATGTGTGTGTGTGTGTGTGTGTGTGTGTGTTGCGCGTGCGTGCGTGCGTGCATATATGTGTGTGTGTGTGTGTGTGTGTGTGTGTGTGTGTGTGTGTGTGTGTGTGTGTGTGTGTGTGTGTGTGTGTGTGTGTGTGTGTGTGTGTGTGTGTGCGTGTTTCCAGCAGCAATCGTGGAGTTCCCAAGCTTTTATTTTTTTTATCAATGCCGTCGCAGGCCGGCTCGATATGTTGCCGGTTGGATGTGCTGTAGATGTATAAACACACTCATAGTCATGCACTATTCCCCATTAATCCTTCCCAACAGCAAACACAGATATAAATAATAAAATTCTCTCTCTCTCTCTCTCTCTCTCTCTCTCTCTCTCTCTCTCTCTCTCTCTCTCTCTCTCTCTCTCTGTCCCTGTCTGTCTGTCTGTCTGTCTGTCTGTCTGTCTGTCTGTCTGTCTGTCTGTCTGTCTGTCTGTCTGTCTCTCTCTCTCTCTCTCTCTCTCTCTCTCTCTCTCTCTCTCTCTCTCTCTCTCTCTCTCTCTCTCTCTCTCTCTCTCTCTCTCTCTCTCTCTCTCTCTCTCTCTCGCTGCATATCTCTTTTGAGCATTTGCAGTAAACTGTACAATTACATTTTAAACAAAAGACTTACATATTGGATAGACGACAACAATTTGCTAAGTGAGACCCAAGCTGGTTTCCGCAAGAATTATAGCACAACTGACCACCTCTTCACATTGTTAGCCTTGATATAAAAGCAGCTGCTATACCATGTTGCATTTATTGACTTTAGAAAGTAAACATGTACAATGTTGTTAAGAGCAAAGTACGGGCTGGAAATGATTTGACTGAATCATTTATGTGTCCCAGAGGTCTCAAGCAGGGGCAAATAAGTAGCCCAGTTTTGTTTTCTCTTTTTATTAATGAATTAGCCAACGAAATAATGCAACGATAAAGACATGGTATACAGCTGATCCCTGACTTGATTGAAATTTTCATTCTCCTGTTTGCTGACGATGTGATCTTGGTTTCTAATAGTATATGTGGTCTACAAAACCAGTTGAATGTCCTTTTTGATACTGCAAACCGCTTTAGCCTTTTTGTAAACGTGGACAAATCAAAAATCGTTGTATTTCGAAATGGCGGACATAGAGCCCTACGTGAAAAATGGAAATATGGCGACATCCCAGTGGAAATTGTGAATATGTACAAGTATTTGGGGATATGTTTTTCTACCCGACTTTCCTTTTCTCACGCACTAAACGACATGTGGGGTCATGAAAGGGGTCATTTGTATCTTCAAACTGCTATGCTCTCTAAGAGAAAGATCCCCATCAATAATTCTTCAAACTGTTTGATACACAGATTCAGTCTATGTTAAATTACAATTCAGAAGTGTGGGGTCTAGATGCAGATCATACACCCATTGAAAGAGTACATTTATTTGCTCTGAAAAGGTTTCTAAACACAAGTCTACGTACCCCAAAACTAATGGTCTACGGCGAGACAGGGCGGTACCCGTTATTTGTAAATGTTTATGTTAAATGTATAAAATTCTGGCTACGTATTTTGAAAATGCCACCTTGCCGTCTACCATTTCAAGATTATAAAATGCTGTTGCATCTACATGAGCAAAACAAGAGAAATTGGGCATCCTCTGTTTGCTATGACTATGTGTTATACAAGTATGACTTTGGTGATGTTTCGGTAAATCAGGGCGTTGAGACGAAAAGGCATTTCTAAAGGAATTTAAGGAAAGAGTATTATCCCTATACAGACAAGTACTGGACAACAGTATAAGAACCAAAGAACGTTTTACCGTCTACAGTACTTTCAAATCCTCCTGATCCTTGGCACCGTACCTGAATGAACTAAAGCACATTAAAACAGAAAACATCTTGATCAGATTAAGACTCGATGTGTCGCCACTAAGGACACACAAACTACGCGATTGTAAAGATGCTACACCTGTTGAATATTTTTGCCCTTTTTGTAAAGGTGACGTGGAAACAGAAGTCCACTTCATTCTCCTCTGTCCGAAATATGCAGAAAGTAGAGAACAGTACATACCCAAGAAATATTTCACTAGCCCTTCCAGCTTCAAGTTGGCGCTCCTGCTTGCTACAACAAGTAAAGTTCTTTTGTTACGTCTCGCTATTTATATCATGAAAGCGTTTACCGTTCGAAATGTATAAATCACTGAGTCTCACAGCTAATTACTGTATGTATATAATGTATACGTATGCTTTTAGTAAGCATGCATGTTTGTACACGTATACTAGTAAATTCACTTTAGTAGACTCTGACATGTGCAAACTTCCACTGAAATGGGCCCAAGGCCTAATCAATAAAACATTCATCGTTCATCGTTCTCTCTCTCTCTCTCTCTCTCTCTCTCTCTCTCTCTCTCTCTCTCTCTCTCTCTCTCTCTCTCTCTCTCTCTCTCTCTCTCTCTCTCTCTCTCTCTCTCTCTCTCACACACACACACACACACACTTACACACACACACACACACACACACACACACACACACACTTACACACACACACACACACACACACACACACACACACACACACACACACACACACACACACACACACACACACACACAAGCCAAACAAAACAACAAATATCTCACGTGACTATTCACAGCAGTAAGGACGAGGACATACAAAATCCACTAGTAACTGGCATTGTTGAATGAAACTGATAGATTACAAGAGAAAACTGAAATGTGACACTTCTGAACCCGGCACAGACCAAATCGTTCTTTGTTGCACGCTTAATGAACTTAACTGCATTTTTACAACAAAACTGTTATCAGTAATTAGTGTAGTCATTTCAGACTCTTAATTTTCCACTGGCTTCAAGACACTGCATAATAGCTACGATACCATTAATAATGCCAGTGATAATTATATGCTTCATGTGTCAGTTTTCAAATAGCTACGATATCATTAATAATGCGCCAGTGAGATCGCGCATACACTGCTGCAAATACACACACGAGCGGCGGACACACACATTGACACATTGTGCATTTATACTTGTAAGAACTCGCATATAAATAACTCTTATATAGCGCTATAACCCGTAAAGATTTACAAGCTGACGGCGCTGTACATTATCAATATCAAAAACCACTCGACAATCAAAAAAGCACAAGTACTATAAATGCATACATCAATATCAAAATGACAAAAAAGCCAAGATGAAACAACAACAACAAATGAAGAAGAAGCACAAGTACTGTAAATACGTACATCGATATTAAAGCGTTTCAAAGACACTCAAATAAACACAAGTACTATAAAATAATACATACATCATTATCAACATGACAATCAGGAAATCACAAGTACTGTCATGACAATCAGTCAGAAAAGCACAAGTACTGTCATGACAATCAGAAAAGCACAAATACTGTAAATGCATACATCAACACTAAAGTATTTCACACACAGCCACCTACTATATGATTACAGACACCTGCACACTCACACTCACCTCCTCATACATACACGCGCGCGCGCGCGCAAACACACACACGTGCACACACACACACACACACACACACACACACACACACACACACACACACACACACACACACACACACACACACTGTTATATATATACATACTTCGTTTCTGGTCACCTTGATACACCCGTCGTGGTTGAATGGGCGTAATTAGATTTTTTAAATGCTGTTTGATTTCTGATTTCTCCAGCGCAGTGAGTCTGCTCAAGAGCGGAAAATAGCGCTATATAAAAGTGATCATCAGCGTTGCGTCTAGATCTACACCAGACGGTTCAATTGATAAACACTAGCGTTTTTCGTTGGACAACTTTAGATTGAGGCATTGTGGGAGAAATTTCTGTTTTCCATTTGGCAGTAAATAATTGGCTTTCATATCTTTAGTGTGTTGCTTTGTGATGCTAAGAAATAAAACTGATGTTAAAATAATTTAGCTTTCTACCGTTGCCATGGAAACCAGCTGTCTGCCACATAAGGTACATTGCAAAGCTCTTACAGAACAGCTGTTAGTAAGACAACCTTACAACTCAACACACACGTTTGGAGATGGTTTTACAACATGACAAGAGCAATAATTTGTAGTCATCTTATTTTTGAAGAACTGTTTTGTTTGTTGTTTTCTTGATGCACTATTTATAGCATATCTAAAGTTTCAACGGACAGTTGTAAACAAGTAAAAATTCCGGAAACTGCTCTTGTGATCTTGTAGAAGCAACTATAAGTAACACGTGTGCCAAATGTTATGAAAGTCTCATGACTCGTTCCTGAGAAACAGAAGTACTAAGTGGCCACATACCATGAAATTGAGAAAACTGAGCAAAAAGATAAGAAAGGCCTCTCCACAATGAATTTCTATCCACAGAGACAAAATCAGTAGCTACTCCTTTTCTGCACCCATTTTCTGACAGACTCACAGCGTATCGCATTCTAGAATTGTCCTAATTTGTTTTATAATATGTAAGCAGAAATGTAGTTGCTTTAAACGTGAGTAACACCTTTTCCATACATGTAAGACAAAAAGATATTCATTTATTTATTTTGTGCTCCAGGTTTGTTTAAACAAAGCCATGGTTCCCATGGCAACTTTTATGAAGGAGAGCAGGAGCAATGTCGTAGCGTGCCTGTAGGGGCGCTGTGTGGGGGACTAACAATTAGCCAGTGGCACAAGCTCTGCTGGTCACGTGCTGGCGTCACTTTGGCTGGAACCACTGGTCAGCTAAGGCTGTCAAGAAGTTTTCCTGGTCCCACCTCCAACCCCTACTTACCTCCTGCGCCTGCGTATTTACATTAGTGCGTTTGTTTTTCGTTTTGTTGTTGCCATGTTGGGAGCTACTCTCACTTCAATGTCAAGTTTGTCCAGGGGTGAGTCAACAACACACATTTCAGCCTTGGTGCAGTGCGAGTGCAAAT
The DNA here is from genome assembly GCA_963584105.1 of Alviniconcha strummeri. Lineage (NCBI taxonomy): Eukaryota > Metazoa > Mollusca > Gastropoda > Provannidae > Alviniconcha > Alviniconcha strummeri. The sequence continues at coordinate 12,779,592 of OY757556.1, forward strand.
GCAAATGGCAAATGCAAAAGGAAATGCAAATGGCATTGAAACACGAAGGGTACATTACATTGTTAATGTGACCTCCTCAGCCATAAACCAGGCTGAATCATCCATTTAACATAGTCTGCATTGGGAAGACCCTACTTCCCCTTCTCCTTACGAGGTTTGGGTTGGAGCAGCCGGCAGCTCAGGTTCCTTTTCATTTTTTATTTTAACCAAGCTTGACCGTGAGTAGTGTTGGTGCGTACCTGAACAATACCTTGTCTGTAACTTCATAGCTATGTTATCAATCCATATCTATGTCACGTTGTCTGTTTTCTTAACCTTGTTCGATATCAGTGGGCTACTACATAACTTCATACTCATGTCATTCTTGCCGTTTACCAAGCTCAACCTTGAGTAGTGTCGGTGCTTACTCGAACAACACCTGCACAGTGGTTTATAACTTCGTAGCTTTGTCATAAATCCATAGCTAGGTCACGTTGGCTATTTTCTTAACTTCGTTCTGTATCTGTGGGCCACTACGTAACTTCATACTCATGTCATGTTGTCCATTTTTGGCGTTTACAGCCCCAAAATGAAAGGTGCTAACTGATTAAAGAACATATGCCACCAGGTGAGATCACTGAACATTTTCAGTCTCTGCAGTTTTCTGACTGAACGTGCCGTTGATTTTATAACGATTTTAGAAGAGGACTTTCCCAGACAGTATTACTGACACTGTTTTCACGAGCTCTTTCCCGTGTTTTAGTATGACATGGACAGTGTGTGTGAAATAATTTCATTTTCCTAACTTTTTGTGGGGGAAAGCATAAAAAACACGGAAATAAATTGATATTGTTTGGAGTTGCCAAGACAAACAATGAAATGATGTCCTTATCAATCACGTTTTTCGAACATTTTATATGTTTGGATCAATACAATGTATTCAATGTATTCACCTGCATGATGTTCACGTGGGGAATAATTTTGACGTCATTGCAATATTAATAATTTGATGTCAAGAGTATAAAAAGGAGAAGGAAGAGTCGAAGGAAACAATGGCTCTAAGCTAGAAGTAGTTACTGATGGTAACAATGACAAAACTGAAAAGGATGACTAGGAATATGTACACAACAAGAGCACACGGGACGGGACAATTGTGTGCCGCCTTCGGTTGTATTAACAGATAATAAATGCATTCTTTCATGTGCTATTATATGGAGCAAATAGCCCACCGAGCGAAAGCAACGAAGAACTGGGAATGAAACAGTGGTGTTCATATCTTCATAGTTTTTTTCCGTTTTTTTGTTTTGTTTTTTTGTTTGTTTTGTTTTTCAATATCATGCAATCAAATCAGAGACAACTGGGAGTTTACTACCATTTATCTTCGGAGGACCAAAATAAAAAGAAAGTTCAGCTCGATTAGCAAGAGACCGACAACGCAGATACAGGTCGCGGCTGGTAAACCTGGGTAAGGGTGACCAGCTGGAGAGGTGGAGAGAGCTGTGCCCAAGGTTAGATGTCTGCGGTAGGAAACTGGACAAATGAAAGAAAAGGTTCCAGATACTTCTTTCCTGATTGATTTGGGTAGCCTACCGGAACCATACGTTTATATATTCTACTACTACCAGTTTGCGTAGCGTATATTTGGCTTGCCACCAGCCGGTAGGTTTTTCTTCTTCTTCTTCTTCTTCTTCTTCTTCTTCTTCTTCTTCTTCTTCTTCAAAAATGGTGCCTGAAATATTTCCTGTAGTAGCATCGGATCAATAGGCTGAGAAAATTTCGTCACCCAGTACCTTGCACCTCAATCTATCTTCCAGCATTATTAGTCTATCGGTCTCATCCACTAAAGTGAGGTACACATTGCACAATCAGGAGATTTATTCAAAGAAATAGACCATGAGACCATCCCATGGGGGATTTTTACCACATGGTAATTTCTGGGTACCTTGACCATCAAAGTACACAGTTCAGGTTGTCTGCAAGTGAGCTGTTGCTGTTTGTGTCTGTGGTGCTGGTTCTAATAAATGCACTATATGGAATTCCAAATTGCAATGACCTTGTCTCTTAGCAACTCATTTATTATGACAAAAAAGGCCATTTCCATGTATTGTTTTATTGTTTGAACAGGTTAATATGTTGTAGCTTTCCGTTTCTCTTTGTCTTTAATGTGTCCTTATTATTGGGTACTGTGGACGCAGAAATATTAAGGTCCCCTCTGTTAAACCCCCAGAGCTGACCAGTGTTTTCCTTTAAAAGCACGGAGTAGGTCAGAATATAGCCAACTATGCTTAGTCAGTGCCATAATTTCTTCCTTGTCCGCTTCCCCGGTCCATTCACCTTCATTTTTTCCAAATCCTCTCCATACTTTTCAATTGCGTTAAACTTGGCTGAAGCGAATTCCCGCGTTAGCCTGCATAATAAAATAGGTCACACTGCTCATAGTCAATTGATTTAAGCAGGTTCTCATGTTGAGTGCCTGCAGAATATAGATAGGCACCAAAACCTGTGTTACTGTGCCTCAAAAAGATTATTTAGACATACTTGTGATCTGATCAATTGTTCTTTAATTTTGTACTAAATGCATTACAGGGAATCTGTCTGGAAGTATCTTTTGCAGTTGTAGATAGTGATATGTGCTAATTATTGACTGTTTTGGCTGGGATGTTTGCTATTGATTGTGTTCTGTTTAGAACAATGAGCCAGCTTTTTGCTCGTAAGAAACTGTGACTGTGATTTGTCCTGCAGTGACCTTGTGCGGTTGATGAGGTATACAAATCCAAGAACTAAATAACTTAAACATGTGCAATGGTCCAGTCCTGATATGGTGGATGAAATATATGAGTATATACCGAATCTGCATGGGAATCACACATTGTGGTACTTTATGAATGACTGCAGAATTATTTTAAAACAAAAGAACCCGTCGGAAGGGAGTGATGTAAGATCCTCCAAAAAGCGAGAACAGCAAATCCGCCAGCAACCACAATGCTAGCTGTTGCCCAGTGACAGGTGTCTTGTTTGTGAAAAGACTTGAATACAAGAAAACAACATGTTGAAAACATTAGTCAAATGTGTGTCAAAAACAGCTGAGGAGAAGCTCATCACTGTGACCATGCCACCTGCCGGAGAGATTACACTCGAGAGGATGACAGACACCAGGAAACCATCAAAGACACTAAAACCATTGAAGAGCAAGCTTCCAACAAGACCATATAAACATTATTTTCAGTACATCGTTCAGTATGTTATGGGCAGAATCGTTTAGAGATAAAGAGATTACCACGTTAAGGAAAAATTATGAAACTGGAACATTCCATGCATCTTCTCTGTAGAGGTAAATAAGTGATAGATGTCAACAAAATGTGTCAACACACCTCATCCTTGTTGAACAGTCACAATGCAACCATGCAGAGATGCAATGATAAGGCACATCGAAAGGGCCAGCTTTCAAGCACACTTGATATTCCACGGTTAAGTCAACTAAAACCATTCCTCGAGCAGATGGCCATGGCTTGCATACTGTGAATGGAAAAGTGGGAGGTATACTGGACAGACTGTTTTTCATGCCGCAAGACCTGTTTGAAATCCAGGTGGAGCAACCCCAAAAGGAAGATAACTATCAAGAATACACAGAGCTTGAGAATCTTGATGGCTTCAGGTTTGAGGCTGACATATATGTCTAAGCTGGACATGCATTCAGTGACACTCAAAGTAAGGGACAATCAGGTTTGGCAACCTTCTATGGCACCGGCTTTGGTATCTTTGGCTGGGAAAAATACACCCAAGCTATAATGATAAGCAGTAAGAAGTAAAGAGAGCAATGCGTTTATTTATTTATTTTATTTATTTTTTCAAATCAGATAACAATTTCAGAAAGTCAATAATGATTTGTCAAATCATTGACAGTGTGGACAATCACTTTGGTGAATAGTTTTGACATTTCCTAGTTGTTCGTCTGTATTCTTGGCATAACAAAGAGCCTGCTGACTGCAAGCTGATACATGAAACTGTCCAGCATGCTGAATTAAGCCAAACCAGAGATGCGATCCGGTGGCATCAGGCTCCTAAACCTAAACTGTTTTACTGAGACATAACAAAGGCAAAGCTGGTAAGTTTTACATTATTATTATTGATCGCTTTTATATAGCGCTATTCTCCGCTTTCAAGCAGACTCACTGCGCTCGCATGTGATTCTACATGAGTGAATAGCTTTTTATAGCACGTTTTTGAATATCCACCGAAGTGGTGTACTTACAGCGCTGGCATGGCTGGTGCCACATGAAACTGCTGCCATCTCGGCGCGTTCTGTGTACACCATACAACCATGCCACTTCATGCAAAGCCACATACGTAAGGTGTATTGGCGGAATGAACGGGGTCTTTTACGTGCTACTGCAGTAACACGGGGGTGGAACGGATACCGAAATAAGAGTCAACACAGAAAGCTGACCCTGGAGAAGAAAATTCTCCCGCCGCTCCTGCAGAGATTCGAACCCGCGACCTTTTGATCACGAGTCCGGCGCTCTAACCACTGAGCTATCCCCGCCCCTGTACATACATCGGGCATGTTTCTCGCCTATTTTCCATGGGGTATAGAGTACTGCGAAACTGATTTCAGGTTAAATGGAGGTAGACCAGTGAATAAGACAGCACCTGTAGCGGTTTTGTGGAAGTAGTTTATTGAGATTTGAACGTATGTGCATTTTTGTAAAAGGTTGCTTAACTTTTGAACTTGAGTATATTCTATTCCATGACGTCATCCATTAATGCAGGTGTTAATCAAACATTCTCTGTGACTCTTTCAGTCGCCATGATATATTTGGTGGTAAATGAAGCACTTTTGTTCAATATGTTTACACGAGCATTGTACAAAATTATGCAACGTGACATTTTTTCTTTTTTAATCTTCATTAATCCCACACGCGTAATTCAGGCCACCATACCTGGGTAAGACAACAGCAGCCGCAAGAGCAGTGCTACCCATTGATATCAGCATGTGCAGTATTTCTGTGTGTCCAAAGAATCGTATAGCTGCCTGTTGTTTGGGATTTGTAGGGGACACGCCCATTTTAATACATGCCATTAAGCTGCTATGTACCATCTCAGATAATCCCTAAAAGCACAATAGTTCATCTTGCAGACAACCAGATATTGAAAAGACACATACTGAGCTATCCAAAAATCATTGTCTCCAACCCCCCCCCCCCCCCCCCCCCCGGTGGGGGGGGGGGAGGGTTTCGATACCTGGCCCATTGGCTAAAAGATATCTGCACATCATGTTTGTGTTATTGCACTCTGTACGTCGCTCTGCCAGAGTTCTTTCGTGCGTGGACGTCATTCAGTCTTTTACGTATGTTTTCTGGATCTGGATCTGTACATTGCAGGGACCATTTTTGGCCATTTTTGCAATGGAGCTGGGAGAGCGCAATGCAATATAAAATATAAAATAAAATAAAATTACTTAAAAAAGAATAGTCTGTGTGGTTCCATTTTACAGTCCCTATGTAAAATATTTAAAAACTGGCTAAAACGCATTTCTGCTCTGACTGCCTATGTGGGGGGGGGGGGGGGGGGGGGGGGGCAGCCGCTTGTAGTGCTCAGCCCACTGCTGATGAAAATGCAGTGACAGAGTCTGCTGTGACTATACAGTATCTTCTCGCTTGTTCCAGTCTGCCACGGTTCTTACGAAGAATAGTTCATATACTGCTCGGTCTTGCTGTCTGGAATCTTCAAGCCACAAGAGTTTTACGTGTTGTTATTTTGGATGTCACTAAAAGACGTGGTGTGAAGGTGTGAGAAGCGAGATGTAATACCAACAGCCTCTCGCAAATACCATCGCAAATACCACCCAAAACGAAAGAAGAAGAAAAAAGGGAATATCTGGCTGTGGCTCGTTTGTTGTTGCCTACTTCCAGCCTGCTACTTCCATTGACAGTTTACAAATATTATTCCATGTCTGTTGGTCTAGCACGATCACTGTGTCGTCTCCATGCATACATATCCCTCTTGTCCGCCCCGACACTGGCTTACTGCGACATAACCTCTCCAGATCTTGTGCTTCATGGACAGTCTAGCAGTTTTTCTTCTGGATTCTGTGTGTGTGTGTGTGTGTGTGTGTGTGTGTGTGTGTGTGTGTGTGTGTGTGTGTGTGTGTGTGTGTGTGCTCTAACATAGTGTTTAAAAACCCTTGTTGATATCTTCTTCTTTTTTCTTCTTCTTTTTTTTTTTTTTTTTTTTTGATAACATTTTCTATCTCGATGTACAATATGTGTGTATGCTTGTTCAGCGCTTTGAGCCGCAGGGCAGGCGCTTTAAAAAAAAAATCATTATTATTATTATTATTGAACACTGGGCCAGCTGAAACTGGTTAGCATCTCGCTGACACATCATTAACAGTTCAGAAACCTGTACCGACAACACTCCTTCCTCCCCCGAACCATCAGAGACTGGAACGCCCTCCCCACAGAAGCAGTTGTGGCCAACGCTTTTGACACTTTTGCGTCCAGGGCCTCCCGCTACCAGCAGATCTCCCATAAAAGTGGCAGAATAATCAACATATTTATTGACTGTGGAAGAAGAAGTTCCGCACAGTCAGGGACTGGAACGAACT
>OY757556.1:12786377-12798414 GCA_963584105.1 Alviniconcha strummeri
GATCACCTGACTTAGTACACAACTGTCAAGTGAGTAAATGCATCACCTGAACTGGTAGACAACAGACACATAACAGGTATTAAATCACTGACTTGGCACACAATTAACAGACACTCCATCCGTACTGACTTGGCTTGCACAAACACATTATGAAATCTGGGTCACCTGGCCAGGCAGACAACAAGCACATTATAGGTAACTATATCACCTAGCTAGGCAGACAACAGGCACATGACATGTAACTGCATCACCGAACTAGGCAGGCATCAGGCACATTATATGTAACTACATCACCTAACTAGGCACACAACAAGCACTTGACATGTAATTACATCACCTAACTATAGGAAGACAACAGGCACATGACAAGTAACTGCACCACCTAACTAGGCAGACTACAGGCACATGACATGTAGCTACACCACCTAAATAGGCAGACCACAGGCACATGACATGTAACTGCACCACCTAACTATGCAAACAGCCACATTATATGTAACTGCACTACCTAACTAGACAGACAACAGGCACATGACATGTAACTGCATCACCTCACTAGGTAGACAACAGGCACATGACATGTAACTGCGTCACCTAAATAGGCAGACAACAGGCACATGGCATATAACTACACCACTTAAATAGGCAGACAACAGGCAATTTAATTGTAACTACATCACCTAACTAGGCAGACAACAGGCACATGACAAGTAACTACATCACCTAACTAGGCAGACAACAGGCACGTGACAAGTAACTACACCACCTAACTAGGCAGATAACAGACACATTACATGTAACTGCATCACCTAATTAGGCAGACAACAGGCACATTAATTGTAACTACACCACCTAACTATGGACAGGCAACAGGCACATATGTTACACCATCTATATATGATCTAACTATAGGCAGACCACAGGCACATGACATGTAACTACACCACCTAACTATAGGCAGACAACAGGCACATGACATGTAACTGCATCACCTAACTAGGCAGAAAACAGGCACATGACCTGTAACTGGCCCACCTAGCTATGCAAACAACAGGCACATTATATGTAACTGCACCACCTAACTAGGCAGACAACAGGCACATGAAATTACTCGAGTGTTGTTGTTTTTTCTTGAGAGGGGTGTTTTTATGCATGCAGAAATGACTCGACTGGTGCTTTGTTGCTGTTGTTGTTTTATCCCTTCAGACATGCGAAAACACTAGGCACATTCAAATCCAAACTTAAATCCTATCTTTTTACCTTTATATTAACAATCCTAACCATTTTCTGAGAATGTTCTTCCTTTGTGTGTGTGCGTGCGTGCGTGCGTGCGTGCGTGCGTGCGTGCGTGTGTGTGTGTGTTTGTGTGGTACGTGTGGTGTTTGTGTTGTACTAGTATTGCTATTATGTGTAATTGTATATTATTTTAAGGGCATGTATAAGTGTTTATGCGTTGTTGTTTGTTTTGTTTTTGTTTTTGTTTTTTGTACAGCAGCGCGTGTCAGAAAGACAAAGATCAACTAGAGAGGACAGTTCGAACGAACAGCCTCTAAAATCATAGGCAGTGACATGAAACCAATTGCCTCCATTCACTCCCTGCGATCAGACGCAAAGTGATGGCCATAGTTCAGGACACATCGCATCCAGCCAACCACCTCTTCCAGCCCCTTCCCTCAGGACGCAGATACAGGGCCATGAGGGCTAGAACCTCTAGATTTCAGAACAGCTTTTACCCTCAAGCAATATGCTCTTTTAGCAAGTGATCGGTGTGTTAGCGACAGCCAAAGAACCAAACTGTGCTCAGTCTTTCATTTGACCTTATTTTATAATCTTGTTATTATTTATTCCCAGTGCGCGTTGCTCTGGCACATTCATGGAGAGAGAGAGAGAGAGAGAGAGAGAGAGAGAGAGAGAGAGAGAGAGAGAGAGAGAGAGAGGAGAGAGAGTTTGCATTTGTGTATAATATATGCATGTGCACATGGTCGAGCGTGCGCACATGTGTGTTGTGTAGGAGTATGGGTGTGAATGTGTTTGTTAACTTTGATTAGTTTTAACTTACTTGTTTTATGTGTAGGACTTTATTTATTTTATTTTATTTTTTCTATTCTATTATCGTGTAATTTTAACATTATCTACAAGTGTTTATGTCCGGAGCGGGGAGCGGTGGGGCATGCATGCAGGTGTATGAGTGAGTGAGTGAGTGAGTGAGTGAGTGAGTGAGTGAGTGAGTGAGTGAGTGAGTGAGTGAGTGTGTGAGTGAGTGAGTGTGTGTGTGGTGTGCGTGCGCGCGCGCGCGCGTTTCTTGCTGTTATTGAACTCTTATTCGGCTCTGTCTTAAAAGTAGGATTTTATATTATGAAATGGAATGTTATTTATAAATGTGTGCGTGCGTACGTGCGTGCGTGCGTGCGTGCGTGCGTGCGCGCTGCAGGTGTGAGTATGTGCGTTTGGGTATTGTTTTGGTAGTGCAAATGGGTTGCTAGTTGATGTATGTCAGTGTTGTTGTTTGCTTATGTTTGTATGCTTACCGCTTTCGAGACACTTTCCTTGTTGTAAAACTTGGTGAATAATTGATTGTTTCGGTTGTTTTTCCCCATAATGCAAAAACCACTCCTGGGTGGTCTTCCAGCTGTAATCACCTACCAGTTTGGGAGGACAGAGGTTCCTGGCAGGCGTGGTGTCCAGAAACTCCACTCGACCAGTGTCCAGAATCCACATGTATCCCGTGTTGGGGTCTATCTCCATGCTCTGCACATACTGCAAGGCGCTGCAGTCCCCTACAGTCTGGTACGACCACGATGGGTAGGGCTGCAGCAGTGGACGACCGTCCTGTCACAAACACAATGATGGAGTAAGCAAGACGCGTTTAAAGGAACTCTCCTTCGGAGGCTAAACTTCTCGTGTGCTTGGTGGAGGTTATATGAACTTGATCCGCGTTAAATGTTTTGTGATTGAACGTGCCGTTGATTTTATAACGATTTTAGAAGAAGACTTTCCCAGGCACTGTTACTAACACTGTTTTCACGAGCTCTTTCCCGCGTTTTAGTATGACATCATTGATAGGATACCGCTATTTACTAGCACATTTTTAAACACAACGTGCAAAATGCAACATGCAAAACATAGCATGTTGTGTTTTATCCCAATAAATAGCGTTCTTTTGAACCTTTTATGTGTTTGGATCTTAAGCTAATAGCCTAATAATGACAATACAGCTACTACATACAGGCTGGTAACGACCAGATTTAAAGTCTTTTAGCCTAAGTTAGTCTGACTGATAGAGCATATCGTATCACTACCTGCATAGCCTAGCTACCAACTAGATAGAAACACAGCGGGATCGTCCGACAGCTACATTACAAATACGAGACCGGGTTGGAAAACCACACTACTACACGTACTAGACAGGGCTGAAACACTGGACTACTAAACACACCAGACTACTGTCCGAAACTCCTACATACACTAGATGGGGTTAGAACACTAGACTACTGTCCGAAACTCCTACATACACTAGATGGGGTTAGAACATTAGACTACAGTCCGAAACTCCTACATACACTCGATGGGGTTAGAACACTAGACTACTGTCCGAAACTACTAGATACACTGGATAGGATTAGAACACTAGACTACTGTCCGAAACTACTACATACACTAGATGGGGTTAGAACATTAGACTACTGTCCAAAACTACTACATACACTGGATGGGGTTAGAACACTAGACTACTGTCCGAAACTACTATGCATACACCAGACAGGGTTAGAACACTAGACTACTGTCCGAAACTACTACATACACTGAATAGGGTTAGAACACTAGACTACTGTCCGAAACTACTACATACACTGGATAGGGTTAGAACACTAGACTATACTGTCCGAAACTACTATGCATACACCAGACAGGGTTAGAACACTAGACTACTGTCCGAAACTACTACATACACTAGATATGGTTAGACCACCAGACTACTGTCCGAAACTACTATACATACACCAGACAGGGTTGGAACACCAGACTACGATATATATATATATAGATAGATAGATAGATAGATAGATAGATAGATAGATAGATAGATAGATAGATAGATATATACAAGATAGTGTTAGGACACAAGACTTCTGCGTATACCAGATAGAGTTGGAACACCACACTACTACATATACAGAGAAAGAGAATACCAAATAGTTCCATAAATAATCTATTATTCTTATCATATAAAAGTAGTTTTTCCATTGCATCTTCGATCTCAAACATGCTCATAAACACTTCTGCTGCTTTGCCAGGCCCGACCGATCCAACAGACAAAGCGAGGTGTACCTCACAAAGTGTTTGGTCATTTTCAAGCACAGTGCAGTGACCACATCAGTTTAATAATCGGTCATATTGCTGGAAGGCAAAACGAAGGCTGTGCCTGTGCGAGCAGTGCTCTCTGTACCTTCATGACGACACGGTTGAGCGTAGATGGAATACCTCGACGCCATCGGGGAACCGTGAGGTACACCTCGTTTTTATACACCTGAAAAGGAGAATAAAGGTCAACAGTAAAAATGAACCATTTTTACATTGTTTATTTATTTATTTGTTAATTTTGCTAATGCTGCTGGTTATAATGATGATGATGGTGTTATATAATGATGATGATCATCATTATCATCATATGAGCCTATCTCTGATGATTAAGACTGTATGTATAGATAACGATTATAAACATATCAAATGTTATACGATAAGTGGTACTGTTTGTTATTCCAGGTGATAATGAAACAGAGACAGACAGACAGACAGAGACAGAGACAGAGACAGAGAGAGAGAGAAACTCAAGAGAGAGAGAGAGAGAGAGAGAGAGAGAGAGAGACAGACAGACAGACAGACAGACAGACACACACACACACACACACACACACACACACACACACACACACACACACACACACACACACACGCACACACGCACGCACGCACGCACGCACGCACGCACGCACGCACGCACGCACGCACGCACGCACACACACACACACACACACACACGCACGCGCGCACACACGCACACGCAACCCCCACCCCGATCCATCCCACTCGCAGATGCAATGGCCATCACTCACTTTAATTCCCGCAACGATGTTATTTTCCACGATGTGTCTGTCGGATTTCTGGTAGTCCCTCTTCATGGTGGCGTTCGGCCAATCGTAATCCACCGTCACCCACGTGTACACCAGTGTTGCATTGTAGCTCGCACGTGCGCACGCGATCAACAGCAACGACAGAAATATGGTGACTTGCATCACTGATGTCTTGTACTTGGCGCTACGGTTCCAACTGTAAAATGAACAGGGGGAAGACAAATATATACAAAAAGTACCACCAAGACTCATCAAGTGTGGGGTAGGTGCTCTCTCTCTCTCTCTCTCTCTCTCTCTCTCTCCTCTCTCTCTCTCTTCTCTCTCTCTCTCTCTCTCTCCCCACACACACTTCTCTCTCTCTCCTCCTCGATGATCAATCACTACATGGTAATATTACAGAGGATGTTCATGTCGGAAATGTGCAAAGAATTACCAATTTAACAGATTAAACTTCTGAGGGACGATTAGAAGAATTTAAGAAGAAAACAAACTTTAAGAATGTAATTAGAAAACAGAAAAAAGCAAGAAAAAGACATGTAAAAGTCTGGTACAACCAGCCCTGTAAAAGTAACACACACCGTTGGCGTATCGGTATGACACATTACAACAGGTCCGTGTTGCAGTGTAGTTTGGTGGTTGGACTGGCAAAACAGGAGGGAGCAGGGAAGGGCACTCGGGAAAAGGGAACGAAAGAGACTACCTTTCCTTTCTATGTGGGACTGAGTCTTCATGCCACTGATTGACAGAGAGAAGTAACTGTACGCCAACTTCTGCAAATCAACTTCTGTCAGTGAAGCAAGAAAGTTGATGTTTGGCCTCAGACCTCAGGGAGTCATCCCAACAACCCAGCATGCGTTGTTCCAGCACACAAAGAGAGCATTGCCCATCGCAGCTTTCATCTGGATAACAGTCTCTGTCCAAAACGTCCAACATTCCAAACCCAGGTGAATGGGACTGGAAATGGAATGACAGAACCAAAGCATGGATACCACAGCGGACAATCTTGGCACTTCTTGGAGTTATTTCCCCTGCTCGCCTCAGAGGCTGTGTTTTTGGCAATGTCTACTTTTAACCCCGTCGGTTTGCGGTCCTCAAATGGTATGAGAATGCGTGTGTAACAGTGTGTGTGTGTGTGTGTGTGTGTGTGTGTGTGTGTGTGTGTGTGTGTGTGTGTCGTGTGTGTGTGTGTGTGTGTGTGTGGATGGAATGAACTTAACACTACGCTGGCATATCCACGTATCAGTTCATTCCGTGCTATAGACAAGCACACACACACGCATCCTCAAACCATTTGAAGACAGCGAACCGACGGGGGCTTCGCTTGGTAAACTTAGTGCCGTTTGTGATGGTTGTGCTGCGAGTTGGTGTGTAATTGTTGTACCTACGTGTTCGTCATGAATGGGGCTTTCTTATGGTCTACTTTTTGTGCTTTGCTGCCGCTTGAAATGAAGGTTGTGTGGATGTTGTTTCTGTCAGGACTGGCTAGTTTTCTTGTTTCTCAACAGCGGCCATTCTACCCGTGTCTCACGATGCTCGTGCCGTCCGCACAGCAACGCTGTTTACAACAACTAGCTACGCCGCTTGGGTACATATCTACCCACAGTGTACCCACCACGCACCCCATCTTCCACTGTTTACACCCGGGAACAGCTGCTTTCCGTGAAACCGCCACCCCTTGATCCCGTCCTCACTTCTCGCCCCCTGCGCCGTTTGCGGATCGGTTTCGACCTACCACGGTTCCGGGGCCGCAGAGGAGGAAGTAGAAAACATAAAAAGATCGCCGTCATCAACCGCACCTCGGACCGCACTTCAGTGACAAAGGCAAGTGGTGTTGACTTTACAAATCTCGTTTCTGTGCCACTCAGTCCTGACAGACCGTCTACCAAGAAAACCCGTAAGGTAATAGTTGCTGTTTTCAAGGCCCGGTCAGTGGGAGAGAAAAACAAGCGCTCGGCCATCAATGATTTTATCGTGGATAACGATGTCGATGTCCTGTGCCTTACGGAAACCTGGATTATACCCAGCGGTGATGAAGCCAAGTGTAGCGACCTGTCACCCCTGGCTACAGGACTCTCTGCTTCCTTCGTCCTTCACGTGGCTGTGGCATAGCCTTTTTTTCTTCTTCTTTTTTGTTAAATATTTAATCTCCATCCCATTAAGCATACAAGTAACAATGGCAAGATAAATATATATTATATAATACATACATGTATATGCCCTACAATGACTATTAAGTATATAAGTAGCTAATCTCAGTAGTATCAAGATAACAAGCATTGTATAACATGTAAAGCTACAAGAGACTAGAACAGACACCAAACAGAAGACAAAGACAAAACACACACACACACACACACACACACACACACACACACACACACACACACACACACACACACACACACAAGAAAACAAAAACAGCAGCAACAAAAACTTCATACCTTAATTCATCTTACATTCTGGTGAGGAAGATGGGAAGAGAGAGGGGGAATAACAGAGGGGTAATAGAGAGAGAGAGAGAGAGAGAGAGAGAGAGAGAGAGAGAGAGAGAGAGAGAGAGAGATGTACACATATGTATATAATTATATGCTATCTGGCAAGTGTGTCAATAAGTATTATCAAAAGTCTTAGTACATAATTAGCAATACTTATACTAAATAGCAAGGCTGAGTAAAAACAAAAGACTCCTGAAAGAAGTGAGCTACTCATGAAAAGAGTGAGCTGTACAGCATCCATTCAGCATGAAATTTGTTTGATCTGCCATTTAACGTGTAATAATATTTCTCCAGAACAGCTCTATTCTTCAAAAAACGAGTAAAAACATTTAGGTGTGGGATGGTACCATGCAGCTTTGCAATAAAAATGTTGTATTTAGCTATAAGGATACACAAATCCAGTATTCTGTCAGTGACCACATTCGCTTTACTGCCAAGAATAACAAGCTCTTTTGAAAAAATTATATCAGTACAATGTGTGAAGCTGGTATGAAGCCATCCCTGTACATCAAACCAGTAGTTCTGGATTTTTGGGCAATCCCAAAACATGTGTAATAAAGTTTCTTCAGCATCTTTGCAAAAGACACAGACAGGTGAATCTACAAGCTGTCGCTGGAATAAGAAGCGGCCAGTGGGTAACAAATTATATAACAATTTGTACTGGAACCATATGAGACATTTCTCACGTGTAGTCCTGAAAATTTTATCGAAGACTGCCTTAGTATCAGTTTCAACAGCAAGGACTTTGCTCCATTTTTCTATGCACTTTGGTGTCTCACTAGTCCTTACAAGGCATGAATAAATATCTTTAACACTAGATTTATACAAAAATCTCCACACAAATGCATCACCAATAACAAAATTCTCTTTTACAGCCAAACCCAATCTTCTTTGATAACATTTGACTGCAGTCAGTATCCAGTCAGCATAGCCTTTGTTGTCGCCGATTCGCTCGCTCCCTTTCTCTCCGTCACCGCCGACTTCAGCTTTCCCCGTTCTTCATTTGAACTGTCTCAGCTGACTTTCTCATTACCTCAACGCTCACTGTACATCTTCCGTCTCTACCGCCCTCCTCCGAACCGGAAAACAACAACAACAACAACAACAAAAACACTCAAGGACTCGCTCTTTATGGAACAGTTTCCGGATCTCCTTGAGTACAACAACACCCTGAAAGGCTGCTCCCTTATTGTCGGTGGTTTTAATTTTCACTACGATGTGCCCACCAACACCTACACCTCCTGGCTTATCGACCTTCTTGATTCCTTCAACCGCTGTCAGTCAGTCACCACTCCCATGTACCGATCTGGTCACATTGTTGACTGGGTCATCCACCGGAAGGACGATGACACCCTCCTGTCTGCCACCATCAGTCCTACTCTCCAGTCTGATCACTACTCTGTCCTGACTCAGCTCAACATCTTCAAGCCTCCACCCCACGCAGTGTATATTGAGGCCAGGAACATCGCTGCCATCGACCTCAGCTCCTTCCGATCCGATCTTCAGGCCGGACTAGACTCCTGCACCACACTTTCTGCTGTGCAGCTGCATCGGCTACTGCAGAACCTCCTGGATCAGCACGCCCCTGCCACTCAGTGCAAGGTTTCCAGCCGCCCCCCTTCACCCTGGTTCTGTGCCGTCGGTCCTCAGCCTCTCGAGGCCAAGCGCGAGAGGAGGCGAGTAGAGAGACAATGGTTAAAGTCCGGTCTGGAGGTGCACAAGCAGATGTTCCGTTCCGCTTGCAAACTCGTCAGCAAGATCGTGCAACAAGCAAAATCTACATTTTTCAACACCAAGATCTTTGCATGCACTTCATCCAAGCAGTTGTTCAGCATCACAAACATTCTCCTCTGCAAGTCAAAGACCTCATCTCTACCGTCTTCTATTTCATCAGCATTTCTTCCGCAGAGGTTCTGTGACTTCTTTGAGAACAAAATCTCTACCATCCGTGACAATCTCAATTTCCAGACCATATGCCTCTACCTCCCGTCACTCACACAGTTTTTGATGGATCCCCACTGACTGCCTTCCGACCTGTGTCAGAATCGATAGGACGCGAAGTGTTTAACAAGACCGCCATCAAAACATGACCCTCTTCCGTCATCGTTACTGGCTGAACTCATTTACGACCTTCTCCTGTCTTTAACTTCAGTTATTAATGACTCTCTTTTGACAGGCAGCTTTCCCTCTGTGTTCAAATCCGCCGTTGTCAGGCCGTTGCTGAAAAAAACAACTTCTTTTGACACTGAAAATTTAAAGAACTATAGGCATGTCTCCAACTGCCCTTCCTTTCCAAGATCACTGAAAAGACTGTCCTCCTTCAACTATCCCAACATCTTGAAAGCAATAATCTCCTTTACTCCCTTCAGTCTGCCTATCACTTAGGCCATAGCACCGAAACTGCCCTTCTTAATATTGTAAACGATCTCCTCGCAGCTCTTGATGTCAACCATATTTCTCTGCTCTCTCTACTTGACCTATCCGCCGCTTTTGACACTATCGACCACTCCATTCTACTCTCCAGACTCTATCTTACTTTTGGCATTTCTGGCACAGCTCTGTCTTGGATTCTGTCATACCTCTCTGATCGAACTCAGGTTGTATCTGTCAATGGTGCTTCCTCCGCAGGGGCCTTCGGTGTCCCCCAGCAGTCAGTGCTTGGTCCTATTCTCGTCGTCCTTTACACCCATTCCATTTCTGAAATTGTGTCTTATCACTCTCCTTCACATCATAGTCTCTCTGATGACAACCAGTTGTACAAATCTGGCAACATTGCTCAACTTCCTGAAATTATTATTTCAACTCAGTCTTGTATGTCTGATGTAAAAGCGTGGATGACAAATAATCAACTGCTGTTAAACAATGATAAAACGGAAATGATTCTTATTGCTACAAAGACGGTTCTCAACTCTGACTCTGTTTCACAGTCCTGAATCTGGAGGGTTCTGACATCAAACTTGCCAACACAGTTCGCAACCTAGGTGTCTGTCTTGATCCTACTCTCTCTTTCTAACAGTAAATCTCCTCCGTTTGTCGTATCTGCTATCTTTAACTTCGTCGGATTAGTGCAATACGCCACTATCTGTCTGAAGATGTCACCAAAAACCTGTTGTGTGCACTTGTTCTTTCAAGACTAGATTATTGCAACTCGCTTTTGGCGGGCTGTTCTGAGTATTTTCTTTCTAAACACCAAAAGGTACAGAACAATGCTGCAAGACTCGGTTTCAGAACGACCAGATCTGCCCACGTCACTTCTATGCTTCATTCTCTTCACTGGCTACCTACTGAGCAGAGGATCGAATACAAATTGTCTTTGTTTTGCTTTAAGATCATTTCTCGTCAGGCTCCCATCTACCTTTCAGAACTTCTTCACCTTTACACTCCTTCCCGGCGGCTCTGCTCTTCTACAGACACCTGAGTGTTCAGAATATCATCCTTCCGAACAAAGTCCTGTGGTCACTGCTCTTTCTCTTACCAGGTTCCAGTTATCTGGAATCAACTCCCTGTTTCTGTCTGCCATTCTTCCTCTGTAAGCTCTTTTAAATCTTCCTTGAAAACCTCTTTTTAAAACTTTTTCTTCAGTCTTATTGCCTCCTGATATGCGACTGGTGTGTGTGTGTGTGTGCGCGCGCGCGCGCGTGCATGCGTGTGTGAGTCTATGTGTGCGTGCGTGCGTGTGTGCATTCATGTTGTATCCATTGAATTTTGACAATACGTATTTGTAAAGAACGTGTAAGCGCATAAGGCCCTGCTCAGTGTTGCTCAAACTGTGGCTGCTTGGTTGCTTGCAAGGAAAACTGCAAGTGTCACCGAGCTGGACTTTACTGTGGCATATTGTGCAAGTGTGACGGAGACTGCACAAACAAAGTGCAAGTGACTAAGCTCAGAACTTACGACTATATCCGCAATATGGACGGTTATTTTGAACATCATACTGCATTTCTGAATAAATGGTTAAAGTCATGAGTTCAAGAACTTTAAAAATTAACACTCAGGGGATGCAAACATAGGGTGTAGAACCCCAATATAATCTTTTGAAGTTGATTTGTTCCAAAATTATTACCTTGACCTGAAAATGACCTTTGACCTGGCAGTAGCTGTAAAACACACAAGTGGCCTCACATTTGAATTGTTTGCATTAGAAAACATGTGCATAAGTGGCATTTTACGAGGCTCTAGTAGTAACAGGAGCTGCGATTTGGCATTAACGTCTTCTTGTGGCAGCCATATTGGATTTTGAGCAACAGGTCACCAGAGGTCAAGCTGAATTTGTTTGCGATGATTTTTTTTGTTTTTGTTTTTCATAAACCTCGTGTCCCATACCTAACATCATGCCAGATTACAAAAACAATAATGTATTCCCTCTGTGATCTATTCCGCGTTGAAACAGCGCTTCAGTGTTGCATCTAC
>OY757556.1:12798614-12821114 GCA_963584105.1 Alviniconcha strummeri
AACGGACACCGGAGACTCGGAGTGCCCCCTACCCCCCCCCCCCCCCCAATCCCCCCCTCCCCCAGCTACCAGCTATTGTTCTGTCCCGGGGGCTTCACTCCAGTCCTTCCAGATCGACTAGGCCGCAGTCTTCACGACAAATTGCATCCACGGAGTTCTCACCTTTCAGTGTCACTGCCAAGATCACCAGTGTAGTTTTAACGTTAAGTTAGCTGCCTTATTCATTGTTTTATTATTGTTTTAATAACGTCCAGGGCACTGACCGTGACCGCCTTTTAAATACACATCACCGCAGGACTTGCAACGCTCTGACAGAGCCCAGCAGCAGTCCCTGACAGGAAGAAGCGGTCACTTCGATTAACTAAGATGGTCTGTGGTCCAGTTGCACAGGCTAACGGACACCTTCTGTCTAGAGTTGTTTCCCTTGTATTATTAGCAGACGGAAGTCAAGTCATCGAAAGAAAAAAATGGCCGTTCGTGGGTGTTTATCAGAGAAAAATCGTTATGCAGTTGTTTTTATTGAGTGAAATGAGTCTCCCAGAGTTGCATTCATAATTTGTGAGGGCATACCGTTTTCGTTTTGTTTTTGTTTTGGAAGAGCAGACTCTACAGCAGCTGACAGGCGAAGATATCTTCATGGAGGACAAAAAACTGCCAAGCCTGGCAGATCTTGCTTAACCACAACACTTTACAGTTGGGTGGAAAACATCACCACACATTACAACTGCAGCCATGTATAAGATCCAGGAAGTTGTGCACAAGTAAGTATTTGCCTTTATTTTGCGTTGAAGGAGTACAGTATGTTACTTGCATATGTTGCAGATCTCACCCGAAATGCAGCCAAGTGCAGACACCAGGCTTCAGGAAATTTGGGTTGCAGATTGACATTGTCTCGTAGCGTTATCCACTCAGTTTCTCCAGAAAACTAACAAAAACTGAAAACAAAATAAAAACACAGAAACGCAAACAAACGAGCGCTCAGCACAACATTTTAAGCACTGTATAATGATGGAATAGAACCACAGAACCAACAACCACAGTGTAATGTACACTTGATACTGATACTATCAGTATCAAGTGTACATTACACTGTGGTTGTTGGTTCTGTGGTTCTATTCCATCATTATACTATCAGTATCAAGTGTACATTACACTGTGGTTGTTGGTTCTGTGGTTCTATTCCATCATTATACAGTGCTTAAAATGTTGTGCTGAGCGCTCGTTTGTTTGCGTTTCTGTGTCACTAATTATTAACTGTAAAAGTCTAAAACTATCAGTGATAGTTTTAGACTTTTACAGTTAATAATTAGTGACCAGTACATCATTATTTATTTGTATTGACTTTATTCAAATTATTTCTGTCCAGTGATCTGTACATATAACATATAAATAACAGTTATATATAATACATGCACTGAGCAATACTGTAAAATAGGGTAACACTGTGATTAACAACAGCTGAGTCTGTTACAGCTTTGGACTGTTAGAGTGTTATCACTGAAGAGGGAAAATGAGTTTTTGTACACGAGTGCTGCAGTACTAGGGGCAGTAGATAACATTTGTGCTACATAGCTTTCATGGTGAATGGGTCAGATAACAATATTTTGCTGGGTCAGTTGGTGTCAGTGCTGTTCTCACAGCCTACAGAATGACAGTATGTGTCAAAGATGTTGCCCATTTATAACAGTTCCCAGCTGTCTGGTGTCAGTGCAGCCTGCAGGGCTTGAAATTCACATTGGACCATGACCACTAAAACTCCCAGTGTGGCAGTGGACCAGCAGAAATCTTCCTACCACTTTTTTTCTTTTTCTTTTTTGAATGCAAATTGTAACTGATATTGTGATAATGTACTCTAGAGCAGTAGAGAGGCACAGTTATTTTGTTCCATAAACTATGCAGTGAAGCGTATATGCTGAGGATGTATTTCAATATTTTCTCATAAAATTCAAATTACCCCCCCCCCCCCCCCCCGCCCCCCTCTAGTTGGTACTAGAATTTTCTTTTATTGCTGGTACCATGTCTGAACAGTCTAGCAGAGGCTCTGCTCAAACTGAGTCAAAGGGGACAGACTGATCAGTCTGATAATGACAGTTGTACTTGTGTCACTTGTCATGATGGTATTCATACATCTGTCAATTCTCATGCTTCCATTTTCTCAGATGTCAAAACACAAATGGATCTAGTTATACTATCACCATGACAAAATCAGACTCATCAATGCTTTCATTTTCTCAGATGTAAAAACACAAATGGATCTAGTTATAGTATCACCATGACAAAATCAGACTCATCTGTTGATTTAAAAATATACAGAAACTGAGAAAGTGGATAATCAGTGCAAGTATGAAGTAAATTTATGCAAATTATAGATGATTAAACCATGTACTTTGGTCTAAAGTGGTGAAATTAAAAGTTCATACTCAGGAACATTGTTATATAATATAATAATGCTAATATTTTTTTAATCACTGCATTAAATTTTAAAACATAAATCTTTAAAAAAATCAGTTCCCATTGTCTGATTAAACCCCTTAAAGGAAAAGTCTAAGGTTTTTAAGTATGCAAAATGACCATCAATATGATTGACAAATGAGTCATTAGTAGTAATAGTACTAGTAGTCTAGACAAATGAGTCATTAGTAGTAATAGTACTAGTAGTCTAGTTTGAGATTTAATAAAATAAAAAATGGATTTTTTATTTTTTTATGTTGGTTTCAATTATTTTAATCAATTATTTTCTGTAGGCTGGCCGAGACTGCTGTCTCGGGTTCTCCATCAGTCACGTGACTTTCTTGGAAGTGATGTCAGTCTGGGGAGTCAGTGTGGTTGCCATCTTATTCTTAGATTGTTCATTGAATGTGTATGTGTCACTTGTGTGTAGTTGACAAAAAGCTCTAACCATGCCAGCTTACTGTATTGCAGCAAACTCTTAACAACTCACAAGCATCCCAAAGCATAACTGTGCATGAGTTCCTGCAGAATCGACCCACTGTGAGGCGAAAATGGGTCAAATCTGTACAATTCTAATGAGCTGACTTTGATGCTGCACCTCAGTCACGCCCATTTGTGTAGCGAGCACTTCACTGAGTGCGATTTTGTAAACTTTGTGGCAGAATACCAAATGGGGTTTGCTTCAAAGCAGAATTTGTAGGGCTGTCCACAGGGTAACTGACTTGGAAAAAATCCAGTTTGAATCTCTAAGGATGAAGCTGAGGAGCAGCAAATGCACAGCATGATACCAAAAATTGAGAGATACACTGATACCCTGAAACAAGCAAAAAACATGAATGCCTACGGCAGAAAAGGCTATGAAAGAAAGTTTCGATCGAAATGTGATGTTGCGTCCGACAGATTAAATTGTTACTTTTCATTGATACAACGTTATTTTTGCATTTTCATTCATAAGAGTTTTTTTAAAAGGCACAAATATTTTCATTGGTAAGAGTTTTTTTAAAAGGCATAGCCGTAAATTATCTATTTATACCAATTTATACAAATAATACAAACACACAACAACAACAAAAGAAAAGAAGCATTACCATGACATTAACATTGTGATTAGGGAGATGATTTTTTTTTTTTTTTTTAAATCTTCCCAGGCCTTCCCATTTCCCTGGGATGAATAAAGTATATTGTTATTGAATATTGTTGTTTTGAATCTATTTCTAGCAGGACATGCATTCTAAAGTATGTGCTGAAAAACTCTTAGTTCACATCACAGACGGCAATAATAAACCTGTAGAGTTGCAGAAGTGTACTGAGGAGTAAGTGTCATGGCATCATGCTGTTCCGATCAACTGAATAAATGAAAAAAATGCTGTCCGACAGCGGCAAGTCAACTCCGAAACGTGTGTCATCGTAAACACGGGTATTTTCGCTATTACGAAGTAAACACTTGAACGTATATGTTTTTCTCTTTCAGTCGAAACACTAAGAAAAAACTAGTTCCCTCGATCGAAACTTGGACATTATTGTGCAAAAATTGGTCACTCACGATCGAAACACTGACCTAAGGCCCGCTTGTGTCATCCGAGAAACAGCTGGTTATCGAACAAAGACATCACTTTGAATTTGCACACTGCCGACCGAAACCTGTTTAATAATGGTCACTTCGCTTACAATTTACGAATGAAAATGCAAAAATAACGTTGTATCAATGAAAAGTAACAGTTTAATCTGTCGGACACAACATCACATTTCGATCGAAACTGTAAAAAGGTACATGACCCAAATCAAAAATTCACTCACTGTTCCTTGTTGGCACCATGTTTGAAGAGAAGGTAGGTGCAAAGCACTGTGGGTAAACATGGCCGCGCTTTGTGCAAAAAGACCGCGGTCACAAAATCAACGTTTATCCCCAGGATCAGCAATTTTTCGATCATAACGGCCTGACAAAATAAAAACTCGAAATTTTAAACTTGAAAAAATGTATTACAAATGGAATCCAACGCTTTTATTATCACTGCTTTGGACTGAACACTGATTTTAGCAACAGCTTCTTTGTTTCACCACCCACAAGTCCGCAGTGAATAGTAGCAGACAAACGTTTTCGTCAGCATCGGAACCGGACCCAATGCGTTTCAATCGAAATAAGCTTATGTTTATTTCAATTATTCAGATTTTACAAGTAGTTATGAGCCGTTTTCACAAGCATTAAAAAGCTTTGACTATGTCCTGTCAGGCAGCAAAGGGAAAATTGCCTAAAGAAGAAAGATGCAAACTAAACGACAACTGAAGCGGTGCACCCGAAATGTCCACCCTTCTTTTGCCGATTTTCGGCCCGGATTTGGTGTAAATTTTCATATTTTACTCACTCAGAACTGACTTTGGGAGTCAAGTTTATCTTTATTATCTCTTTGATGCATACTCTTTCAGATAAAGTTATGTTTGTTCAGAGAAAACTTAAACCTGAAGAAGCATTGAGGACCAAAAAATGGATGGTCCTCGCCGAGCACCTTTTGGCACAGGCTCATATATATATATATGATGAAACAAGGATAAATTGGGAAAATAAAACACCCAATAAAAGGCAGGCTCCCTGATGAGGTCTAGCCTGTTATGAAAGCTGGAGTAAACAGAAGGAAAAAGACTGAAACGCCACACATCTAACAAGGTTCGAGCGAGAAGGAGGAAATAAACAAAGGCTCAACTACTGGCATCGGAGCTTCATCCTTGGAGATTCGAACTGGAATTTTTTCCAAGTCAGTTACCTTGTGGCTACTAGCCATTTTGCAGCGACTCCCCAGAAAGACATAGTGCGCATATGTGCACATAATTTTCAGTGTCATGGCAACGCTTTCGGTACAGCAGAAAATGCATGTTTTCATGCATTTATAACCCTCAGATCACAATTTTGCCTACATCATTGTACTCAGTGAACTTTAACGGAAATTGTGTCAAAAATCACCCCAGACCTTGGACTTGTCCTTTAACTGGTGCCAGAAGCCTCCTCAGGACTTGCTTTGATTGAATGGCTGTGGCATCTGGTACCTGGCTCCTGACTCACAGTCTGTCATCGTGCATGGCACCTGATGGCAGGTCAACTGATGGATTCTGTCATCATGCATGGCACCTGGTGGCAGGTCAACTGACAGTCTGTTATTACTATATCAGGCATGGCACTTGGTGACAGGTCAACTCACAGTCTGTCATGATATTAGTAACTTTATTATATAAATAAAAATATAAAGCGCTATGCTCTGTAAACATTTATGAGCTTGTGGCGCTGTACATTGTTAACATCCATACTTATACTGTGTTATAGTAGATTAAAAAAAACACTTGTACTGCTTAAATCACTGACAGTGTTTAGTGCAGAATCTAGTGCATGGCCTTGGAAAAGTGGCATCTTTTTTTCATTTTAATCAAGGCAACAGTAATGTGCCTGGTTGAAGTTGGTGTGCCTGAATTGATATTTGTTTTAGAACTTTGTCCACATTGTGGAAACTTCTGAGAGACATGGTTGAACACACACACACACACACACACACACACACACACACACACACACACACACACACACACACACACACATGTGTTCTGAGTGGATAGATGCCATCATGAACTGGACTAAAATGAACTGTAGTTGTCCTGGAATGAATAAATGAGACCATCAACATGAAACATTAAAAATTGCCCATTTATGGTAATGTAGTAAAACTTGCCCCAAAATACATCATTATAAACTAAAGATGGAAAAGGTCATTTGTTGTTAATCAAGAGGCCAGAAATCCAGCACAGAGTTCTAAAGATTCCAGCATCCAAATTGGCAAACACCAGCAGGCAACTCTATAAGGTAGTGTAAGGCATGTGAAAAATGTCATTTGTTGACACGCAAGAGGCCAGAAATCCAGTAGACAGGGTTCTAAAGATTCCACTTCCAGCATCTAACTACCAGCAGGCAACTCTATAACCCCACTCATGCAAATTTTCATTATAAATATAATTTTGTCCATGTGTATAGCACATCCATTATTAGATCATAAATGACTATGTCTTTAAAACTGTGTAGGATTAGGAAAGGGAAAGACTGGCAAATGTCTGTAAATGTTGTTTTTCAGTTTTATAATGGTTTGGTGTACTGCTATAAATATCATTACTTAAAACAGAATGTCAGCAAACGTTTTGTCTTACTACCTTAATGAGCTAACTGAATCATCTGTTCAAGCTCTAGGTTTCAAATCTTCAAAGTGACAGTTTGTCACACACATCATTTGGGCTGTTGAACCTTTTTGTCCCTGGTCTCTTGGTGTACCATTACAGAAGGAATATGTGACCCATTCCCATGAAATGAGTTTTAACTTAAAATTCAGCAATTTGAGATATTTGCATGTCTCAAATCTGAAAGTTCTGCTTGTTATTTTGATACTTAAATCACGTTTCTACTCAAAACAAAATATGGATGTGATGTGTTTCTGAAGGTTGCATGTGTGGCGGAGGCCATTTTGAGAAAATCAGCTTGAAAGTTTTCACACCAAAGTTTAATGCTTATACTAGTTATAGACTTTAATTTTGCAAACATCTGAAAACACCCAGATAGACCCCCACTGACTGCTTTCGCCTGTAGCACAGTAAGCCGGCTGCAAGTTAAGACTCATTTGGTGAGAACGGGTCACATATGTTATATAAAGAGGTGAGCCAGTTTGGCATAGTGGTAAGGCATTTGGCTGGTAAGCAGAGGAACCTCAGTTCAAATCCACTTCAGCTGTCCTTTCTCTTCAAAATTTGTGGTCTGTGGACATTGTCTTGTGACCTTGTCCCTCACAATTAATGAAACATTAAAATGGCTCTCATCGCTGCCCATCTTGATGCAGGAGTCATTCTGGTGGTGACAATGTAGTGATAGGTCTATGATCTCCCTGGCCCTCACCCCCCCCCCCCCCACCCTCCTACTCACTCACTCGCATGCACACACCTAGGCAGAGAGAGAGAGAGAGAGAGAGAGAGAAACAGGCATTGTACATATTGGTGGGGATGAGGGACAGTGTTGCTTAACTGAAAACTGTTGTAGCACATTGTCACAGGGTAGGGATCTTGACCTTGTTAGGGGCAAGCCAAGACACTAACTAGTACTAGAAGTTAGTAAGTGTAATGTCAGGTGAGGGATTACTATATCTTGCTACACACCGTGGCAACTCTTTTTCATTGTCTCGCACCCCATACTCCCCCCCCCCAACCCCCCCCCCTCTTTATTTTTTTTCTCTTTTTCTCTTTTTTTCTTTTCTTCTCACTTTGAAATTCACTGGGAGAAATCAGAATAATAATAATAACTGCAGTATTTATGGTACACAAAATCTTGTCCCTCAGAACAATTCTAAGCACATATTTACACAACACCAGTATACAACAGTGGAACAATTTGAACAGCCATATGAGAGGGGAAAACATGGTTCTCTGTTGTTTTGGAAAAAAAATGTTTTGAGGTTGGATTTGAAGGAGTGTAGAGAGGGTTTCTTCCTCTAGAGTGGGTTTCTTTTGGACAGTAAGGGAATATAAATATACTGTAAAGGTCACATGTTTCTTTCAGGTACAAGCTAGCAACAGTTGGTAAAAAATAAATTAAAAAAAATAGCACTCTTTCCCAAAGTGTTTCTTGAAGAACAGGTCATTCCAGGCTGAGTCCAAGCGCACTCTGGTGGATAGCCTGTACCCCGAAAGGGGCAGAATTTATAGATTTTATCACAGCTGTTTTTAGGTCATGACATTGATAAGATTCACCCAGGCTACTCTTGGAGCACACCTCCAGCTCCACACCCCATGCTATAATATAAAACTCATGACTGTCTGGGCTTTGGAAGGCAGTTCCCTCCCTTCCTACCTGCCTGCCTGCCTCTCCAGCTGGAGGCTGTGCTCCGGGTCACAGTACCCCCTGACATTGTGACCTTGCAAAGGCTTCTTAATGCTTATGGACTGGGCCCAGGCACCTGAACAGGGAGGTGGTGTCACCGTCAGGCCCCGTATCCTGTGATTGAGTAAGTCTCCACAACATCCCTTACTCCCTTTCGCTGTAGGAATCAAATGTAAACACTTGAAGGTTTGCTGATAGTCCCCGCCCTTGTTTACCAGACTTCATTTCAGTGCCTCAGCCACTGGTTGCTGGGATGCTGATTTTGAGTGAATGGACGGCTGTCCTTTGCACACGGTCACTTAAAAATGTCCAAACTATCTTTGGGAGGGTTATGCAGTAACGGGCTTCTGGTGTTAGTGGTGATCTCTGGTTATGAACATTGAAGATTTGGATTTACTGATCACTTGGCAGGACTGATAGTCATGTGGTCTTTGTGGTGGACACTTGCTGCCTCAGCTGATTTGACTGATCTGCTCCCCCACCCCCACCTTGACCCCAGCTTGAAGCAGATTTCATTAGCCCCCCACCCCCCACTCAACTGATTTGACTGATCTGCTCCCCCACCCCAGCTTGAAGCAGATTTCACTAGCCCCTCCCCCCCCCCCCCCCCCCCCCCCATTCCTTATCCAGAATGTTCTCACTGGGGTTTGTTTGCTGGTGGCCTCAGGCTCAGTATAAATGTTCGCTGCTGGAAGCATGGCATCATTTGACACCCAGGCTTTATCCTTTGGCTTGTTGGCAGACTTAGCAAAATCTAAAGATTGGAGCTGACGCTGACA
Organism: Alviniconcha strummeri; assembly: GCA_963584105.1. Lineage (NCBI taxonomy): Eukaryota > Metazoa > Mollusca > Gastropoda > Provannidae > Alviniconcha > Alviniconcha strummeri. The sequence goes on from OY757556.1 coordinate 12,807,741, forward strand.
GAACTAAAGTGTCAGGGTGAAATTGGATCGAGGTTGGCAGCATAGAGTGGAAATAGCAATCACCATGCCACCAGGGCCTGATTTGATGTTTGCGTTTTTGAGCTCGGAGTATGGGGACCAAATCCTGAACAAGAGGCTCTTGCAGAGTCCACGTCACCATTCACCGCTACAGTAAGATTTTTGGAAAAATTTAGTGTCTGTTTTTACCTGGAACTGTTGCTGGTATAGTAATAGACTTGATTTATTTGCTGGTGATCTTGCCAGTCGTGTGGGCATGTTTATTTTGCTGGTGAACTTGCCAGTCAGGTTGGTGTGTTTCTTTTGCTGGTGAACTTGCCAGTCAAGTGGGTGTGTTTCTTTTGCTGGTGAACTTGCCAGTCAACTGGATGTGTTTGTTTTTCTGGTGAACTTGCCAGTCAACTGGATGTGTTTGTTTTTCTGGTGAACTTGCCAGTCAACTGGATGTGTTTGTTTTTCTGGTGAACTTGCCAGCCAAGTGGGTGTGTTTATTTCTGGACAGTCAAAGCTTTTCTTCTTTAATTTTTTTTAAATGTTTTTGTTTTACTCTTTAAAATTTTTGTGAAACAGTAGTACTATGTTGACTTTTTCATGTTAGGTTACCGATCAGCTTGTAATGTGGCAACTGATGGATTAGGTTGTGTGTGTGATTTTCTGTTGGTTTGTTTGCGTGACAGTGTCAGTTTGGCAAATAGTTCATGACCCATCAAACTTACACTCGTAAAGTTATGACTCATCAGTTGATGAGGCTGTGAACCAATAGTTGCGACGAGCACAGATGTGTATTCACTGCCTTTGATCTTAACTCATTGACATGCCAAGACCATTTCAAACTTTACTGGGGCAGAACGAATGTTCGATGTTCTGACAGGAGACGTGACTACCTCATGCGTATTTTTAACTGGAGGCCATGGGGCATGGTGAAGGAAGAGAGAAGTACTGGTAGCAAGGAGGAGGGGGCGGGGGGCAAGGGATTGATTGGATTTGATTGATGAGTGTTGGCACTGTACACACTGGGGGAGGCAGGTGTAGGTCCTGCTTCTCCATAAGGATGTTAACAGCAGCAGTTACTGGTGTGAGCTGGAGCCTAGGAGGACGCAGTGTGTTTGTGCGTAGTGCATGCATGTGGGATTGCCTTCTTCATCACTCTTCGCAACAAGGATATGATGCATTTTGTTCTTTAAGTGACTGTTTGCAAAAGTGTTTCAAGGTTGTGTGACTGTCATACGCTTCTTTCCAGTCGGTGAATCTGTTGTGAATAGACTGTGACTGAAGAATTTGCGTCTGTGGTTAGGTTTTGAGGTGCTTAATGCTGTTTCAGTGAGGTTAACTTCTGTTGTTGTCTCTTTTAAGAGCAGACAGTAATGCCAGTTTGCCAGTTTGAATAAAGCGGATTCCACCCAATGTGGGGGGTTTCCAGTGGGAAAGTTGTTCATTTTCAAAATCGGTTTGACTGAGCATTAAAGAAGTGTTTAATTCTGTGTGAAGTACTGTCTATTGAGTCTACCTAATATTTCTGTGGACATTCAGTCTATATTTGATTTCAGTTTTCGTTCATTGACTTTTAGCTCCATGGATATGCAGCTCAATTAATGGCAGTGACATTCACAGTTGTAGATTTCAAGAATTGTAATGAAGAGGAGTAGCCATTGTTTATGCACCATAGTAATTACTAATGTGTTTGGCATGAGAAAAACAAACAAAATGTTGAAAAAAATCTTTTTTTGTTTTTGTGTGTGTGGTGTACTTGCTACCACTTCTGCTTGTTCAGTTTCCAGTGTACCTCATAATAAAGTTACACAGTGTATGTGGAATCTTCAGGTTTATGGTTTACAGACTGCTAGTGCTTCTTGCATAATTATAAATGAGTAGAATTATCTTGTGTCACCATGATTGGACATTTTGTCTAGCTGTATTATAATAATTCTCACTCTGTAAGGCTGTTGGAGATGATGACAGACTCCTACATTCAGTCGATCAGATCAGATCTTTTAGCTGTGCCTTATGGTTCAGAGTATCTTGATTTCTTTAGCTACATCTCTTTGTCTCACTCCAGTACAGAGAACTGATAATGTTATGTCAACCATTTGCTTTGGAGTGTGCCTGTTTAAGAACTTTTCTAACAGGACATTGAGAAATTCAGCTGTGTTTTGTCAGTGCCACATGGTGATCAAGAGATTTATTTGTTCTAGGTAACACAGTAAGTGGCCATGGTCACATCTTGCACTGCATTTATTTTACTTTTCTTCTTCTTCTTCCTTTTTTTCTTTTTTTTTCTTCAGTTTTTTTGGTGACTTAGAATTTAATCTGTTGTGTCTGAACTTTGGACTTTTGCTGAATGGATGGGGCCATTGTTTTGGCCACTAAAATTGAAAGCATTTCTTAAAAGAAGATATTAGAATACATTAAAAGAGGATATATATATATATAAAAATATACTGTATACTGCATGGAATTTGGAATTCCACACAGAGTTGCAGTGCAGTCTTCCAGGCATAGGACTAGGGCTGTGAGAGCTTTACAGTTTAATAGTGAGGGTGTTTTCCCCTAGTTTGCATACATGTGCATCTCTCGGGAATGTAGTAGAATTAAAATGGACACTGGTGGTGATACATTTCACAGTTTTCAGTGCAAAATAGGAAGAGAGTTCTCTCTTTTTTTTCCTTCTGCTTTTTGTTATTTTGAGTGTTGTTGACCATCAAAGGGAGATACATGTATAAAAGGCATCTTCAGCAGTATACCATGAAGTGCCTCTGTTAGCTGTGACCATTCTGGAGACCATACAAAGGATTGATACAAACTGCCTGATGTAATCCTTCTGGAGACCATACAAAGGATGAATGCAAATTGCCTGATGTAATCCTTCTGGAGACCATACAAAGGATGAATGCAAATTGCCTGATGTAATCCTTCTGGAGACCATACAAAGGAATAAAACAAACTGCCTGATGTAGTCCTTCTGGAGACCATACAAAGGATTAATACTGACTGACCAATGATTAGCACAGTACTAGGAGACTCGGTTGCTATGGACGACCAGACTGAGGAAGGTGATGAGACCAGTGAGGTGCTGTTTAAATGTGCATGGCGTGGTAAACGTGGAAGCTTAAAGCGTCATCCCGTGCACACGTATGATGTGATTGCCACTGATGCTGATCAAGTCTCACTTGTGGGGTGAGCTTTTGTTGGGGATTAAACTGTCCTTTTTAGCTGTCCATGCCACTTTTGTTTTTAAGAACTTGTGTGTTTAGTAGAACCTGATGTCTGCCCAGCCTGAAAGACAATTGAGATGATTTATTATGCACACGTTTCATCTTCTTTTTCCTCTGCACAGATCCTTTTGAAACCCTGTTTCCATGGGACAGTTTAATATTGGAAACTCTAGCTGGTACGGTCTCTGTGTGACCATGATGACATTCGACGAGATGTGATGCAATGCTATGATTAACTGATCATGTTTTTTTTCCAGCTTCAGCCATCTGTGCAAACATCACAGCACTTGCCTCGCTTAAGCAACTCCTCCCAGCTTTGGGGGTCATAACGTCATAACTATGCATTCTTAGCACATGCACTGGATCAAATGATTGATCTGAGATTTAAAGTTGATGTGTAGAACTTGTGGGCTAATAACTGACACACACACATATATATATATCTATATGATTTGAAAGGCTATGATGATGATGTTAAACTACTGAAAGGCATAGGGAACTTAGTCAAAATGTAATGTGTTACGTGGAAGTAAATGCGTGTTAGGTGGAAGTAAATGCATATTATGTGGAAGTAAACGTGTGTGTTGCAGATTCCGGTCAGGTGGTAATGACAAGAAGGATGGCAGTGGAGGGGGAGGAGGAGGAGGAGCTTCACGAGTCTCCTCCGTCTCCGTGCCACAGACAGCAGGAAACTTGTCCAGTGGCGCCATCCAGACCATCAGCACAGGGGCTGTCCAAGGTTAGCCAGTGACTGATGACCAGTGTTTGACTGGTAGTGTCTTGAGTCAGCATCCCCACTGGGACATGGAAAAAATGCCACGTTTGCTTGTTGCTGTAGAAGTGATTTTTGCACAGGCCTGAACTTTTGGAAGAAGGGGTTTGAATGTTGTTCCAGAACTTCTGTTGTAAAAAAGAAGTGTTTGCTTATTTAATGTAACCAACAAAAACAAAACTAAAAATCATATGACACTATATCAATCCCTTGTGATATATTTGGGGTACTTTAACCTCTTCATTGCCTCAGCCTGTAAAATTTCCAGGTTGAAAGATATATGGACGTGCCTGCAAACAGTATATTTTATGTCCTGTAACACATCTACTTTCAGTGCTCTGCATTTTGATGAAAATTCTTTCACATGCCAATGTGAAAGAGAAAACAAAAATGCTTAAGGGTTTAAGTTTTTGTGCTTTTAATGGTCACTTTCAAGTGATATGGCAGTGAAGGGGTTAATTACCTGTGTAAGGCTGAAGCAGCCACAGGAGAAGGGAATAACATAAGTGGTATGTGTGCAGGTGCATTTATTGTAAGTAAGTTATATGATGTTTTATGCCCAGTCAACCAGGTGTTTATTGCAAACATAACTATATTATACATACATTAGATAGTGAAAACTGCTATAAACACCCTCCCTTTTTCGGAAAGGAGCACCTGCTGTTTTACAGCAGAGGGTACTCCAATTTTAGGTCACAACCTTACAGTATCATTACATCATTGTGATAAAATGTAGCATTGACCCAGCCTGAGCCAAACTTTATGCAGAATGTTAATAATGGAAAATAGTGAATAGCATTGTCCATGGCTAGAGAAACAACATTCATCAGTGCTGTTCTGTTCTTAAAGAAACAACATTCATTAGTGCTGTTCTGTTGCTAGAAAAATAACATTCATTGGTGTTGTTCTGTTGCAAGAGAAACAACCTTCATTGGTGTTGTTCTGTTGCTAGAGAAATAACATTCACTAGTGCTGTTCTGTTGCTAGAGAGACAACATCCCTTAGTGCTGTTCTGTTGCTAGAAAAACAACATTCCTTAGTGCTGTTCTGTCACTAGACAAACAACATCCCTTAGTGTTGTTCTGTCGCTAGACAAACAACATCCCTTAGTGTTCTGTCACTAGAGAGCAACACCCCTTAGTGTTTTTTCTGTCGCTAGAGAAACAACATCCCTTAGTGTTGTTCTGTCGCTAGAAAAACAACATTCCTTAGTGCTGTTCTGTCACTAGAGAAACAACACCCCTTAGTGTTGTTCGGTCGCTAAAGAAACAACATCTCTTAGTGCTGTTCTGTCACTAGAGAAATAACATTCACTACTACATTACTCACTCGTGCTGTTCTGTTGAACAACATTATCAGTGCTATTTTGTTTCTAGAAAAACGTCATTATCAGTGCTGTTCTGTCTCTAGAGAAACAACATTGATCAGTGCTGTTTTGTCACTAGAGAAACAACATTCATCAGTGCTGTTCTGTTGCTAGAGAAACATTATTAGTGGTGTTCTGTTTCTAGAAAAACAGCATCATCAGTGTTGTGCTGTTCTGTTGCAAGAGAAACAACATTCATCGGTGCTGTTCTGTCACTAGAGAAACACCATTCACTAGTACTGTTTCGTGCAGCTGGGGAGAGCCATGGGGAGAAGATGACCAAGTGGTACGTGGACCCGCCACAGCTGGTCAGCAGCACACCGGCCCTGACAGAGAAGGCGCCGCTGAGCTCACTTCCTGTCATCACCCCCACGGGTCTGCAGCAAACGATGCTGGCAGCGCTGGGCCAGAGCGACCCCCTCATCTTCACCGCCTCGGGGGCTCTGGATGCCTCATCCCGACCCCCACCCACTTCTCCAGACAAGAAACTGGCTAAGACGCAGCCCAAGGGCACTATTGAGTACAAGGTATTGTTTTGAGAGGCTGGGGGAGGGGGAGGGGGGGGCTTCATCAGCTATTGTGTTACTCAGGGTGGACAGTGCTTCCCCCCTCACCCTGCTTCCCCCCAAATCATGCCCACCCCCACCCCCATCAGTGCCCCTGTAATTGTATGCCTCATTTTTAAACTGGTCTTTCAGTGGAATGGCTTTATTTTGACAGTTTCAACTTATTTTGCTTTATGGTGTTTCTTTCGGGCACATTTGCATGCTACATTAAAACCCTTTGGATATGACTTTTGCCTACCCACTTTGGACTTGTGTTTTTGATTGACAGTGTGCTAGTTTTAACAGGTAGCTATTTGTAGCGTGTACTGTGCTCTGATAAAATGCATTTCAGCCTCATGTCATTGTCATGGTTGACTGGATGTTGCAAATCAATGATCCATATCTGCCTACCTGGCCCTCTTTCAAGACCACAGCAAAAAATGTGCTAAAGAATGTGGTCTTAAAAACAGGGTAGTCATTCATGAGGGGCCCATTTACATGTCATTTGAAAGGGAAGGTTTCACAAAGAGCGGACTTTTTTTCGCCAGGATAGTCTGTCATTAGGGGTTCCACTGTACTGGGTTTGTAGTGTCAAGTGGTTTCTTTGAAAAGTGCCAGGGGTGTGTTTGGACATGAGTGAGAAATTGAAAACTGTACTGTTTCTGGGCACTAAATTTGCACCCAGGACCCCAAGGTTGTGCGATATCCTTGATGATGATGAAAACAAATCTCTGCATTTTAGGGGAAGTGACAGATTATTTTTTGAAGTAGAACTTGTTACTTTGTTTGTTTACTTTGGATGGTATCACTTTGTGCTAAGATGTTTGACAGTTTATATTTTTGTGCTAAGACTTGGGAGTTGTTGTTTTTATACAACAGACTTCTTCATATCAGAATTTATAACTGCACCTTCAAATAAAATACAGCTGCTTGACTTCTGCAATGAGGCAGCTTGGCATCACAAGTTACATTACTAGTGTTGAGTATCATTGGCACAAGTATAATTTTTGTTGTGACAAACACGTGTTTGTTGCGACAAAACACAAGTTTTGTTGTGACAAAAGTTTTGTTGTGACAAAACACGAGTTTTGTTGTGACAAAACTTTTGTCGCAACGAACATATACTTGTCGCAACAAAACGTTTGTCACAACAATTATTTGTCACAACTAACATAATTTTGTTGTAACAAAACTTTTGTCACGACAAAAGTAAGCTTGTTGTGACAAACACGTGTTTGTCACAACAACTATACTTTTGTTGCGACAAAAATATTTTGTCATGACAAACATAATTTTGTCGCACAGAAGTTTTGTTGCGACTAGCATACGTTTGTCATGACAAAAGAAAACTTTTATCATGACAAAAATTTTACTTGTGGCAGCTCCCGCCAGTGATTAGCTGCTTTTCATCATTTCCAGAACAATGAATCTGTGTTGCCAAAGGTGAATAGAAACCAACGTCACTGCCCCCGACAGACCTTTGTAGAGTACCTTGCCAGTGCTTTAGTCTCTTGGTTTCCATGTTGTGCAGGTGGAGAGAAATGACACGCTGGAGAAAATTGCAGCCCACTTTGATGTGACACCATCAGAACTGAAGAAGCTGAACCGCATGTCTTCGCGTATGGTTTTTGAAAACCAGGTGAAACCATTTGAGCTTTGCTCCATCTTCTTATTTGTGTTTGTGTTTATTTCATTTCAGCTTATTGAAATGGATTAGTAATTTTCTGAAATGGAAAAGCCTTTCAGTGTCACTCTCATTGTTTGCTGGTGAATGCAGTTTTGTGGTTTTACTTAATACTTGTGATCTGTATTTGCATTGTGGTTTGTTGCTCAGGGACAGAAACAGTTCAGTTCACATGCTACTGGTACAGGAAAGTGAAATATGGCAGGACAGGAAGAATGATCACCAGAGTATGAAACTTTGTAAACATAATAATAATAGCGGTCATTTTTATAGTGCAGTATCTCACTGAGAAGGGTGAGTTCACCATGCATTAGTTTACAAGATCAACAAAAATGTTTACATGAAACCTGAAAAACAATATATTAACATGATATTGTATTGCTTGCTTGCCTCACCTTCATGCACACATGCACACACATGCACACACACACACACACACACACACACACACACACACACACACACACACAGAATGGAACAGGGAGTGAGGGAGAGGGATGGTGGGGAGGGGTGGGGGGTAAAGGGAAGAAGGCACAATTTGGAATCACTTGTTCATTGGAGGACTGAATGTGATGGCTCTCAGAAGGGTCTCTGTTGCTTTGGAGCACAGTGTGACAGTAAGAGAAAGGGTGCTGGCCAGAGATTTCAGTTTTAACATGGGGGGGGGGGGGGGGGTGAAGTATTTGCGTGTCTGCAAAACAGTGAAATTGCCTGGAAGGGTTATATACACAGTGAGAAAGAAGGTCAGAAAGACAAGCAGAAGATGAGTGAGAAGATGTGACGGATACCTGACAGTTTGCAGCCTGTTTCTTCCTGGACTGGAAACCAATGATGAGCTTGAAGAAGAGGCTGCATGTAGCTTAGACAAGGGGAGAGAGGATAAAATTAATTTAAACTGCAGTCAGAATGACCGGCAGTGGTGAGAGGGGGTGGGGGGTGCAAGCAGGAGTATGGTGGGCAGCCAGAGGGGGATCAAGGGATCAAGCGGCCAGAGGAATGCAAGGGAGGGGAAAAGGGGAGGGAGAGGAGGAAGAAGGGTGAAGAGGGAGGGAACAGGAATGAATGAAGGCTGAAACGGAATGGGAACGCGTGAGAAAGTAGGAGGCCAGTTGCACAGTTCTGTTTTCTATCTTTTTGCTGTGTTTGCAGCTGTGCGTACTGAATGCCTGAGTGCTGCAGAAAGTTTGATTTCTGCCTGTGCTTGGCACCCCGCAAGCCTCCAGTTAGTTAAATAAGTGGGCAGAAAAGGCTGATTCATACTGCCACTGGCTAATGATGATGACAGTTAGTGACAAGAGCTGATTCATCAGTGACCAAGCTATCATTGTTGTGCTTCCTTGCAAAAGACCTGTATGGGTTGAGTTTTCTGTTTAACGTTTGCTGTATTTGGGTTGCTTGACCTTTGATTGTCTTTGACTTTGCAGATGCTGTACATCCCTGACCCTGACTATGTGCCCTCTGACCCCCCAACCCCAGAACATGTCAGCCCTCCCCAGAGTCCTGTTGACGTGAGACCAAAAATAGTGAGTTTCTTCATGTGTAGTGATAGCATGTGCCTGTGGTAATGACGATGTGTAACTGAATGGTCAGTTGAATGTGAATGTGTTTGCATGCAGCTTTATGAGTGAATGGTGAGCGGGATGACTGTGGTTGTGCTGTGCAACATGGGTTGGAAAGTGAGTTATTCTTGCAAGTGACCAGTTTATGTACTACTATAGGAGTGTGTGTGGGGAAGATGGGGGGGGGGGGGAGAGAAGGCACAAGGGTGAGAAAGCCAAAGTATGGAGAAAAGAATAAAGAGCTACGTGGTTGACTAATATGAAGACTCCTTTCGGTGTTGACTTGTTTGGATGAGTAGAAAGCCACACCAACAACAACCAGCCACCAACACCACTGCAACCACCAACATTACATTATATGTATAACTACACTGTTAGTCTTACATGTATCCACACTAGAATACAGTGGTGGCATAGTAATGTAGCTCTGTGTGTGTGTGTGTATGTGTGTGTGTGTGTGTGTGTGTGTGTGTGTGTGTGTGTGTGTGTGTGTGTGTGTGTGTGCGTGTGTGAAAGAGTATGTGTGATGAATGAATGAACGAATGAAAATTTATATATAGTGCATAAAAAACTTCCACACAAAACTTTGCGTGTTCACAGCACCAAATGTGTTGCATGTGTGCATGTGTGTGCATATAATTAATGCCTTATGTAAATTGTTTTGGCAGGACTGTCTTCTACATGTGTGTAGAATATTGTATTTAGGTTAATATATATGTGAGCCCTCAGGGCGTTGATGTGCACATGATAAATATACATTATTATTATTAAAGCTATGTCAGAGCTGTACCAAGTCTATGTCAGAGCTGCTCCAAGTCTATGTCAGAGCTGTACCAAGTCTATGTCAGAGCTGTTCCAAGTCTATGTCAGAGCTGTTCCAAGTCTATGTCAGAGCTGTTCCAAGTCTATATCAGAGATGTTCCAAGTCTATATCAGAGATGTTCCAAATCTGTGTCAGAGCTGTACCAAGTCTATGTCAGAGCTGTTCCAAGTCTATGTCAGAGCTGTTCCAAGTCTATGTCAGAGCTGTTCCAAGTCTATATCAGAGATGTTCCAAGTCTATATCAGAGATGTTCCAAATCTGTGTCAGAGCTGTACCAAGTCTATGTCAGAGCTGTTCCAAGTCTATGTCAGAGCTGTTCCAAGTCTATATCAGAGATGTTCCAAGTCTATATCAGAGATGTTCCAAGTCTATATCAGAGATGTTCCAAATCTATGTCAGAGCTGTACCAAGTCTATGTCAGAGCTGCTCCAAGTCTATGTCAGAGATGCTCCAAGTCTATATCAGAGATGTTCCAAGTCTATGTCAGAGACGTTCCAAGTCTATGTCAGAGATGTTCCAAATCTGTGTCAGAGATGTTCCAAAGCTATGTCAGGAGGTTCTGTACTAGTTCTTCTGAGTAGCCGTGTCCAAAAAGGATCAGTATAGTCATTTTGAGAACTGTTCTTCGCTCACGGATTGCCATGGGAGAACATTGTTTAGTATTCAGTACTTGGTGCTCAGTATTTGCACTGAAATCTGTGTTTGGGAACTGCTTACTGCTGGAGTTCAATATTTTTAGCTTTTGTGTTACTTTGTAATCCAAAAAACAAAACAAACAAAAAACAGCCTACTAAAGCCCGTTCTTAATTGGGTGAATATTTGTTTGCGAACCATTTGGGAGTATTCATCGAACTGCGATGAAGCTATATTCGGGGTCCAAAAAGCTTCGCTCAACATGTTCTGGGAACATTCGCCCTATTCGATGAACATCGCCTCTGATTGGCTGAGAGCAGAGCTCTCCTGTGGATGAGGAAGAAATACAAATAAAAATAGATGATGGTGTCGCTGGGTCTTCACTCGCTTCAGAGGGCATTGTTTTTATTTGTTGACTTGTGGGAGGTGCAGCCTTGTCTCGGGGACCCAAAATGAGATAGTAGTTAGTTGAATTACCCAGTGTCTGCTGTGAGGGATGATTAAAGTATATTGACTTGACTTTAGCCTACGTTTTCTGTCATGCTGTCTGCTGTGTGTCTGCCACAAGTTCAGGCCAAAGCTTGCATCTCATTACAAGCCAGTTGAGAACGAAGTAAAGTTTGTCAAATTGTCCGAACCATGTTCAGTGAACTAAGAGTTCAATTATGAAATGAATCATAGTTTGTTGAACTGTCCAGAGTATGTTCTGCGAACAAACATTCTCCCAGTTAAGAACGGGCTTAACATAGGCTTTAAAGAGACACCAACAGAAGACACAAGCTGGCTTGAAAAGTAGAAAATTGTGCAAATGTTTCTATTTGTGGCTTTGGTTGTTCTGTGAATTTTGCTTACATGCTTTTACTTTAACTCCTCAGGACACAGCCATAGTGATTTATTGTTTACCATTGAGGAAGGGCCTGTGGATGTGTGGTGTAATTGACACTTTAGCCACAATGACCAGTTATCTTTTGCTTGTTTTGTGGGTCAGTTCTCCATGTTTAGGCAAATAATAATGGGTTTGGCACACCTAACCTGTACAGGCCCCACGTTCTTACAAAATCTTTTGGTATATATAAGATTATGACAACAAACATTCAAAGTGCACAATAAAGATTCAAAATGCACATGTTTGTGTAGGCATGCAGGCCTCCATGTGTGCCTGCACACACACACACACACACGCACGCACGCACGCACGCACGCACGCACGCACGCACGCACGCACGCACGCACGCACACACACACACACACACACACACACACACACACACACACACACACGCACACACACACATGCACACACACACACACACGCACTCACGCATGCACGCGCGCACGCGCGCACACACACACACACACACACACACACACACACACACACTGACACAGCATCTATATCAGGGCAATGGGACTGAAGAAAAGGTTTCAGAAAAGAAGAAGATTTTCAAGGAGTAAGTAAATAACTTGGTGTTTTACACCCAGTCAAACATCATGGTTATATCAGGGCGAGTGGTTTTCAAGTAAGGGCCCCATCCCTGATAAGCCTTATGGTTTCTGTGGATGTTAAGCACCATGTGTACTTACTTACAAGGTAGGTTTGAAAGAACTGATGGCAGTAGCATGAGAGAAAGAAACAGGGAGTTTGTTTCAGGCAGGTGGAGCTGGGTAAGAGTAGCAAACGGAAAAAAAATGTTTGCCTGCTGTTCATTTTCCATTCTTCATGTGCTCCACAGCAAAAGGTGTCGGGAACGCTGCTGGTGACCCCCAACGCCATCATGTTTGACCCTGACGTCCTGGACGAGAATGTCGTGCAGAAGGGGTCAGATAAATTTGGTGTGGTGGTCTACATGGATACAATCATGTCTGCTGCCCTCTACCATGACCTCTCTGCCATGAGATACCACACACGCAGCAAGTGAGAACATCATTTATCATTGTGTTGAGTTTAGTTATCACTTTATTGCCTTGTTAGAAACAGAAGAAACTGGCTTGCTTCTCTCACATACATTTACCCCACCCCCCACCCGTAAAACTACACATCAGCTAATATTTTTTTTAAACATCTTTTACAGGGTACACATGCACATGCATATATGTCTACTAAGTAAAATATTAAGAAAACTAGGTCAATGACACAAGCCAATCTCCATTTCAGAAACTGTGGACTGCATTTTGTGAATTGCAGAGAGCATGCACGCTTAATTTGCTTCAGTACTAATACATATATGTCAAAATCAATACTATTATAAATATGTTAATCAGTCAAACTCAGAACACAGCATTTATGATTTTGACGTACATATGATTTGTTATGGTTGCCTAGTTGCTGGGTTGCTTGCTTGTGCTGCTGGTCAGTAGGGTGGTGGATTGCCACAGCTTAGTGGTCATCTTTTTGACTGGTTGTCTGTCACATGGATTTGCCTTCAGATAGTGTACTAACTCACTGATCATAAATTACGTGATTTTTTTTAGGCTATGTCCCGTTTTAGCCCCCTCTGTTCACTCTCCTCAAATGGTAAGAGAATGTGTGTGTGTGTGTGTGTGTGTGTGTGTGTGTGTGTGTGTGTGTGTGTGTGTGTGTGTGTGTGGATGGAATGAACTTGAAGTATGCAGTACCTTGGCATATCCATATAAATATCAGTTCATTCCATACTATGCCAGTGCTATACACAAGCACACGCACACACACATCCTCAAACCATTTGAGGACAGCGAACTGATGAGGCTAAAAGTGGATATTACCGCTTTTTATACGTTTTTTA
>OY757556.1:12823614-12882109 GCA_963584105.1 Alviniconcha strummeri
TGTGTGCCCCACTCCTCTCTCTGACTCTGAGCCTGAATGGCATGGTCAGGTTTTTCCTGGAGAATGAAGGCTCGCATTCTCAGAGCAGGGTCTTGCTGCTGTTGGTGTTTGCATTAATGGTGACTGGTGGTGGGTGGTGCTTCTGTTGCTGATGGTGTTCTTGGAGTGTTAGAACCTTGTGAATTATTGTTGTGACAAAGGTTGCCGTCAGAGTTACCTACTTTCAACTGCAACATTGAAACAGTGAAAATAACAGATCTGCTGTCTTAGACAATGGTTAGGAACTTGGCTGTCTACTTTCAGCTGCATCATTGAAACAGTGAAAATAACAGATCTGCAGTCTTAGACAATGGTTAGGAACTCGGCTGTCTCAAGAATGACTATGACTGTTTTGCCGAGCTGACAGTGAAAGTAACAGACCTGCGGTCTTAGACAGTGGTTAGGAACTCAGCTGTCTCAAGAATGACTGTGACTGTTTTGCCAAGCTGACAGTGAAAGTAACAGACCTGCGGTCTTTGACAATGGTTAGGAGCTCGGCTGTCTCAAGAATGACTGACTGTTTTGCCAAGCTGACAGTGAAAGTAACAGACCTGCGGTCTTTGACAATGGTTAGGAGCTCGGCTGTCTCAAGAATGACTGTGACTGTTTTGCCAAGCTGACAGTGAAAGTAACAGACCTGCAGTCTTAGACAATGGTTAGGAACTCGGATGTCTTACTTTAATAGAAGAATGACTGACTGTTTTGCCAAGCTGAGGCAAAAAGGAAAGCAGATCAAAACTGTTCTTTCTGGCCACAAGCACTGTACTTTGGCTGTATACTACATTCTTGTTTTATTTTGTGTGTCCATTTTGTTCGTGTTTTTCTGTCCATCTTTCTCCTCTCCAAAATGAAGAAGAAAGAACAATGGAATGTATAAATATATATATATATATGCATTCACACCCAGAGATACACATGCACACCACACACACACACACACACACACACACACACACACACACACACACACACACACACACACACACACACACACATATATGCATGCACACACAGTCACACACACGCACGCACGCACGCACATGCAATATTCTCTACTTTCAGTTCCCTTCCATTTGGTATATAATTGATAACCTTTAGAAACACAGCATGTTCAGTGTGGGCAGGAAGAAATTAATAAACTAGCAGAGATCAGTGTGTAGGACTATACTGAATGTGGTGTTATAAACTTAAATCTCTTCATTAACTTGGTAAACTCTATAACTTAAATCCCTTTGTTAACTTTGTAAACTTATATTACTCAAATGACTGTGCATTTAGCAGTGTGTGTGTGTGTGTGTGTGTGTGTGTGTGTGTGTAATGTGTGTAATGTGTGTGTACTGCTGTATGTGTAAATCAGTTTAAATTGGTTTAAATCATCTGTTTTGTTTTCATATTCTTAACAGCAAAACTTCCCAGAAACTAAGAACTAATTTATGAAATGAATGCTGTCTCATTACTGTTATTATGTGCCTGTAGCTTACACGATTAATACTAATGAGTTTCCTGTTGGATGACAAAGTGGGGTTCTCTCTTGAACATCTGTTGTCTGTCATTTGGCTTACACACTGTTACTTCAGTGATAAGGGAAACAACTGGAACTAGAACCTGGCGGTAGAGAAAAAGTACCATGGACTTTCTGCAGACATGTTTTACTTCTGTGTGCTTTTGTGTGAGAAGAAAATGGTGGTGATTTAGACATTTTACTTCAGCCTTGTAAACACACTTTCTTCCAAAAATTCTGAGGTTAAAATGTTATCCTTTTTTGTCTGTGTGGAGGGAAAACCACAGGGACAGAACTTTATTACACAAGGATTAAGATTTTAGGCAGTTGCCTATTCTTACAGAGAGAGAAAGAGAGAGAGAGAGAATCTGCAGTCAAGACAAGCATTGCAATTTAGCCAAATTTGGAAATGTTTGTCAGGGTTTTCCATTTTAATGCATCAAATTTGGAAACTGGGAGATCATGCAAAGGTAAACGCAAAGGCTGCCCCAAGCAGGAAATAAAGCGCTGTTACGGATTTATGAAAACTTTTGTCAGATGGATTTCTGCATTATAAACTCAGTACTGCCTAGTGACCGTCCAGCAGCCTAGTGGTCTGCTTTTTTCATGTTTTGTGGGCACTGAATGCTGGACAAAGGTTCACTGAACCCAGTACAAATTTGTTTTTGTATGCTTGATTGTTGGAGCATAGCCTTGGATCACTTGTGCAAACACGCACTTTGCTGTTTGGCTGTCCTTGAGTAGATTAGCCAAGTCAAGTTCACTTAGCCATGCAGCACAGTGGACTATGAGTTTTATTTTCTGCCGTAGGCCTTCTGAATTTGTATTTGATGGTCAAGTCAATGCATTGGCTTAGTCTTCAGGGTGGTTTTGCTTTTATTTCAGTGTACCAATTAGCCTTCGTGCAATTGGATAAAGTAAAAGGCAGCAGCCATTGAGTGAGTGAGTTAGTAATTTGGATTTTAACATCTTGTCAACCACACAGGGCCTGGATAAAGTGAAAGGCTGAGCAGTCAATGAGTGAGTTAGTAATTGGGTTTTAAATCCTCTCAACCGCACAGGGCCTGGATAAAGTAAAAGCTATCAGCCAATGAATGAGTGAGTGAGTAAATGGATTTTAACATCCTGTCAACCACACAGGGTCACCTCAGGATGAAGCAGCCAGTGAACAACAAGAAGACATTTTATTCATTGATTCATAACACATTTGACACTGCGTGTGACCTTGCTGTTTGTGTCATTGCAGCTTTGAAAATATGTTGCATTGCTTACATTGAGTTGTTTGTCTTAGAGAAAAATCAATGGTTGTTATCACCTGCTTTAAAGGTTTTTAAGGAGTATTTTCACTCCTTGCTACAGATTTAAAAGCGTAAATGTTACTCACAGTGAATTTGAGGTCCTAAAATGTGCTTAAACGCAGGTTGGGGATTTTCATAATCCCTGAGAAGTTGACAAAATACACACATACATATATATATATGTCAACCATGCTGTAACCCAAATTTCTGACCAGCTGAAGGGGCTGCTCAAGCACACAATCAAGTGTGCTTCACAGGGGTCTGGTTTGTATCTCTGCTGATTTGTGTACAAGCTTGCGGCAGGACTGATGCTGCCTGTGGAAATGAATCCAAAGATGTTCCTCTGTCTTTTAGTTTTACCCAGCTTAATCATCAGTGTATTTGAAATCAGCGTAAAACTGGAACGCTCTGTGGTTATGGTCACCTGTGAATAAACAAATGAACGGAATATGGCACAGCTGAAGTCTTTGGACCCATGTAGAATGCCTATCTGAGTGGGCTCCGTGTGGAGATGTCTTTCAGTTTCATGTGGGGGCGGGGATAGCTCAGTGGTTAGAGAGCAGGACTGGTGATTGAAAGATCGTGGGTTCGAATCCCGGCAGGAGTGGTGGGAACATTTTTTTCTCCAGGGTTGACTTTCTGTGCAAACTCTTATTTTGGTATCCGTTCCACCCCAGTGTTACTGCAGCAGCGCTTAAAAGATCCTGGTCATGGAGGTGGCAGGTTACAGCTAAATACGCATATATACCTTACGTATGTGGCATTGCATGAAGTGACATGGTGCATGGTTGTGTGGTGTACACAGAACTTGCACTGAGATGGCTGCAGTTTCATGTGGCACCAGCCATGCCAGCGCTGTAAGTATCCCACTTCGTTGGATATTCAAAAAACGCGCTGTAAAAAGCTAGTCACTCTGAATGTAGAACCACATGTGAGCGCAGTGAGTCTGCTCAAGAGAGCGGAGAATAGCGCTGTATAAAAGTGATCATCAGTCAGTGTGTGCATGGCCTCTGAGTCTGAATTCTATATTCCTTTGTTCCAGTTCACAGAAGGAATCCTCCGAGAAACCACAGATATACCATGGGGACCCCAGAGCGCGCTCTGCTTCCACTTCAGACATTCTGACAACAAAGTCACTTGACCTCACAGCAGGGGATGATATTCAGCCATTTGCCACCAGCAAGAGCATGTCGGGGCTGTCCCCCTTCGAGGGGACAAGGGAGAGCAACAAGGACAGCATGGATGGCAGCAGGGGTTGCTCTGGACTGTCTCCCTTCTTTGCAGAACCAGGGGAAAGCACAACAGACGCAGAGACTTTAGGATTCAAGTCCCAGTCTGGAGACAGAGAGTCGAGCACAATCAAGGTTGTCGGCGACACCTTGCAGCCGGACGATGGTAGAACGGTTAATGTTGGTGGTGAAACAGGGGAAACAAGCACTGAAGATGCTGTTGCCTATCCTGCGGCGTTTGACTTTAATTCGCTCGACAACAGCCAAAGTGTCGATTCGTCAGAAGCAAGAGAGGGCATTTCTCAGGTAAAGGCAATTCCGGGTGAGCAGGATTCAGCTATTACTGACCTGTCAACACAGGTTGCAGACACAAGTGCTGGAGACGCGGAAGCCCTACCTTCTCAGGCATCAGAGCTGACGGAATTTCCTGACATTGACAAGGTGGACATTAGCGCGCTTCTTGCGGGTGGACGGAGAGATTCTCTGAACGCGTTTGGTGTTCATGGTGAAAGCCGGAGTCCTTTTTATCCTGTAGTACCAGAAGCAGTGGAAACTGAATTTGTTGCAGTGAAGGAAGAGTCGGATGCACCTGCAGAGGAGGAGGGACTTGGTGGGCCGCAGATCTCAGAGGCCCTTATGCTGAAGTGTGCTGACAAGCTTGTGGCAGACATTCTGGAATCAGTTTCCTTGAGTGTGACGTCCAAGAGCCCTGATGACCTTCAGCCTGGTTCAGCCGTGCCTCACGCTTCCGATTCACCAGAAGGCATCAGCAGGGTACCGACAGAGAGAGGGGAGGGAAAAGACCATGGGGGAAGTGGAGAAGTGGTGAGGCAGGATGGAGGGACAGGCGGGGAGGAGCTGAGGATTGGCAACATTGTCTACCTGCCGGTGGAGGAGAACACTGACGGTGAAATCACCGTGCGCAGCACAGCTGACGTTTTTAACGCCAGCAGTGGGGCCGATGACCCTGACCTCGCCCGGCCCAGCTCTGGCACTAAGCCCAAACCGGCTCCACTGACGAACCTGGGAACTGACGAAACTGATGGCTCCTCACCCAGTGCTGGAGACGGCCCCAGAACTCACTCAGCTTCTGGGTCTTTCAGTCCATTGAGATCGTCTGCCCAACACCTCTCCAACTTTGTCAACTACGCAACAGGCTTCTTCCGCAACTCTAATGAGGACCGCGCAAACGTCAGGGACATTCACGACAGTTCCGCCAAAAGCACGGCAGTTGAAATGGAGAGCACAAGGAAGAAGCATAGGTCAGCCTCATGTGAGAGAGGGAAGAGGTTGGGATCCCAGTCTGAATATCGAGTTAAAAATGCTGTCAAGGCTGAGGAAAGACCTGAGCTGTTCCGTCAAGTCAGCGGTAAGTGCTGCTTGTCCAGTAAGGTTTAAAAAAGAAAAAAAAAGAAAAAAAAGAAAGAAATTGTTTCCATTTATGGTGTGCTGCTTTTCTTGGCATTGGTGGTTTTTGTGGGGTTTTGTTTGTTTTTGTTTTGTTTACTGTTTTTGGTAGCACACTATCTGTTTTAAATTGTCAGTGCTTTATTATTTTGATTTATATCTACCTACAGCACAGTTTGTGGGTTTGCATTTCTTTTTAATCTGGACATTGAACTTGCACGTAACACTGTAGGCAAGGTTTGCAAGCAGCGAGTCAAAGTTGCCAACTTTCTGTTTAAAAGACTTGTTCTCATTATTGCGAAATTGTTTCATGGAGTGATGCACTGTTTGAAACTATAATTTCAGCATATGTGGTCAGTTGGTGTAAGGTTGTGTGCTGGGGATTTTTTTTTTCTTTTCTTCTTTTCTTACCAAGGGCAAGGCTTATGTTACTGGATTAGTAGATATGGTTTAGGTATCATATATATATATATGGTGCCTGTGTACTTAAGTTTATCATTTATGTGTAGCGTGCCTGTTTGCCAATAAAAAGATTACAGCATTTGGAGCAGAGTAAAGCATACATGCTTGCAAAGAAGCAGGTCTGTCTGTCTTCAGATTTCAGTGTCTGAAGTATGTAGCTGGTCATCAGAAACACCTAACTGATTGTCTAAGTGTATTGTGTCTCTCTTCAGAATTCACATTCAGATATGTGCATTGCATGATGTTGCAACTTTGTAGTTTAGGTTCAGAAGTAAATCAGCTGATGGTCTGCCAGTCAGTCTTGAGTTGGAGGCCAGATTCAAAACTGCCTTAAAGGGGGACCAAAATGGAGAGGTGCAGTGGGCCCTGTGGATACTTTATATTATATAGTTTGTATGCATACACGCACAGCCGCTTGTCATTTGATTTCTCAACCTGTTAGAAACTGATGTTTAAAAGTCACAAAAACAGGACCGTGAACGTGGCCACATTGTGCCCAGCAGTCTGCGTCATACACATGGCTGACATGTGGCAAATTAGTATCAGATCATCATGCTGTGGCCAAGGCTGTTTGGTTTTATGGCAGACATGTGGCAAATTAGTATCAGATCATCATGCTGTGGCCAAGGCTGTTTGGTTTTATGGCAGACATGTGGCAAATTAGTATCAGATCATCATGCTGTGGCCAAGGCTGTTTGGTTTTATGGCAGACATGTGGCAAATTAGTATCAGATCATCATGCTGTGGCCAAGGCTGTTTGGTTTTATGGCAGACATGTGGCAAATTAGTATCAGATCATCATGCTGTGGCCAAGGCTGTTTGGTTTTATGGCAGACATGTGGCAAATTAGTATCAGATCATCATGCTGTGGCCAAGGCTGTTTGGTTTTATGGCTGCACTCCTAGGAGCTCAAATTGAAAGTTACATTTTTAATTTATACCACTTTCATAAGTATTGATCTATAGAACAACCAAATGAAGCATGCAGATGGAAATATTTGCACATTTGATATGTTCCAGGCCCTCTTGCATCTTTAGTTTGGTTCTCCTTTAAACACTGTCCAGTCACTGAGCACAGCTTTTTGGAATCTCTTGTTTTCATGCTGACTTGTGTTGAAATCTAACTCATTAATGTGTTTTGTTTTTGTTTTTAATTCTTTTCTTTTTTTCCCCTTTCCTTTGTTGTGCAGATGGTGGTATGTACTGTACTATGTTCTGTAGCACAATTTTCTCTTTCCTTTGGATGCTGCTTGTGCATATTGCATGGACAGACTTGTCCTGCATGGGTTAGAAGCCAGAAGGGATGAGACAGTGTCTATGCAGCCCACAGTGTGCGCGTTTTAGAAGTGTATTCTTTTCGTGAAGCAAACCTGTGTTGAGCTTTTCAGTGTCGGAATGCTTTCTCAGTTTCTGGTTTGTTGTGTGCCTGGTTGCATGGAAGCACTAACCTTTTGTGTGCATTGCTTATTCTAATGTTAAGATCTATACACCTGGTTGTCAAAAATGGGATGCAGGCTATGCTGGTACTAGTTGTAGACTGTCTAGGGTGGCAATTAAGTTGCTACACACTATAACCAGATCATATTACAAGTTGCTATGACTGTAACCAGATCATATTACAAGTTGCTATGACTGTAACCAGATCATATTACAAGTTGCTACAATTATAACCAGATCATATGCAATGATATTAATTAATAATAGTAAGGAATGAGTTCTAATTTGCTATGCATGTGAGATTGTTTTATTATCTTGCTGGGTGTTGGCCCCTTGTGTGTCCCAGTCCCATCCTGTCATGTGTCCCAGTCCCATTGTAGCTCAGTCCCAGGACTGGGTCTGCACATGGGGCTGGTACATGATAATTAAGACTGAGGATACAATGGTACACGTAGGAACATGGGTTGGCCCTGCGTATCCCAGTCCCATCATGTAGCCCAGTCCCCTTGTAGCCCAGTCCCAGGGCTGGGGTTTAGGATTGGGTCTGCACATGGGACTGGGACATGATGAGACTGCCTGGATACAATGGTACATGTAGGAACATGGGTTGGCCCTGTGGATCCCAGTCCCATCATGTAGCCCTGTCCTCTTGTAGTCCAGTCCCAGAGCTGGGGCTTAGGATTGGGTTTGCACATAATAAGACAGACAGGATACAATGGGACTGGTAATGGTGCACACAGGAACGTGGGTTGGCCTTGTGTAACCCAGTCCCATCATGTGCCCCAGTTCCCCTGTAGCCCAGTCCCAAGATTCAAGATTACTTGATTATCTCATTAGAGAAGTTAAATAGGTCTGGGGTTTAGGATTGGGTTTGCTCATGATAAGACTGACAGGATTCAATGGGACTGGTAATGGTACACATAGGAATGTGAGTTGACCCTCTATGTCCCTGTCCCATTGTATCCCTGTCCCATTGAGTACCAGTACTACCACTACTAGTCCCTTTGTAACCCTGTCCGAGGTACCTTTGTAACCCAGTCCCATGTACAGAGTTTTGGGCTTTCACATGGGTCTGGGATACTGTAGAATACACATGGGACTTTTTTCATTTTTTTTTCAGTCCTTTTCTAAACGAAATGTGTTGTTGTTGTTTTTTAATATTAAAAATTAAACGATGTGTATAGTTTATGCTACAGTGAATGAGTAACTAACTTTACTTGTGATTTGAGGATTTTGGGTTTGCCTCAGTATGGCTGTGCACAGTTCCAGCTGGATATTGGATATTGGGATATTCAGGATTTTTTGTGTCTGTCACTGATGTCTGTTAAAATAATGATAATTAGACATTAGACTTGGACCCATGTGAAATGTTGAGCATCACATGCACAGGATATTTACTGTCTTCTTCTTCTTCAGTCTTCTCCAGCATTCATTATCAACAAACAAGGGAGTTAATTAGTCCTTGAAAGATGTCAAACACAACAACAAAGACCTGAGTCACCTACAGTAACTCTCACCTGGCATACGAATAAATACAACTTACAAGGTACATAAACTCCATACCTCCTCAAAGGTTATTCTCCAGCATGCTCCTTTAGACCATTAGGCCTTAGCTCTGGACTGTGAACATTCTTGTACAGATGTAGAAATTTTGTCAAAGACATGAACAAATACAAAATTGCGTTGGTTAGAGATCTTTCCCATTGTCTGGCTCAGCTTCCCTCCAGTTGGAGATCTGTAGCAATCTCATTCCAACATATGTACACATGGTCTTTCAAAACAAAAAATGCCATGAAGGTGTACCTTGTTTTTGAATGACCAGTCTGACTAGCTCATCCTTTTCAATTTTCACGTACTTCTTCTTTTCTCCATCCTCCCTTTGCTCCTGTATGCATCTGCCTGCCTGCTATCACATCCCCCCCCCCCCCCCACCCCTTCCCCCTTTTAATTTTTTAACAATATTTTTATATCTGTGCTTTTTTTTTTTTTGCTTTTTTCTTTTTCCTGTCTGCTCTTGCATTGTCTCCCTCTCCACCCTCTCCTTTCTTTGTGTGTCTGCTCAACCTTGTGCAAGACCGTGATGTGATTTTGAGTTCCATGTGTTCTGTCTAAAAGAATCAATAGCAGAGATCAGAATCAGCAACAAAAACTATCAGCTAGTATGCAGGTGTTAAAAATACAATTGCCAAGTACATTAAAATTTTCAAATATGCAAAAGAATGCTCCCCACCCTCATAAAGCATGCTTATGTTCAAAAAAAGAAGTGTTTGTTTATAAGAAAAATAATGTTGAGTTGTCTGTATCAAGTGACTGTCATGTAGGCTGGTGTTTTTGTTGTTTGGAGTTTGAAGGAGGCTGCTAGAGCTGAGATTTGTTGCAATTTCAGTTTGTCAAACTGCACAAAATTCTCCTGCTCAGAGAGATGCCACATGTATATATACTTAGTGGCAGTTACATCACGTTGCATGGCGCCTTTAACCACAGTCATAAACTTAGGGTGGAAGCTGAAAGGGCCGCAAGGACCCTTGGCGTGCAGGCCTCTGTAAAGGCGAACAGTGACAGTAGGAATTGCCCCTCCATCTTCTCCTTTTACTGTCAGGGCAGGATCCATAATGTCACGGTTCAGTTGACGGCTGTGCACAGTCATCCCATGTCATCTTGACTGCAAGCATAAGCCTCTGCCTCTGTCACCCAAGCGCCCCCTCCCCTTTAACCCAGCCCTTAGGGGAGTGGGGGGTGATGGGGGGCGGGGGTGATAGTGATGGGACCTGTCAGGAAGAATACCGCCGCATTTATAGGTGGACAGCAGGCAGATGTGGTGGAAAGGTTGTGACAGGTTGTTAGTCCTCCGGACTTGTACAGTTATAATTACAACCCAGGGCCACCTTTCAAAGGGCCAGACAGGCCGGAAGTTGGCTGATGGTCAAGTTTTAATGGCTCTTTTCCTCCTTTTGGTGACAGTCCGTTTTGTCACTTTTAGTTTCTGCCCTAAAGGGGATTGACTTTTGCCCTCACTGGGACAGGGAAGCAAAAAGGTAATTGTGTTAAAACATGGACAAATAAAAGCAGAATAAAATTGCACTGTGTGTGTTACATATAATCGTTTGTCTCTGTGCTGAGGTCCCATTCTGACAAATTAATGCTGCGGTATTAAAATTGCACAGTTTATATTACATACGATCATTTGTCTGTCCCGAGGTACCATTCTTACAAATTAATACAACAGTATTATAATTGATCCTTAAAATGGTAAAAAGAAATTTGCTCCCCCACCCCATCCACCCCCATCCCCTGCACACACAGAGTTGTTCTTCTGGATGACATTCAGTCTATGTGTAGGCTGTAAATTGTGTATAGTCTTTTACTAACACTAGTGTTTTCAGGGGACTGCGAAATGAAGTGAGGCAAGGGAATGGAAAAGCAGCAGTGAATAATGTTAATTTGTTTTTAAATATTTTCTTTAAAGGACCAAAACTTTTTTCTGTTCTTTTTTAATGGAAAAGCCAGCAGTTACACTATCAGTCTGGTTACCCCTGTTGGCTTGGACATCAAGATGGCAAGGGAAGGGTGATGCCTGATGGACTATCTCAACTAGGGATGGGGGGGGGGGTTACTTCCAGTCCCTGTGTGTCCTGGGAAAGAATGCTGTTACTGTGTTACTGTTAGGCACAGCCTTCTTTCTTCACACGGGTAACAGGAGTTGCTCATAGTCATACTGTTAGTATTGTTACACAGTGTATTTATGGCAATGGGAGGAAAGGGATCAGCCCCAAAAATTAACTGAATGATTGAATGACAGCAGATATGACATGTTGACCTGCCTGTGAAAGTCAGTATGAAGCAGTTTAATAGTTTAAACCATACCTGTGAAACAAAGTCAGTGTGAAACACTTCAAACAGTGAGTGAGTGAGATTAGTTAACTTAGTGCTTTGAGCCCAGTCAACCACATAGGGTTCTGTCAGGGCTAGACAGAGTGAGTGAGAGGTCTGGCTGGCAGAGTACACAGATTCGAAAGAAACATGAGAAATGATCATTTGCATTGTGTGTGTTTCTTTCTTTTTGGCCTTGGTCATTGTAGTGGTTGCCATTGGGTGCAGGTGGAGAGGAAAGCTGTCATCCACTGTTCCCACACTGCCTCTGTTACTAAGGCACACACCAGTACCTGGCATAGGTGCAGCAGGACTTTGAAAAGTTGATGCTAGTTTTGTTTTTCTTGTGGGTGGGTGATACATTTCAATCATTCATTGGTGCAGATTTGGATTTTTTGGATTTTTTTTAAAACATTTTTTATTGTTGTGATGTCCTAAAGTTATTCTTTTTAAGTTTAGACACTGTAACACTAATAGAAAATTCAGAGATTCAGAGTCAACTGTTCGGAGTTAAGGATAATAGCAGTGAAGTTTTGCAGATGATGGAGTAGTTGCATCAGATCTGGTTGTAGAGAGATCAGCTTTAGTTGTGTGTGTGTGTGTGTGTGTGTGTGTGTGTGTGTGTGTGTGTGTGTGTGTGTGTGTGTGTGTGTGTAACGATGTGTGTGCGTGTCTGTGTGTGGATGTTTGAGTGAGTGTGTGTGTGTGTGTGTGTGTGTGTGTGTGGTGAAGGTACAGCATCACAGTTATAGTTGTATTTCGGGGGAACATTTTCTGTAGGACATCCTGATTGAAAATACTCAGGTTCAGCCCTCAGAGCTGTAACGCCAGAGAGTGTGAAGCCTGGGTATCAAGTGGAAGAGAAGGACATGACAGCTGTGGAGAGGTGGAGCAGTTGTGGAGAAAAATTATATATGACATAGCATCAGAACTGGATGTAGCTCTGAAAGGTCATTATACACTTCAGAATCTGTTGCAGAAAAGGCAAGGCATCCAAAGTAAGTTACAGTATTACTTTAGTGCTGGTGATTACAAGATGGTACAGAACTGGATGTAGAGAAGGCAGAACATCGGAAGTAAGTTGTATCAGTGCTCATGATACAACAGTGCTCATGATTATGAGAAGATACAGAATCAGATGTAGAGAAGGCAGAGCATCTGAAGTAAGTTGTATCAGTGCTAGTGATTGCAAGAAGGTACAGAATCAGGTGTACAGGAGGCAGAGCATCTGAAGTAAGTTGTATAAGTGCTTGTGATTATAAGAAGGTACAGAATTATGCCATCTTAGTGCTAGTGATTTCAAGAAGGTACAGAATTATGCCATATTAGTGCTAGTGATTACAAGAAGGTACAGAATTATGCCATATTAGTGCTAGTGATTACAAGAAGGTACAGAATTATGCCATATTAGTGCTAGTGATTACAAGAAGGTACAGAATTATGCCATATTAGTGCTAGTGAGTGCTAGTGATTACAAGAAGGTACAGAATTATGCCATATTAGTGCTAGTGATTACAAGAAGGTACAGAATTATGCCATATTAGTGCTAGTGAGTGCTAGTGATTACAAGAAGGTACAGAATTATGCCATATTAGTGCTAGTGAGTGCTAGTGATTACAAGAAGGTACAGAATTATGCCATATTAGTGCTAGTGATTACAAGAAGGTACAGAATTATGCCATATTAGTGCTAGTGAGTGCTAGTGATTACAAGAAGGTACAGAAGTACATACGTATACCAGTGACAATAAAATTACAGCTATAGTGCTGTGTAATCAGTGGGAGATTACTCAAATATTATTCAGTTTTAGCTAAGTCTACACTAGTTCACCCTTTTTCTGATCTTTCCCCTTTCCCTCCATCTTTCAGTTTCTTCCATTCTTATTAGATACCTTTACTTGTGTTATATTGCTTCCTTTCTTTTTTTTCTTTTTTTTCTTTTCTTCTTCTTTTTTTTTTTTATTAAAAAAAGAGAATGCTTACATACTTTAAACAGAAAATTCAGTTGCTTTGTGTATTACTCTGGCTTTATAGGTAGATGATTGGGGTTTTTTGACACCGGGTCATACATGACAATCATATTAGAGTGATTGGTTTTCAATACCCAGTCATCCATGGCAATCGTATCAGGGTGAGTGGCCTTTCATAAGAATGAGGCATGAATTGTGTCAAATAGATTATCATTGTCATATACTACATAAGAAGGATAATATATGTCTATATTTATATGCCTAAACATCATCAAATGTTGAAAAACTGTACTGTATAGACATTTTCTTTTTAACATTTTGTAATGCAGACTTTTTCAGTAATGTGATGTTAGCTCATAATCATATGAAATACATTTCTCTATGATCTTTTATTGTCATTTTGACTGATTTGTAGTGTTACAGTGTGATGGATGGATTTCACTTCAACTTGTTAAAGGAACGTAACTAATTAAATGGTAGTGTTCTAAATCATGTTTGAGACTGTCATATGAGCGTTACTGAGTGATTTAGACCATGACAGAACTGAAATGTGCATGCAGGTGTTTTACAGCTGAGCGCAAAGTCAGTATTGATCCCTGTTTGTTCAGGTTTTAATCAGCAGGAGTTGATAAAAGCAGAGTGTGATACTTATTATATATAGTGCACAAATGGTGAAATAGTTCCTTGCTGTTTTGTGTTATTCAGCATAATAACAATTTTACATATTGACTGTTCAGTGATGGTGCAACAAACACACATGCATTGTTTTACAACACACACACACACACACACACACACACACACACACACACACACACACACACACACACACATTCGTTCTCTTTGTGATGCAAACACTAATTCTATGTTGATCAATTAAGGAACTCTTCTAGAACAGGTACAAAGTGACTGCAAACACTTTCTCTCCCCCCCCCAATAAATAAATAAATCCGACCAAAAAATAAATCTCTGCTTCAGGTCTGAGACTCGAAATGGAAAAAATCAACACAAACAGGATTGATATTCGCACCTTTCAGCATCACATTGTGGTTGAACACTGACTGTCACTGAGCTCATTTTAGTGACCATTAGTCTACAAAGAACAGGGCCAGCTGCCTTCCATGGCAAGTTTTCCATGACCCCCTTTTCAGCTCTTGAATAAGTAGTTGTGCCAAAGAAAAGGTGCACCCTCTTACAGTCTTAGCCCTGCTGCTACTGCTACTAGTGGGGAATGGTAACAGTGAATTACAGGTGGAGTGTGTGTGCGCGCGCGTGCGAGAGAAAGAGTATCGTGCGCATGTGAGAGAGAGAGTATAACAACAGTCCAAGCATGTTCTGGTTTGAAAACCTTTACTCCAACCTTTCACCCATCGTGAGGCCTGCCCAGTCAGCTTGACTGATTCCTGTGTGGTAAGATTCTTTGTGAATATCATTAGGACAGAAATACTGCCCCCTTCCCTACCCCCCACCCACACACACACACACACACACACACACACACACACACACACACACACACACACACACACACACACACACACACATATTTATTAATTATTTTGCACCAAAATTGTCAGTTTTGAAAGTTCTAAAGTTGGAGAATGTATTATATATGGAAGTTTGGAAGAAGAACTAATGTAAGTTGAGAAAAACAGCAGTGCAGTGTACTTCGAAGCATTCTGTGTGCATTGGTTCACCACACAGTGTGGAGTCGGAGTCCATGGGCATTAGTTATAACCTAGGAGGCAGAAGGTGTTGAATGAGGTCCTTCACACAAAACCCCTTTGTCATCATCAGTGCTGTGCGGTGTCTAGCTCTGTGGTCCTTGTTACTGAATGACCCTGTGCACTATTAGACTGAAAGTTACATTGAGACCCATGACACTAGTAAAGTGCAGCCAGCTACAGTCAGGTTTGTCATTTCATTGTCATTTGCCACGCTGGGTCTCTGCCAGCAGTAGTAATCGGTGTGATGGCACAACAAAGTCAAACTCCATATTTAAGTGCTTAATGGATCTGGATCTGGATTTATACATTGCAGGGACCATATTGGCCATTTTTGCAATGGAGCTGGGAGAGTGCAATGCAAATAAAACTTGTATTTAAAAGGAATGGTCTGTACAGTTTGTAATTTTACGCTGTTTAAAAACTGGCTAAAACACATTTTTGTTCTGACTGCCTATGTGTGGGAGGCAGCCCCTTGTAGTACTCTGCCCTCTGCAGATGAGAATGCAATGACAGAGTCTGCTGTGACCACTGTGTCTTCCAGCTTGTTCCAGTCAGCTACAGTCTTGCTGTCTGGAATCTTGAAGCCACAGCAGATTGTCTCCCACAATGGCCTCAATGGCCTCAGTCCTAACAATCCTGCTAGCCCACCAGCAATTAATATATTGCTGAGATTTGACGGACAGGCCTATCTCTGCTGTAAATGTATGATCACGGCCACTGCTCCATCTTATCTCTGAGACTTACCTCAACTTTACACACCCTTCCATACTCTCCGCTCTGCTTCTGATATTCTCAGCCTCCAGATTCCTCATACCAGACTCTCCTCTGTTGGTTCCTGCGCCTTTTCTGGTTTTAGACCCTCTGCATGGAATAACCCTTCCCTTCCTCTCAGACAGAAACTTTCTCTGGACTCATTCAAGTGTAACCTAAAAACATTTATTTTTTTCAAAACTGTAGCCTTGCCATGTTTTTCACATGACAAATATTATTTATTTATTTAGCCAATCAGATGTGAGGATGAGAGACACCACCCCAGTTATAGACGCCTGACAGTTCAGAATCATTCCTCACAGTGAGCTCTTGCTGACTTAAGGGGCCAGACTGCTTGTACATGAGCGAGAGAAGAAAACACTGATAAATATTTTAAATGTCTGGCCGCCACCATACTTATCATGTCTGAAGTCAGTCCATTTGTTGAAATATTAGCACCCTTGAGTAATGGATTAGTCTGTACACTATTAGCAGTTGGTTCATTGTTACAGTGAAATTAAAGAGTGTTTTGTTCTGAAACACTAAAGTTTATGTAATTGTAAAACAATGAAATTCAGTTCAACTTAACTGTATGCAAATTTTACGACACCATCCTTATTAAATGCAATTGTTAGTGTTAGTCGGAGTGTGTGTGTGTGTGCGTGCATGTTTGCATTACAAATTTGACTTTGTTTTCATGTCAGCTACACTGTATAAATTTATAATTATATGTTACATGTGTGCCAGCCTATGAAGTTGACATTATGGGATGCATATATGTCTCAGCAAGCTTTGCTCCTTCGTGACCGACTCCTGTCATCTTACAATGGATGGTTTGCTGACTGATGGTTATGTTTGATAGGCAGAAGTCAACAACTCTGTGTGCATGTGTTCAGTGGGTGTTGAGTTGAGAGCCTGTGCATTCTGTCGTGCACACAGACATCTAGTCCCTATCCACCAGGTGCAGCATAATGATTTTTTTGCTGGCCTGCTCAGTAGTTTGACAGCACAGGTTCTCCGCATGCCTTCCTTTGGCATTTAGTTTACAACTGTTCTCCTTCTGCATTTGTCACCGATAGCGCAGTTTTTCCGTCTGCTTGTGTATGTGTGGGCATGTGTCCTTGGTCTGGGATTTAAGTGCATATTATGTCCAAAATGCGGTAGTATGATTTGTACCGTTTGATTGTTCTCCCCAGCAGTGATGTTGGTGAGGCACACTTGTTTTTTTGTTTTTTTTTCACAGGATGTTGTGATTTATGTGCTTGACCAAGTCAGCTGTAGGGCTGATTAATGTTCATGCTGCATTCTAAGATTCCATGGCAAACTGCATGCGGAATTGTGCATGACATTTGGCACCCAAGACAACAACAAACAAAACTGAAAATGTTTTGTTTAGGGTGTTGCTGAGGTGGTACTGTATACAGAATTGATACTGTGAGTAACACATGATATCATTATCATGCAAACCAGTTTAGCTTGTAAAATTTGTCATGCTCATCTGGATAAGCAAACCAGTTTAGCTTGTAGCATTTGTCATGCTCATATGGATAAGCAAACCAGTTTAGCTTGTAAAATTTGTCATGCTCATCTGGATACAAGTCCTACTCAGGATGCTTAGATGACTTTTTTTGGTTGTTGTATATTTTATTTTTAATGTTCTTGCTTTTCAGAAGATTTGTGGAGTCAAGGTAGATTTCAGTTCAAACCAGTACATTAAAAAGCAGAGTTGTAAATTAACAAGCAAAACGTACTGTTGAAAATGTAGGTCGGCAACCCTAACATTTAACAAACAACAGTAAAGTCACTTATTGATTTTTGTTTAAAAAGAGACATTTAATTCCCATGTCTACATGATGAATGGATGGTACCTGATTATTCATTAATGAATACCATTGCTTAAAAAAGTATGCTTATCTATTTGTGTGTATGTGTGTTTCAGGATTGGTAGCACATAAGTGTCAGAATTGTGTGACTTTTTTTTCTTTCTTTTTTTCTTTCAAAGTT
Organism: Alviniconcha strummeri; assembly: GCA_963584105.1. Lineage (NCBI taxonomy): Eukaryota > Metazoa > Mollusca > Gastropoda > Provannidae > Alviniconcha > Alviniconcha strummeri. Next base: position 12,841,307 of record OY757556.1, read on the forward strand.
TCAGATATAAAGCATTAGTGTGTGTGTGTGTGTGTGTGTGTGTGTGTGTGTGTGTGTGTGTGTGTGTGTGTGTGTGTGTGTGTGTGTGTGTGTTTATAGTGTGACCATAGTAGACCTTACAACAACAAAAAGGAAGAACTCACAAATGTATTTCAACTATGTATAACACAGCTGTCAACACTAACTCACAGTACAGTCCCCCCCCCCCCACCACCACCACCACACCCAAAAACAAAAACAAAAAAACACACAAAAAGACAGAGGAGGAAAAGGAAGAACTCACACTGTCAGGGATGTATTCAAACTACTAATAACACAGATGTGAACACAAACTCACAGGTCATCAATGCAGCCAGTCACAAAACAGATACTGTCTAGCCAACTGCTGATCAGCTTTTATCCCAAAGTTGCAGTTCAAGGACAAAGCTCAGTACTTGTTTCTAACTTCAGGCTATGGTCCCTACACACTGCACACCAGGGAAGACTGTTGTGATGTATTCCAGTTTTGGATCTTCACTGCCATCATAAAATGGGATCTTGTCTAACTCTAAGTAAACTTGTTTTTTTTCTGCTTCTTCTGGATTAGTGCCCAGCTTTAACAGTTTTAAAGCTTTTAGTGTGAGCCGGGTTATTTGGGTGACTCCATAATCCACTGAACTCTTGACATGAACTTCAGGATCTTTAATGTGTGTATGTGTTCAGTTTGCATGTGAATGCACATAGGAGACTTAAGAATTTCATTGTAGTTTCATTTGAAGGTTGTTATTTTTTGGTACTGTCAGATTGTAGAGTCTGAACAGAATTTGGCTCTTGAGAAGTCCTGGGGTGGGCTTAAAGCCTAGCATGTAACAGTTACCCATCCATGTTGGGAACACAGGTGTTTTTGGTTGACTTGGCTTTCAAGACTGAGTGCTCTCACACTGCCCCATTGACTAATTTTTCTATTGTAAATGTATTTTCTAAGTTTCTTACTATTGTGAGTAGTATATATTATCACAACACATGCACACGCGCACACACGCACGCACACGCACGCATGCACGCATGCACACACACACACAAGAAAATAATAAAACAGAAAACAATATGGCCAAAAGTGTAGAAGAACAGCCTTGACTTTAGGTTAAATCTTTCAGAAAAACAACAACAAAAAGAATAGAAATCCAAACCCCACTAACTGCATGTTTCATCCTAGTGCTGTTCTTGACTTCAGCTTAAATCTTTCACAAAAACACAACCAGAAAAAAAAAGGAAAAAAAAAAGGAACCCCAAACCCCACTGAGTACATGTTTTATTTGTGTGCTGTCCTCATCTCCTAAGACTTGCTTCTTTCTTTGCCAAAGCAGCAACTTCACTCTCATCCTGTTCCAGTTCCAGTTTGAGCCACCCCTTACCGTGCACTGCTGGCTGTTTCAGACCTGATCCCTCAGCAGGAGGACGTTCACAGCCAGCCTGCCATCTACCTTCACCTGCGGGTGGATGAGATTGAGTGCGACCGGCGCGTTACCACCTCCGCACCCTGCGAGGCCTACCGCCACCAGACCACCAAGCCCCACTACTGGTTCTCCATCCCTCGCAACAAGTGAGTCACCAATAAGTGCAGGATGCCTGGGGTGTTCTCTTGCCCCACCTGGCCACCCAGCTAGCCCGGGGGGGGGGGGGGGGGGGGGGTTGGCCCTGTGGATATCAGTTTGTGGAATTTTAGTGCTCAGAGGGCCTAATAGTTGTGGAATTTAGTGCTCAGAGGGCCTTTTAGTTTATACTGTAATCTGATCACCCCAAAATGGATTTAGTCCAATGCGTAGAATAAAAGAGATCAAGATGGAATTTTCGGTTTAAGGGGACCCTAGCATAGAGCTAGAAGATCCTACAGACCCTATCTGTAGAAACAGAGTACCGACAAACCAAAAAAGGACTCACAGTTAAGTTGATTTATGGGCCGGTTTGTTTAAGATCAACATTTCAAAGTCGTGGAAGCAGACGTAAGGGCTGCCATTTTGTGTCCGACAGTCTGTGTCTGTGATGTCATGCACAAGGCCTGTATGTGTGGCACAAGTATATTAGTTAATGAACCAACCTTTTTCTGCTCTTCATCGGTGAAGAGCCAACCAACAAGGCTGTGCCCTGAGAAACTCAAGTGTGGAAGAGGAAAAGTACTTGAGACTGCCATGTAATAATGATAATAATGGCCTTTATTATGGTGCATTAGCCCAAGCCAAATCTACAGCACAGTACTGCAGTGCACACATAGCGACAGAAGGACCAAATGAAACCTGCGAGTGGAAACATTTGCACATGTTCAGGCCAGCTTGCATCTTTGCTTCATGTCCCCTTTAAGGATTTCATTGTAAATTACCCAGCTGGGTTTCTGTTGATGTTGTAAGTCGGGTCCATAAATCATTTTGCTTGGAGCCACCATAGTTCAGAGCTGGGGACAGAAGTCCAGTATAAGGTTCTGCAAGTGTCACAGCTGGCCTGACATTTTGATGCCCTCTCCATCTTGTGGCAATGCCTGGGATGGCCAGTGCCTGCGCAGCATGTGTTGCATCTGCTTGCTTCTCTGGTTCACTTAGTTTGTATCTATATATATACTTTTCTCATAGTGGATACTATGTAAAGCATGTAAAAACAGTGAGAATACAGTTAAGCTCCCTCAGGACAAAGTGGCTAGAAACGGCTATGGCTAGAAACATCCATTTTCTAGGCCTGTTTGGGCCTGTTCAGGGCATACGTCAGAAAATGGTGGCTTTATTAGGGCTTTACACTGTTTTGAAATCATTTAGTACATATAATTATGTGGTTAATTAGTAATCACTTAATTCAATAATATTTATATCTGTGCACCTGTATAATTTGAAATCATGGATGAAGATTGTGAGTACATTGAAACTATTGAATGGGGCTTTTGTATTGTGTTTGGTGTGGATTTTTTGATCCTTTAAAAAAAAGAGAAGTTTTTCCTTTACTGGTACATACCTGTTATAGTTACATGTTTCTGTTACAAAGCAGGCATAATTTTGCTGTTTCTAGCTTGTAGTTTCTCTTAGGGGGCTTGATTGTAGTTTTGTTGTGATATATGCTTGTGTATGTCTTCCATCTCCAATTAGGTAACTGTGTGGTGCATATTTAACAGTTAAAGAAAAAGCAGCTGGTACTTTTTCATTCTTTTGTTTTAACATAAGTTTGTCTTAAAAAATTTTTTAAAAAATCACAAGAGGAAAAGCTCAGAAGGATAGTATGATGGCTTTCTCTTCAATAGAAATTTGTCTTTAAGGGTGTATGCTGTAGTAAGAAGGTTCCATTGTAAGCCTCTTTTCATTTTATCATTTTGCCTTGAGCTGAACTTTATTTTAAGGGAATATGTCTTAAGATGGTTCCTCTGTGTGTGTGTGTGTGTGTGTGTGTGTGTGTGTGTGCGTGCGTGCGTGCGTGCGTGCGTGCGTGCGTGCGTGCGTGCGTGTGTGAAGTTCGAAAAAGCATAACAAAAAACAAATTGGACAAGTGTCAAAGTGAATATTCTCCGTTCCATCCTAGGTTTCTTTCTCCACCCATGTTTATATAGGTCTGTAGTTACTATGTATACATACATCTCCAGCTTGGATTTTCAGGGTGTGGGGGGGGGGGGGTTGCCTGTGGGCTTTTTTATTTGTTTGTTTTGTTCAGGAAAGTTGTCATTTTAGCTGATGTGAGAGCAGTTGTGTTCACCTGGCACTCTGAACATTGCATATTTGTGTGAAAGTTTTTATGCTCTGCATAAATGTCCGTCCATTTATTCATGGCAAGTGCCTTTTCAATTCATCACTTTGCCTTGAGGAAAACTTTATTCTTAGGGGAATATGGCTTAAGAGTTCCAGTGCCAGAGACAGATTCTTTGCTATGATTTTACCATTTGTCTGGTGTAGAACTTCATGGTGAAGGGAATTTTAAGAAAATTGTCTCTGGATGGAAAATCAACACACAAAGGAGTTAATTAGTGCTTGAAATGCATAACACAAGTACAACAAGAAAGACCTGAGTCACCTACGGTAACTCTCACCTGGCATGTGTGTAAATACAAGGTACATCAACTCCACCACAGGTACATCCTCAGTGTACCTGTAGAGAATGTACAAACCTAGAGGATGTACATCTGGTGGTGTTTATGTACCATGCATTTACGTGCATGCCAAGTGAGAGGTACCATCAGTGACTTGGGTCTTTGTTGTTGTACTTGTTACATATTTCACTCACTAATTAACTCCCTTGTGTGTTGATTCTTCACAAGCGCTGTGGGCCTCATTCTGTTTCAGATTTTTGTCTGTGGATGGTTCTGTTGTAGGCCTTTTTGTGTGTTTGTTTGTTTCAGGGCGGACCATCTGTACGCATTCTTTGTTCAGTGGCGACCAGACATTTATGGTGATGACGACATCTATGCGGAGGACCGAGGCTTTGTGGTTGTTGAAAATGTCAACCTAGAGGATCAGGCAGAGTCCCTCCACATTGTGGATGACTACTTTGGCCAGTTCGGAGCCGACTTCAGAAAAGACTGGGAAGTAAGGGCTTGCTTTGAATTGATGTCACAACTGGTTGATTGTTTCAGTCCATCATTCATTCACTGGTTTAGTTTATTTGGTTGATTGATTCAGACCCTCATTCATTCTGTGGTTTAGTTTATTTGGTTGATTAATACAGTCCGTCATTCATTCACTGGTTTAGTTTATTTGTTCATTCATCATCAGTATTTTGCTATATATATAGTTCTTGTATTTTTGTGTGTGCTTTTTTACATAGTAGGAGGAATGAATGCTGGTAAACAGCATGTGTCATCAGGCAAGATTTGTTTGGACTGTACTGACTCTCTCCTGCTACAAAGCACCTAAGTTGTAGAAGTCTGCCAACAGAATTGTCAAAGATGAGGACGGAGTGATAGATTTAAGGATGAGGTTGAGGAATTCAATGATGGGAGTCAGATAAAAGATGAGATGGCCTCCTGGGGTGGGGGTGGGGGGGGGGGGGGGGGATGGAGGGAATGGGGGAATCAATTATCAAACATATAATAAAGTTCAGTGATTATAGCATTCAGTAGTGTTAGGGCGGGGTGGTGGTGGTGCTGTCAGTGTCATTGAAGTCTACTTCAACTCCTAAAACAGATAATCAGCCGAGAGGAGGCGAGACGTCGCGGGTCTGTGGCCGTGGATCCCGACCAGAGCATTATGCCGGAGCTGTCCCAGGATTCCTCCATCTTGACAGACCAGCACATCATGATGGTAATACTAATAGGGACAGTGCTGTTCTTTGTCCTTCCTGTGTTCTTTGGCCAGTGTTGCTCAAGCATTTCAATGACTTGTTCATGTAATGTAGTTCATCTGTAGGGTCGCCTGGCATGCGCAAATGTTTTTGTTTTTTTACTGCTGCGCAACACCTAACAATGGCATAATCTTTAATATGATGAAGGAGGTCACTCTTTGGGAGAAGAAGTGCTTAGAGGTAGCTGGTGGTCTGAAAAGATGGCAGCAAAATTTAGCAAAATCAAGGAAACCAGTCAAGGTTTGCTGTGATCATTATGGAACTGTTTTCTGTCTAATAATAAGAATGGGATACTTTCACAGTGCTGTTTTTGTCTATTGACAATAATGGGACACTTTTACAGTGCCTACTCTATGGCCCAAGGCATTTTACAATAAAGAACGCCTGCATGGGCTGCATTCTGTGGCATCCATTGGTCAGGAGTGTATGTTTATATGTCATTCAAAACAGACACACATATATGCACACACACATGCATGCACGCACCCCCCCCCCCCCCCCCCCCCACACACACACACACTCACACACACACACTCGCTCACTCACACACACACTTGCTCACTCACTCACTCACACACACACAAACACACACTCACACTCCTACACTCTCTCTCTCTCTCTCTCTCTGACTTCACACAAATCAAAATGTGTTTGTGTTGGCAGCTGTCAGAGAGCCTGCCTCCTCGCACGATTGGCTACAAGTGGTCGCTGGTCTACAGCACCAGCCTGCACGGCTTCTCCCTCAAGCGATTGTACCGCGAGGTGGGGCACATTGACTCACCCATCCTTCTTGTTCTGCGGGATGCTGAGGACACTGTGAGTGTGTGTGTGTGTGTGTGTGTGTGTGTGTGTGTGTGTGTGTGTGTGTGTGTGTGTGTGTGTGTGTGCATGAGTGTGTGTGCGCCTGCGTGTATGTGTGTGTGTGTGTGTGTGCAGCCATGTATGCATGCTTGTGTGTGTATGTGTGTGCATGCATGCGTGCGTGTGCATATGTGTGTGTGTGTGTGCGTGCATGCATGCATGTGTATGTGTACGTGCATGTGTGTGTGTCGGAGGGGTGTGGGGGTGCTCTGACAATCAGAATCAGTATCCATGCATGCATGTGTGCGGGCTTCCCATATGTACATCTGGGGTATGGATAAAGTGCATATGTGTATGTATGTGTGTGTCACTGTGTAAAAATAATGTACAAAAATGGAACCAGGGAAAAACAGACCATTCCCACTAGAAGACAAGCGATCTGTGATATTTCAGCTGTCAGTATCACTGACAGGTACGAAGTGGTGATGGGGTAATAGCTGGCTGTGTTTTGTGCAGGTGTTTGGGGCCTTCCTCAGTGACCCCCCAAAGCTCAGCGACCATTTCTTTGGCAATGGCTTGTGCCAGCTCTGGACCTTCAAGGATAAGTTCAGGGTCAGTAGTGTGTGTGTGTGTGTGTATGTGTGTGTGTGTGTGTGTGTGTGTGTGTGTGTGTGTGTGTGTGTGTGTGTGTGTGTGATTGTGTGTGTGTGTGTGTGTGTGTGTGTGTGTGTGTGTGTGTGTGTGTGTGTGTGTGTGTGCTGTGATTGTGTGTGTGCTGTGATTGTGTGTGTGTGTGTGTGTGTGTGTGTGTGTGTGTGTGTGTGTGTGTGTGTGTGTGTGCTGTGATTGTGTGTGTGCTGTGATTGTGTGTGTGTGTGTGTGTGTGCTGTGATTGTGTGGGTGTGTGTGCTGTGATTGTGTGGGTGTGTGTGTCAAAAAGAGGGAGGGCAGACAGTGTGTATGTGTGTGGACAGGGATGCGGCCCCATCAACATGTACACAACTGTGTGGAGTGCTCTGCCAATTTTCTTTGACCGTGTCTGCCTCAGTTAACACTGGAGATCATGAGTCACTAAGCTTGCATGTGGTCCCGGTGAGGACTTGTATGGAAACAAACATGTGATACTGTTCACAGGGCATGGCCCTTTTCGATCAAATAGTTTCACGCTACAAGCCCTAGGGAACTGTGTGGGACTTGTTAGAAGCAGCAGCAGCTTATGGCAAAGACAGTCACAGTTTCAGAAGAAAGATATATGTGTCTTTGATGTGAACAAAATGATTTGTTTGTGTGTTTGTTTCAGTCGTTTAATTGGACTTTTGTGTGTTTGTTTCAGTCGTTTAATTGGACTGGTGAGAATGCATTCTTCATCAAGGGAGATGAGATCAGTATGTCAGTCGGAGCCAGCCAGTAAGTATTTTGTCTCTCTGTGAATGTTGTGTTTTGCCCTCCCTGCAACTTCCAGTGGCTTAAAAAAAAGAAGTTGTGGTTGTTTCCTTTCATGACCTTTTGACATCAACCATCCTCTGCAAAGTACTTCCCATTGGTCAGAAGGACTGCACAGTAACATCCTGTTGTAATTCTGTCTTTCTGCACATTCCTAGACAGCTCAAAAGTCTCACAATGAATGTTTCTTGGTAGTTTGTGCTCAAAAGTCTCACAATGAATGTTTCTTGATAGTTTGTGCTCAAAAGTCTCACAATGAATGTCTCTTGGTAGTTTGTGCTCAAAAGTCTCACAATGAATGTTTCTTGGTAGTTTGCGCTCAAAAGTCTCATGATGAATGTTTCTTGGTAGTTTGTGCTCGAAAGTCTCACAGTGACTGTTTCTTGATAGTTTGCACTCTCTCTGAAACTAGTCTTGGAAAAAGTTCATAAGCGGTAGAAATTGTCAGGGACAGGGCAGATGGTGGTAAGTTCAGTAGAATCTGAATTGTCATTTATCAGTAGTGTGGGGAAAAAAGAGACATGGGTTCTATCATTTTTATTTTATTGTTTTCATTGTTGTTGTTGGTAAGGAGGTAGGAATATTGTGTATATGATTTATACAACATACAAAAGTGTGTGGATATATTGAGGGCATGTTGTGAATGTAGTCTACAATGGCATGTTGTGAATGTAGTGTAAGTTGAGGCGACTGGTTTTAGCTGGTTGCAGCTTCTGTTCCTGAGGAAAACTGCGACCATTAATGTTATGAAGCAGTGAACGACTGACAGATGTGGGGTTGTTATTCACTTTGGTTAGGGATGGGCAGTGCAAAATCTAGTTCTGTGTTTATTCAGTTCAGTGGAGCAGTGCAGCTACTCAGCTCTACAACAATGATGCATGTGAACTGTGGTGATGTTTTTTGTGTGGTCTGTGGTTGGACGGTGACCTTTACCACAGTCTATGGTGATGTTTTTTAGTGTAGTCTGTGGTTGGATCTTGACCTGTACCACAGTCTGTGGCGGTGTTTTTTTCTTGTCCATGGGGGTGTGTACAAGATGTGGTTGGACGTTGACCTGTACCACAGACTATGGCAGTGTTTTTTTGTCCAGATGGGTGTGTATGAGCTGTGGTTGGATGGTGACCTGCACCACAGATTATGGCGGTGTTTTTGTCCACATGAGTGTGTATGGGCTTTATTGTATGGTGACTTGTACCACAGTCTATGGTGGTGTTTTTTTGTCCACAGGCGTGTGTACTGTAGACTATGATGGTGTTTTATGTCCACAGGAGTGTGTACGGGCTATGGTTGGATGGTGACCTGTACCACAAACTATGGCCATGTTTTTTGTCCACAGGGGTGTGTACAGGCTGTGGTTGGATGGTGACCTGTACCACAGACTATGGCCATGTTTTTTGTCCACAGGGGTGTGTACAGGCTGTGGTTGGATGGTGACCTGTACCACAGTCTACGGCAGCATTTTTTGTCCACAGGGGTGTGTACAGGCTGTGGTTGGATGGTGACCTGTACCACAGTCTACGGCAGCATTTTTTGTCCCCAGGGGTGTGTACAGGCTGTGGTTGGATGGTGACCTGTACCACAGTCTACGGCAGCATTTTTTGTCCACAGGGGTGTGTACAGGCTGTGGTTGGATGGTGACCTGTACCACAGTCTACGGCAGCATTTTTTGTCCACAGGGGTGTGTCCAGGCTGTGGTTGGATGGTGACCTGTACCACAGACTATGGCGGTGTTTTTTGTCCACAGGGGTGTGTACGGGTTATGGTTGGATGGTGACTTGTACCACGGACGCAGTCGGCAGTGCACTACTTTCAACAACATCGTGCTGAGCACCAAGGAAGACTTCTGCATCAGTGCGCTGGAAGCCTGGGCTTTCATCAGCGACTGATGGCACGGCAGTAAGTGGCCCCGGCCCAGTGCCCAGAGACCGTCCTCTTCTTACCTGGGTTCTGGATGAACATTTCTAGCAAATCAAAAAGTATCGGTTGATGTATGGATGTTTTTATACATAAAAAATTAAGCATTTAATCAACATCAGATAAAAATGCGTTTGTGCAAGGTTTTGTGGACATAATGCATACATAATATTGTGGACGTGAATGATCTGTAGTGTTCATAGTGATGGGCCCTCAAAATCAGTAGTGTGGTACATATTGTGTGTGATATGAGGGTGGAGTTGGGGGCGGGCGGGGACAAAACAAGCAAGGCGTGCTTGCGTAACTTGCATGCATATGATTAACGTATATGTTATGCTATGTTATGTATGTCTTTCTCTGTATTGCAGACCGAGCTGTGTGCTAGCGGACTTTAATCAGGCTCCTACTGCCCCTCGCCACTCCTGTGGTGACCTTCACCCCATGCCGTTGACCCAGCGACCCTGCTGCTGACCTTGCACCACTGCATACATTATGCAGACGAGATGCAGAGACTTGTTCACCTTGACGCTAGACTTGCTTTCACCTTCTCACCGCAAGAGAATGGGAGAAGAGAAACAATGCGATTTGAGGAGGGATTTTACGCATAAGTGATCCCAGTCACACAAAAAAAAGGGAAAAAAAGAAGGAAAAACACATGAAGTGTTCATTTTTGTTGTCTGTGTGCAAGACAGTTGACAGTCATTTTGATGGGAGACTTGAACGCCCTTTTATTCCGTGTCTGATTAAATAACCTAGCGATCTTGTTGTATTCTTTGGTTTTGTATTCTTTGGTTTGGCAAGGTTGGCTTGTGTACGGTCAGTGTTTTGTTTTGTCAGAAGCGGGGATTGATGATTCAGTTGCATGGGTGTTTCATTGATCATGTAGGTGTAAAACTGCAAACTGCATTATTTATGCTTTGTACTTCTCTGTGGAAGGATGTGTGTTTACTGGGCCAAACGTTGAGGCTGAAAACAAAACTAGCAGTTGATCCAGTGCTTATTTTGACAGTACCAGGGCATGTTTTTTGTGTCAAATCATGTGTGTACATTGTCATATAAAAATGTTTAATGGTGGTCACACAGTTAGAGCCCAGGTGACAAACTGTGAGAATGGTTTGACATTGCTGAAACATTGAATCACTGGTTAAATGTGTATTTCCTCACAGAACTGAAGAAAGGGGGCAGATGATGTGCAAGGTGGAGGAAGGGAGAGACAGCAGGGAGCTGGGATAGCTCCAGACTCAAGATCAAAAGGTCACCATTTAAAATCCCCACAGGAGCAGTGGGATAAAAAAATTCTCCAGGGTCAACTTTGTGCTGACTTGTTTTGGTACCCATTCCACCCCTGTGTTACCGCAGTAGCACGTAAAAGATCCTGGTCATTCTGCCAAAAGTTGAGATGGCAGGTTACAGCTTAACACATATACACCCTAAATATGTGGATTCCAAGCGATGAAGTGACACCGTAAACTGGTGTCCGGTAGTATGGTGTACATAGAACGTGTGCTGAGATGGCAGCAGTTTTACGTGGCACCAGCCATGTAACAGCTCTGTCAGTACTCCACTTTGATGGCTGTTAATTAAAACAGCATGCTATGAAGGGATACAGTCACTCATTCAGAACTGCATGCAGCATGAACCTGCTTGAGAGTGGAGAATAGCACCATACAAAAGCAATCAATAATACCATTTGTGCTCCATCCCCACCCCCTGCCCTGCCCCCGCACACTGGTGTACATAGTTTGTTACATCATTCTGAAGTGCTTCATTCCAGCTGTGTTTGTTCTGCTAGCATGTGTGTTGGTGATCAAGAACTCTTGTGTTTCCACTTTGTTCAGGTGGAGACTGATTTTGTCTCACCATTTTGCATCTCTGCTACCCTGTTGAGTAAAATGCAACACCAGCCAATGGCATTATTGTTAGTGGGACTTGGCCTAGTGTGTCTGCTGTTGGTGGGACTTGGCCTAGTGTGTCTGTTGTTAGTGGGACTTGGCCTAGTGTGTCTGTTGTTGGTGGGACTTGCCCTTGTGTGTCTGTTGTTGGTGGGACTTGGCCTAGTGTGTCTATGATTAATGCACTTGCTCTGGCATGTTTCCGCTCAGAGCCAAATGAAATGCAACATCTGCAGATGACATGATTGTTAATGGGGCTTGCTCTTACCAAGTCAAGTAAAATGCAACAACGGTAGATAATGTGATTGTATTTGGGACTTGTTCTTGAGTCTTCCGCTACCCAGTCGAGTAAAACACAGCAAGATGATTGACATGATTGTTAATGGGACATGCTCTTAGGTCTGTACTAAGGAGTCAAAGGGAACAGTGGCAGGGGACATGATTGTTAACTGGGGCATCATGTGATGTCAGTAGTTGCTGCCATTCCCATGCCTCCCTTGTCCACAGAGGTGTACATACAGACGTAATAGCTCTTTAAATGTTACAGCGAGCTGTTTAAGAACAGTTTTGCTGCATTTAGGGAAATGGGGGGTGGGGGTGGATGTTCTATATATGCTGTATGTAGAGCATACAGAATGTTAATATGCACACTCTTAGTGGTGGCTGGCTGTTTAAGAACAGTTTTGCTGCACCCAGGGGTAGGGGGTGCGGGGTGGATTCTGTTTTTATGCTGTATGTAGAGCATATGGAGCGTTCATTTATTTGCACACTCTTAGTGGTAAGCATTTTCCACACGTATATTCACATGCTGGCTCAATGGGTATAAATATATATTCATATGCTGGCACAGTGGGAATAAACCAATGTAAGTGATCAGCCTCAGGTGACAGTGGCTTGAACCTCCACATTTGTTTTTTATTATTTTTTTAATATGTATTTTTACAGCGATGAAGGCTGAGCTGTGACTGGATGAGAGTCACAGTGAGTGCTGTGTTTTCAGGTCACTACTTAGTCTCGGGAGACGCGTTCTCCCATCAGCAGTATTCTAGTCAAAATGCCATTGAAACTCTTGTCTCGTAGAGACACATCCGCCCCAATCGTCGTTGCACAGTCACAGCACTGCGTCTTATTGCAGGATTCTTTTAGCACCAGTCGAATGGTCACAAGATTATCGACTCGCTGTACTTGTTGATTCTTTGCACAGCTCCAAGACTGGATGTTCCTCTTTGTGTATTGACACTGGACAGTTCATGGCAAGTGTTTGTAAGGATGGGGTGGAGGAGGGGGGGGGGGGGTTGTTGTTAAGGCAACAAAGGGTAAATATGCAAATTGACCGGCACTGTGTTGGTTTACCTTTGCACAGGTCACAAGAGAGCCTTCAGCTGGCCTCTGACCCTTTTTTTCTTCTTTTGTCAAAACAAAAGCACTTTGCAAGGACCTGAGAGTCGTTGCTAATGATCCACACAGTGAGAGGATTCTGTGATCAGAGGGAGGGTAGTTCTTCCATGTTTCATAGCTTTTGAGAGATGTAGGCAGGTATCCATGCATTTTCATTCTCAGGAAGACCCTAACCTTGGGCTTAGCTTGGATCTGGACAGCCTTGTGTGTTGGTTGTGCATGTACTGGGATGCTTTTTGAAAATGAAGATGGCAATGGGATGTACACTAACTTGAACCGCGGGTGTTGCTTGAAGATGCTCTGTAGCAGATAAACAAATGTCCTCCAATATTGCATATTTCTCTCTAAATGGTGTGCAGAACAGAGCAGATCTTGCAGTAAGACAGTAAGACCTTGCATAAATGTTTCTTGGGGGTGGGGTGGGGTTGGGGAGGCACTGGATCAAGTTTCCTGGCAAAACACCGTCACAGCCAATTTCCAAGAACTGACCCTGCAGCTGGTTTGGAAGCGTGGGAGGCTTGTTTGACATTAAATTTAGTCGGCCCTTGTGTAGCATGGATAAACTTCTGCAATCTCTGCAAGGCTGACAGTTGATGTTAATATTGGTCAAACAGGAAATGCTGTGGTTTGACAGGCGATGTGTTCCAGCTGACGACATCCTTTGCTTAAAGTGACATCACTTTGGGGCATTTTTTCCTTTTCGTTTTACCAGGTTGAGCAACATAGGTTTGAAAATGGACTGTTTGTTCCCCCATGTCTGAACCCTGATGTGATGTAGTTTGTCTTGTGCACTTATACCTCCAGCAATTGTTTGTTGATCTACATCTTGTTCTGACTGCGGAGTCTGCTATGTCCCTTCCACCCGCCACCCGCCCCACCCCCACCCTGCCCAGTTGTACCCAGTGTTGCTTGATGTTTGTGGATCAGCTGTAAGCAGGTGTAAATGGTTAACAACTTTGAACTATGAGGTGTGTGTTTGCAATGGCATATATGCAGATGTTCTGACTGTACATACTTATAGACACTAGTCTTTCACTGAAGTGTGCTGTACAAAGAATAAAAATAATTTTAAAAAGTGTGTGCATAGTTAGCTGTGATTTCCTTATCTGAAGTAAACACGAATATATGCATGTATGTTTTGCTGCATCCTTCAAAACTGCACACAGCAGTAATTCCATTAGGAACATTAAGCCAAAACTTGTAGCATCTTTGCAATTGTTTTACATGCACCATGCAGACTTCATCCTTCAAACACCCCCCCTCACCCCCATTCCAGTGACAACTTGTGTTCTTGCTGTAAATAATGGTGTGAATGCTTGAAGATATAGCCTTCTAGTATTTTGCAGGCTGTTTCCTAAGTTTTGTTTACTCTTATTTGCTTTTGGTGCAAATTTACTACTTAATTGGTGGTGCATTTTGCTTGTGGTGCATTTTGTTGTGCAAAATTTGCTTCAAGAGCCTGATGCTTATGAAATTCCAGCTACAGTTTATGATTTTGTTGCAAGTTTGTGTTTGCGCAGTTTATGTTTGCCAGTTCATGTTTGGCTGTTGCTGCCATCTGCTTGGCCTGTTCAGATGAAATGGCACTGGTGCTTGTAATCTGGAATCAGACTTTCTCTTTTTCTAAAAGCCACACTTGGCGAAGGGCCACTTTGCAAAGGACCACTTAGCGAAGATGTCTTTGATCAATTCAGTTCTTAGCAAGAGAGCTTCTGCCTGCACTTGAATCTTTGTCAATTTGTAACAGAAGCACACCCCTTCTTTTGTTACTGTTCTTGCAACTGTGATCAGATGGGTCCCACATCATCAGATGATGCTGGAACTGGACGATAATAACTTCTTTTATCGTCAGCGGTGACAACGTCTGCAGCCGCAGGTCAGGACACCTAGCTGTAAGCAATGGCCAATGACCTGGGCATGTCTGATAAACTGACCAGCCAATTAGCAGGGCATGTCTGATAAACTGATCAGCCAATCAGCAGGGCATGTCTGATAAACTGATCAGCCAATTAGCAGGGCATGTCTGATAAACTGACCGGCCAATCAGCAGGCATGTCTGATAAACTGACTGGCCAATCAGCAGGCATGTCTGATAAACTGACCGGCCAATCAGCAGGGCATGTCTGATAAACTGACTGGCCAATCAGCAGTCAGAATCAGGCACATTGCCCTGACTTTGCACAACCTGACTTGCGATTTAACTGTGATGAAGCAAAGCCTTGACGATGCCTTGGCAAAGTGGGCGAAGCTTCTAGTTCCTTTGCCAAGCCAAGCAGCTTCACGCAGTTGTTGTTGAGCCTGCTGTGAGCAGTCTTGTGTGGGACCCTGTGCCATTCAGTGGCTGATGCAACCTTTTCAGGAGCCACTTCACAAAGCTTTGTGTTTGAATCTCCAGTGTTTTGATGGTAAATCTCTTCTTTTTTTTCTTCTTTTTTTTTCTCTCTTCTTCTTCTAACATTCCCTTACCTTGACTGTGAAGGTTGATGGATTGCATCAGGATGGGGTTTGTGTGTGCAATCAGTTTTTCTGCAGTAAGATATTTTGTGTGTAACTGTTTCACAGCAGTATGACATGATGCGTGCAATAAAAAAAATTAACTGTGGTATCACATTGCAGTAAACGCACACCCAAACATCACCCCATTTTGCTTGGTTTTCTCCTCTGAGACTGCACAACGCCTCCTGCCATGCAGACAGCTGCACTCTGTCTTCAAAGATGATGATTCAGTAGGCTCAGTAACAGTTATTTGCTTCCTCATAGGCACAGCTCACAGTGGGTGAAAAAGTGTTTCTGAGCTTTTCTGCTGTGTCTGCATGTGTGCATGTGTGTGTGAAAGGTTGAGTTCAAAATTGAGTCTGCTGATCAGTAGTGTGATTTGGTGTTCACAGTACTTGAACAGTGAGTAGAAATATGTTAAGAAAAGAAAGAGAGAAAAAAAAATGTGTGCAGTTGTATTTTAAAGTTAAATCTAGCACAAGTTAGATGTTCAATTGAGAATGCTGCAGTACTTGGCACATGGGAAAATGTTGGGATTATTTATTTGTTTGTTTGCTTTTTTTGGCATCTGAATATGCTTTTTGTTTTGTGCCCTCATCTTATTTAGGTCAGGGTTATTGTTTGTCTTCCTGTGTTCTTTTCTTTTGGTGTGTGTTGTTGTTGCTACTGGTTTTCAGAGGACAGAAGAATTGTTACTGATGTTACAGATATGTTACCGATTGTCTTATGAACTGAGTTTTCTGAGTTCAGTTCTGTAATTCATTCCAGTAATTCTCGTTTGATAGTATGAAAAACTGGGGGGCGCGGGGGGTGGGGGGGGGGGGGGGGGGGGATAAAAATAAATCCAGCAGATCACAGGACAGTTTTATAATTTAAATTGTTTAGGGGCTTTCATGTTGTAAGAGAAACAGTCCATGATTTTATGAACAATTGACTGTATAAACAATAAAAAATGTTTGTGGTGGAGTTGTAAACTTTGAATGATACTGATTGTCTCTTTCAGTTGTTGTGGGATAGGGAGAGGGGCGTCTTCGCCATATGGACGATGGAGAACAATCGCAGTGCTGTTTCACAAAGGTTTGGGTCATTTGGAGAACGCTAGCTCAGAGGTTTGGGTCACATGCAGATTGCTAGTTCAGAAAGCTGTGGGTCATTTGGAGAACTTTTGTCAACATGTGATTACTGGTTCACAGTGGTTTGGGTCACCTGCAGAGCCTTCTCAGTGTGACCGCCAGTTCACAAAGCTGTAGATCATTTGGAGAACCTTTGTCAACCGTGTGACTGCTGGTTCACAGCAGTTTGGGTCACATGCAGAGCCTTTTCAGTGCAGTTGCTGATCCACAGTGGTTTGGGTCATGTGCAAAGCCTTTTCAGTGTGATTCCTTGGTTAGAATGGTTTTGGGTCATGTGCAAAGACTTTTCAGTATGAGTGCTGGTTTACAGCAGTTTGGGTTGCATGATAGAGCTTTTTCAGTGTGGGTGCCGTTTTGCAGCAGTTTGGGAGTGGTTGCTGGTTCACAGCAGTTAGGGTCATGGGCAAAGCCTTTTCAGTGCAATTGCTGGTCCATGGAGGTTTGGGTTATGGGCAGAGCCTTTTCAGTGTGAGTGCTGCTTTGCAGCAGTTTGAGTCATGGGCAAAGGTTTTTTAATGTGGTTCTTTGCTCGCAGTGGTTTGGGTCATGCTAGTCTATTCAATGACAATGTGGGTCATGGGCAAAGCCGTTTTAGTGCGATTTTTTTTTGCTCAGTGGTTTGGGCCATGCTAGAGCCTTTTCAGTGTGATTGCAGGTTGACAGAGGTTTGGGTCATGGGCAAAGCCTTTTCAGTGTGATTGCTGTTTGACAGAGGTTTGGGTCATGGGCAAAGCCTTTTCAGTGTGATTGCTGGTTGACAGAGGTTTGAGTTGCAGGCAAAGCTTTTTCAGTGTGATTGCTGGTTCACAGAGGTTTGGGTCACTTGCAGAGCTTTTCCAGTGTTATTGCTGGTTCTGTAGTTTGAGTGGTTAGATATCAGTAGATGGCTTTTTTTTTCATACTGTTACTTGTAACTCAAGATATAAAGTTTTTGAATAAGCGTTTGTTAATGTGTTTTTCAGTTGACTGAGCGTATATTTGCATAGGTTATGTGCAATAAACTTGTGCTGCTGTTTGAAGTGGGGATGTCATACTATGGCTTCAGAGAGTCAGTTACATAGATGATATTTAGGGAAGAAGCTGATGCATGTGTGTGTGTGTGTTGCCATTTTCTGTGTATGTCTTTCTGATCATAAAGTTGTAATCCGGTACAAAAGGCCTTATAATTTTCATTTCCTCATTTTATATGTGTGCATCACTTGCACATCCTTCTGTTTCACATTCTGTTGTATTTGAGTGAGTGGTGTACAAGCTATGTTGAGTTTGTATGAGTTGTGACTAACACTAAAGGATCCTGTTTCTATGGTTCCATGCATTTTTGACTGTGAGTGCTCATACACTTTTATGGAACTAAAAAGTCCTGTCTTTGATGCCTGAAGTTTTTTTAGTCGGGTTTACTTTCAGTCTCCATGGCGCTGTTTCGTACCAACTGCCTTAGATGGTGATAGTTAACACTGCTTAATTCTCACTGTAATTCTCACTGTAGCATTGCTAACACATTTACACCATAGTGTTGCTAACATTATC
This sequence comes from Alviniconcha strummeri, assembly GCA_963584105.1. Lineage (NCBI taxonomy): Eukaryota > Metazoa > Mollusca > Gastropoda > Provannidae > Alviniconcha > Alviniconcha strummeri. The sequence continues at coordinate 12,859,197 of OY757556.1, forward strand.
ATGCCTTTCAAGCAATGCAGAAATTGTGAGATGAAATAATGATGGTGTTTATTATTGGAACGTGAACACTAATAATGACAACAGTAGTGAAACATTGACTGATGAGTCAGATTGTATGGTGTAGACAAACTCTTCACCAGATTCCAGATACCACGTTATTAGCAATATTTGGGGTTTTGATAACTCGGTAACAAAAGAAATGTCAGCCTCAGGAACATGTAAAAGAGAAGTGCATGGAACCAGAGAAACAAGATCCTTTCACTTTTAAAGGAACTAGCCTTTTCAAAGCTGGTTCATCCATCGATCTGGCAGAAGTGATCAAAATAAAAGAAAAAATTATAAAGGTTTTGGGGAGAAAAATTCTCCCTCAGTTTTTTAGTTTTTTAACCAAGTTTCATTAGTGACAAATACAGGGTCACTGGCATCACACGACAATGATGGATGCCCCATCCTTGATATTAGGCATGGAAGTACATGCTTTTAGGCATGGAAGTACATGCTTACTTACCAGCAGAACCCAGCTGCCATTTTGTTTTGTTTTTACAGTACACTACAGCAGGCTGTTGTTAGCTGTTGGCCAGCTGTGACACCTGCCAGTGTGTTATTTATTGTTGTTTTTTAACAGCACACTACAGCAGGCTGTTGTTAGCTGTTGGCCAGCTGTGACACCTGCCAGTGTGTTATTTATTGTTGTTTTTTAACAGCACACTACAGCAGGCTGTTGCTAGCTGTTGGCCAGCTGTGACACCTGCCAGTGTGTTATTTATTGTTGTTTTTTAACAGCACACTACAACAGGCTGTTGTTAGCTGTTGGCCAGCTGTGACACCTACCAGTGTGTTTTTTTGGTGTTTTTTAAACAGTACACTACAACAGGCTGTTGCTAGCTGTTGGCCGGTTGTGACACCTGCCAGTGTTTTTTTGTTTGTTTTTTTCAGTACACTACAACAGGCTGTCACTAGCTGTTTGGCCAGTTGTGACACTTGTCAGTGTTCTTTCTTCTTTTTTTAACAACAGGCTGTGGCTAGCTGTTCAGTGAGCTGTGACACCTACCTGTATTTTGTTTGTTGTTGTTTTTACAGTGGAGTCCTGCTAGCCATCACTGATAAAAGCTGGACTGTAAACTGAGAGGAAAAGAAGGGGGCATTTAAAAGCTAAATCCTTGTCAGTACCACACGTGAAACTGGCAAAAGCCAGAGATGTCAAAAGAAAATCTGGTATTGTGATGTTTTACTTTGATCTCCTCTGCCCATTGGAGAGCGGCTAACCTTGGACAATTAAGCCACTTTTTGAGGAGGCCAGTCCCTTTAAGTTGCTCTGTAAATACTTGGCTTACTAAACAATGAAGAAGTTGTACTGATGTGTGATATAATCAAGTGCTGTCTCTGCTGAAGTCTAAATGATGATCACGTGGTGACAGTTCATTGCATGCTACCCTACTGTATCCGTGTTATTATTCTGCATGAAATTTGATTGATGTCCATTCACAGCTAGCCAATCAGTGTATAGTGAAGGTGGAGGGGAGGTGTCAGAAGTGCAGCCGGCGTTGATCCCTTCATAACCCCATGGTAAGTTTGATGAAGAAAAGGAGGGTTATGTGGGGGTAGGGGGTTGTTGAGCTTTTTATTTTATTTTTATATACTGTTCAGAGAAAGAAAAGAATATTTTTTCCAATGTTTCCAAAATTGCCAGTCACACAATGTATACAGTTTGTGGCTGAACAGGGGCCCAGTGACCCATTTTCCAGTTTTCAAAATGGCTAGCAGAGAATTCTGTGGTGCATGGAATGTCCAGAGCTGTGGAAGAAGTGCAGAGAGCAATTCCAGCTGTATAATTGTGTGGTACCTTGTCAGCTCCATGCCAAGACTGTCAGGTGATCTTTGATTCCAGAGGGGCACACACTTGCCAGTGGCTTTGATGATTCAAAAGAACCTGAACTTTATCAACTGCTGAATGAAACGTTTATGGATGTTTCACCATACCTTTCATTGAAGCAGTTGGTGAATTGTTTGGGAAATCATTCTCATTTTACCCCCCCCCCAATTAGAAATTGATATTTGCTAGACAGTCTCAGTTGTCCGTATGTTCATTCTCATTTTACCCCCCCCCCCCCCTTTTTTTTTTTTTTTTTTTTTTCCAATTAGAAATTGGATATTTACTGGTCTCAGTTGTCCATATGTTCATTTCTTCTTTTGAACAGTGTATATGATGTTGCCATATTCTAACCAGAAATACATTCAAATTTGAACTTGTAACTTCATTGTTGCAAAAGATTGATGCTGAAATAGTACTTCCTCTTTTTCTGTTTTTTCCCCTCTGGCATCATACTCAGATGTGCGTGTGCAAATGTACCGATGACAGTTTGGTCTGAAGGGAGCTGCTACTGATCAGCCAGGACACTAAGGTGACAACCCAAAATTCCAGGTTTTCAGGCATTGCTGATCCCTAATTTAGGCATGGGAATTGTTCACTAATTAACATAATTCAGCTATGAAGGTGCCTGTATTTTGCTATTTAATTTTTTTTTGTTGTTGAAATGCTTCCACTAAAATGAAAATTAGCATTGCAATGAGAAGCATCAGCATACATGTGCAAAATTTATTGAAACGGTGACAGCCAGCTAAGTGTGTTGAAAATTTAAAGGTCAATTTCTGCCCCCTTCCCTCCCCCCCCCCTCCTTTTTTTCTTCTTCTCTTTTTAAAAAGTCTTATACCTTCTCCCCCTCCCCCCCCCCCCCCCCCCCATACACACACACACACACACCATGAGACAGTTCCCATGCTGATTTCTCTGTCAGGAACTCTAGACACCACTGGCCTTAAAGTACCTGTAGTAGCTAGTTATGTTGTGTAACTGTGTAGTGCACACAGTGCTGCATGTTTGTGGGAGTGTGGAACAGCATATGATGCGGTATGTGTTGGTGACAGATGTAGCCATGCTTTCTGTGTTTGGGATAGCGTGCTACCTTTTGCCTGCTGCTCAGCTCTTGGCCCTCTTGGAAGGAGCCGTTTGTCTGAACCCCAGCAGTGTATTGATATTTGGAACTCTGCCTTCACAGCCCAGTTCAGCCCAGTTTAGCTGACACTAGTGACAGTGCAAAAAAAAAAAAAAAAAAAAAACCATTAGGGGGAGGACATGTCAAACTTAAGAACAGTCAGCTGAAAAATATAGCTGGAATTAGTTCTTTCATCTCAAGTGTGTGAGAGGCTAGCACTTGCACATGGACACAAACACACACACACCACACACACACACCACACCACACGCACCACACCACACCACACCACACCACACCACACCACACCACACCACACCACACACACACACACATGCTTGGGAGTGAATGAATTAAATGGACACTTTAGGGTTTGTCATATTTGATTATTGAGCAACGGCAGTATTTTGGGAAAGCTTTGTCCTTCAGTATTCATATTTTTGCTTTCTCTTTGTTGTTGTTTCAGGCACATTTTCAAGAAGTTTAGACATTACATATATATGACAAAAAGTTATTGTGATGTATTAAATAGCACCATGCATGAAAGGAACACCAGTATCTAAACTTTGAGACAGTAAGCACAAATTACATGCAACAATCAAATTAAACAAAACAAAATTAAGTTTTCCAATTCTGGGGGTGTTGCATGGAATCAAGATCCAGTTCAGACTGAGAAAACTGACAGAAAATTTTGGGAAGTGTCTGTCACCGCAACAGACAGGAATCTGTATTTACAAATATATCTTCTTCTTTTTTTAAGATGGAAGAAGAAAAAACAGTAAGATTTAGAAAGCAAAATCCTGGGCAGTTGGCCATTATCCGTTGCCACCTGTCAGCATAGTACCACCATATTAATAGGATCGGTGTTTGATTTGAATGTTTAATTCTTGTGATTTATTGGGAAACTAAATCGTGTTTTACTGGGCAAACAAATTATGTTGTTGGGTTGTTGTTGATTTTTCTCTGGAAACAGTGACAGGTGTAGAGTTTAAATAATATGTTTCTTAAAATTTCACAAATTTATGTTTAAATCTTCCTGTCATAATATATCCGGCTGAAACATGTAATTGAAGGAGACTGTGTAGGTGTGGGGCCGGGGATGTGCGGGGGGATCATCTTCTTACTGATCATTGCAGCTTGCAATAAAAAACATAAAAAACATTCTTCAGTGACTAATACTGTAGACAGAACAACAACAGCCACCAACAAGGAGACAGACAGCAGAAAAAGAAAGAAAAAACAGTAGATTTTAAAGGCTGATTTTGCAGGTCATGAGGTAGCCATTTTGCACTGTGATTTTGTGTCCTATTTTGGTTCTGAGCTTGCATTGTAGAAAATGTATTGTTTCACTGTGATTTGTCAGAGTATTGAGAGGGTTTTGTTCCTAATGTATCTGTGTACATACAAATAAAGATGTTAGCTTTTATGAGTGTCAGCCTTGTGTATACCTGTAGAATGTGTGTGTGTGTGTGTGTGTGTGTGTGTGTGTGTGTGTGTGTGTGTGTGTGTGTGTGTGCATGCATGTTGGAATTAATAAGACACTGAATGAGGTATGTGTTTATATTATAAGGTTGGGTATCATTGTTCTCTTAATTCTGTAACTTATGTGGACCCTATTGTTTTATATTGTGTGCTTCGGGCTCATGTCAAGTGTCAGCACTTTTTAACTTTGCTTTTACAAAAATTACACAGGGTAAAGCCAGATCAAATCAGTCAACATCAAAGTCATTTGCATCATACCATTCTGCCACAACGTGTTTCACTGTGGACATTGAAAGTTTGCCATTTCTGAGGCCTTTAAAGTCTGAGAAGAATGAACAAACATTGAAAGTTTGTGAATTTCAGTTTGTATCAAACCAGCTCTGGTCAACCTGACAAAGCCAGTGCTGACTGACTTTTAGAATAACTAGTTAGCTTCACACTTTAATTGTAAACAGTTTATTATTAAATACAATAGATCTGCATTATCAGCTCAAACTGAACGACGACAAAACAGAAGCTCTTCTCTTTCCCTTTTTGTCTTCCTTGAAACCTTCTACCATTCCCCTCCCTGACTCGATTACTCTTGGCTCTCACGACATCCCCTTCTCTGATTCTGCCAGGAACCTTGGATTCATTCTTGACTCAAAACTGTCCATGAAGAAGCACATCATAAAAATCTGCCAAACTGCTTATTTCAAGCTTAAACGCATTAGTTCAATCCGCAGGTTTCTCACTGAAGACGCAACCAAGACTCTTGTTACTTCCTACATCCTTTCATGGCTTTCACTGTCTCCTTATGGGTACACCTAATTCTGTCATCCAACCTCTCCAGAAAACTCATAACTTTGCTGCAAGACTTGTTCTCTTGGCACCCCGTCATCACCACGCAACACCTCTCCTGGAAAAACTGCGCTGGCTTCCCATTTCAGAATGTATTAAGTATAAAGTCACTTGTATGTGTTTCAGTGCTATAAATGGTTCTGGTCCTGCTTACCTCTCTGAACTGCTGCATGTCTACACTCCATCTCGTACACTACGCTCTTCTTCTGACACCCGCATGCTGGAAATCCAACAATACAAACGCAAGACTCATGGCTTCCACACTTTCTCTTGCTTTGGACCCCACATTTGGAATTCACTCCCACAAGACCTTAGACACTGCTCAACCCTGTCATCTTTTAAAGCCAAACTAACAACCTTCCTCTTCTCACAGTATTTCCATCCTAACTAATATCAGTACCCAGTTTCTGCTAGTCAGTGTATGCATGTATGTGTGTGTGTGTGTGTGTGTGTGTGTGTGTGTGTGTGTGTGCGCACGCGCCCACACGCATGCGTGTGTGTGTGTGTGTCACTGTGTGTGTGCGTGTTTGTAGTGCTTTTTTATTTTTTATAATACTTTATGTAAATTGTTTTGGTAGGACTATGCTTTACATGTGTATAGAATATCATATTTAGGTTAATATGTACCATGTGAGCGCTCAGGGCGTTGATGAGCGCATGATAAATGTACATTATTATTATTATTATCAGGTGATAAGATCACTGCACAAGGAATGTGTCATAGTGTTAAGCCTGTACACTTGTGCATTTACATCAAGCATTGAATTAAAGAAGAACAGCAGGGCAAAAAGTCGTACATAAAAGATATTATGGAGTGGCCACATGCAGGTACAATGCTAAAATCAGCACAAGCACGTCAGGTTGTGGTGGTAAAATTTGATAGCTGTGCCTTCGTAATTCTGTGTGTGTGTGTGTGTGTGTGTGTGTGTGTGTGTGTGTGTGTGTGTGTGTGTGTGTGCGCGCGCGCGCATGTGTTTTGTTGTCGTTTTTTTTTTTTTTTTTGTGTGTGTGTGAGAGAGAGAGAGAGAGAGAGAGAGAGAGAGAGATACGGTATAGGCACAGGTTGTTTGTAGGACATACGGGGCGGCATAACTCTATTAACTGTTTTGTATAAAAATCAAGAAAGTGTCCTTATGGTTTCTGTGGACGTTAAGCACCATGCCTACTTACTTACTTGTACGATTTGTTTGTGTTTTCGATCTGAAATCCGGCTGACTGAGCGTAAAACACAAACTTACTAACTTACTGTTACTCGATCTGCAATATTTACAGTGGTTATTCTGAATTTGTGTAAAAAGTGAGATTAATGTCCCTTTCCCGGAAGGACATGTTTGCGCATGTGCGTTTTTCCTACTTCCTTTTTCCACCACTACAGAAACAAGATGGGTGAGTGCATGTGTGCAGCTGCTGAAAAATCTAGATTTGTAACACAAACATGTGAACATCTTTCAAATTTGTGTAATTGATTGACATGAACATACATTTATTCGTGCTGAAGTACGATTATGTCGACTATTAGGCGTCATGTTATGATGATTGATTCTTTAAAAAGTAGTTCGTGACAAGAATAGGTGAATGCTTTCCTGCACATTGAGCTAGAGATAATCCACATGTGCGGTAGCTGTTGAATTAAACTCTTCAAGTAATGTTTTCAGTGCTCATTTCATCAGTCCGGTTGCGCTTTTGTTCTTTTTCTTTTTAAATCGTTTGATTGCGTGAATGGGGGTTACAAACACTTTTTAGTATTTACTGTAGAACGCGGTGTCTTAAAAAATGCGTTCAACCAAAGACGACTACACACACTAACATCGACATTTTTAAAGAACAATCCTGTACTCGTTTAGTTAAAATTCTGCCTAAACCAGAATTCTGTACAAGCCCGATGAGTAACGGCATTAGTTCCAGTATCCTCGAGCTTGGGACCTTCCATGGCACTGGCAGTCAACTTTTTTCACCAGTGCCTGGTTCCATCCGGCATTTTCGCTGGTAGGGCCAGATTCCTGGCTGGTTTGCTTACGTTCTTGAGTAGGCGGCCTATTGTGAACCAGCTCAGAGCTAGTGAAAGAAACTGGTTCAAAACTGTCGTCACAATTACAAAAAAGTCAGTCAGAGGAAGCATTGTTTCACCATGCACAGTTCTTCTTTCATATAGTGCCAACTTCAACACGACTGACACTTTTAGTGCATGCTTGCTTATTTTGTTTCCATAGTCTGCCAAACTCGGACATGGACTACAGGAAGTGGGGGGTGCGTGCGTGTATGCGTACATTGTTATTGTTAAGTATTTTCCTTGTATTTGACCGTTTTTTTTGCTCTGTGTTTCATTGAGTTGTTGATGTTTTATTGTTAATTTTATTGAATGTTTTTATGTAAATGACAAGCCAGAAAGCAAATTTCTCTACACAGAGACAGTAAAGTTGTATTGATCCTTTTGCATGCATATATACCAAGGGGACATGGTTTATAGTCTTGTTCGAAAGACTTTTGTACAGTTCACAGAAATCTGGAGAAACTGGAGAAATCTCAGGGTGGGTGCAATGCCTGGCACCTGATGGTCACCCATCCTTTGGTGACAATGCTCGATTATGCGTAACATTGGCTTTTGAGAGTGAGTACTGCTCTGCACCACTGACTCCTGTGCAGACATTACCATTAGTGTTTTAAAGGTACCTAGATGAGCTGTTTTGGCTTGGTGAGATGAATAGCAAAACTTTATAACTGCGTGGAGTCTTTTCTGTTGTACCTACAGTTGTGTTGTTTTGCAGGTATTTCACGAGACAGATGGCACAAGCGCAGGAAGACTGGTGGCCGTATGGCCCAGCTGAGAAAGAAGAGAAAGTTCGAACTTGGTCGGCCTCCAGCCATGACCAAAGTAAGCACTAGCAAAGTAGTAGTTGCAATGTTTTGGTGATCTAATTAGATCAATTTATTTATGTGTGTACAAATGTGTAACTATAGAACACACAGTGGGATGGCAATAGTGCAGCGATTGTGAAGGATGGTTGCCTTTTGTGGGTATAAAGGCCAGTTTGTTGTACAAGATTTGTAGGTTGCGCTGTTTAGTGACCTAATTAGTTCAGTTTGTGGATGACAGTCTGAATTTAGAACGCTAGTTTGGAAAGCAGTGGTACACTAATTCATAGTGCTTATTTGTTTGCCAGGGATAGTTTTTGTCTTCTGATGGTAAGAAAGCTGTTCTGTTGTATGCTATAAGATGATTTTTTGGGGGGGAGGGTGCTTAGTGAAAGGGTGCAGGTGATTTAGGTAGACATGAAGAGCAAAATGAAACTGGGCCAGCAAGGGTACAGATCTTAACATCACCACTGGCATTTAGTGAGTATTTTTGAACTACTGCGGCACAAGTGAGTGACAGTTTTCTTTTTAGTAAAACTGGGGGGGGGGGAACTGCTGTAGGGTACCACTGCTGTATATGACTAAAATTAAGTGAAACTGGCTTAAGGTTGCCTGTGATTAATGTTTTTAATTGTTTCTTAACTGCCAAATTTTGTCAGTATTGGTATGAAGGCTTTAGAAATGGTAATTGTTTATTAGCCTGTATGTTTATAAAATACCATGTTTTTGTTTGTGTGATTTTGCAAATGGGTTTGTGCTGTGAAATGTAACATGCACTGTTGTGACTGGCAGCTGGGTCCAAAGCGCATCCACACTGTGCGTACCATGGGAGGTAACAAGAAATACCGAGCCCTCCGCCTGGACCATGGAAACTTCTCATGGGGATCTGAGAGTAAGTTACTGTTGTGTTGAAATACCATGAGATTTTGTTGTTGTTGCATCTTTTACATCACTTTCGTAAGGAGGAGGATTTCATTAAAATGTTTTAGCTGCATGTCTCTTCTTGGGATTTCATGTAACTGAAAATTAAAAACGTTTTGCAGTGGGTCAGTTTGTGATGTAATACAGAATACTGTATAAATTCATCTTCCCTAGTTGAGAATATTTACATTGTGCCAGTGTAGTCAAGTTCAGTAAATCAGATTATGAAGTGTAGTTGGGAGGAGACTGTGATGATTGAAACTTACACCATCTTTCGGCTGACTGCCTGATGGATTCTTTTCAGACTGATGTCTCTTAAGCAGAATATTTAGGTACAGCTTTTTGCTTTACTTTTTTCCTTATTCTCCATTTCTTTTTGTAGAAATCAGTGTCAGTGTTAGATTAAATCAGTGTCAATGTTAGATTGTTTGTCTGGTAAAAGCATAGTGGTAAACCAAAGGGCTGAGTGGGTTACAGTTTGTATAAGGGAAACCAATTTGAGCAGAACAACCGTAAAGCTTGCACATATTTGAGCAGAAGTAAAGCTTGCACACAAGATTTCTGCTTTTCCTTTTTTGCAGAAAATTATCTCTCTCTCTCTCTCTCTCTCTCTCTCTCTCTCTCTCTCTCTCTCTCTCTCTCTCTCTCTCTCATGCCTATATTATGTGTATAAGTAATGCCTGTAATTTGATATCTATATGACTTAGTGCCAAAAGGTGCGCAAGAAAAGAGGACAGAGGTACTAGAAAATAAAGTTGACAGGATGTGAGTGAGTAATGCATTTTTTGAATGAACACATGTGAAGTCATCCACCAGTGAAGGGAGAAGGCAGTGCTGCTCTTCGTTCCTGAGAAATTTGACTTTCAGTGTGATTTGGGACAAGATGTTGAACATTACACATTACAACAAGCCCACATCACTGTGCTGCTAATCATGCAGTTAACTGCGAAAACCCAACTGATCTAACAAGATATGATCCACATGAGTATTACCAAGTGAATTGGTGTTGTTCTGGGTCACACAGAACAGCATGCTACGCATAGTTTGTTGTAATAGATAACGTTCAACATACAGCCAATCATGAACATTTTTAAATGAATAAAAAGCAACACATTTTGAAACATAAACAGTTATTCTTTAATAGAACAATATGTGACAAGAAAGATTTGATGATTTTTTCCCCTAAAATTTAAGCTTTCTTGACATAAACAGCAAATCATGTAAGAAATATGTTGTACATTACTATTTCAACATGATGTACAGTGCTGTTTGTTTCTTGATGAAAATGATAAATCAGTAACTGTATTACTGTAAAGTATAAAGACACATAACTATTTCCATGTGAACAGTTTTTGCTGCATTAATTTTGTTGTCGTGGATAACATAACGTTAATAAGACAGTACGGTACTTTGTTTTTCATAACAAAATAAGTAATACTTATTATTTAACAAACAAGTAAGTGTTTTGTAAGAGAAAATGGAGCAAGTAAGAGTGAGCGCAGCTTTTGCTGCTTTTGGGTGTCTCAGGAAAACACACGCAACCTGTCATCCATGCATTTCTTGGTGATGTTGACTCGGGTGCCTAGGACAAAAATAGTTGAACAGTTAACTTAAAAGTGAAAGAATTCATAATAATAAAATTTTAAAAAAAATATTACTAGAAACATTACAGCCAAAGAATAATGCTATTAAGATCGGCACATAACATTTTTAGAACTTTTGGAAGGCAGACAGGCATTGTCATTATAATTCTGTCGAACGTTATTATTTCCACAGCTTGTGTTGTAATCGTAATGTTCAACACCTAACTTGATGACTTTAACCTGTGTAAATTCGAATTGTCTACCATATATGATGATTTGTTTGAAGACGTAGTTTGTAAACAAAACGAACTGCGTTAAGTGCAAGCAAAAAATGTAAAGAGTACGATCAGAATCTACTGTTTATAACCAATCTGCTGTCGCACATTACAATTTCAACACGGACCCATGTAAGAAACTTGGTAAAAACAAATTTACGAAAGCATCTGAACAAACTTTAGATCGACAGCAACAAAAACTCGCTCCCTATGCTAACATTCCGATACTTTTAAAAGATTCGGCATATACCAATATAAGTATCATCGTATAACCGGAGGATTTGACTAAATCTCCGCCAAATCTGCGATGAATGTTTAAATAAAGTTGAACGTTACGGTCTTCAAAAATATTACCACACACCTTTCGCGTATCAGAGCGTCTCTTCCATGCGGCCATGTGCTAAAAGCAAATGACCCGGATGTGTATCATGGCTGACCGGAAGTAGTGCAAAAGTGCAAAATCTTTTTTTCTTTTTGCTTGTTTAATACATTGTTGAACGTTATATATTGCAACAATTTTATGAAGAACGGTATATAAAAAATAAAAACTACCCAGACATTTGGCAGTAAAATAAAACATTGGCGCCTGATGCAGTGACGTACCACAGTGACTGGAGTAAAGTTTCGACGAAAGAGAAAGTCCGTTCTTCACTACAAAACTTAGAGACAATCGATTTTATATGAACTGTAAAGCGATATCTCTTCTGTGCAAATCAGTGACTGAGGTAATGTTTTGATTCGTCATGTACGTGATCGAAAGTACTCACCATGAGCGTGTCCGTTTTCAGGGGTCGAATTTTGTGGTGCTTTTCACTTTCAAAAAATATTTCTCCAGCTGCTTCAGATTTGGAGCTCATCTTGTTTCCACTGTGATACTGACCAATTATGAACATACACACAAAGCAACAACAAGACAAAGTGTTTCAAACGGATTTTATTGACAGTCGAAAATCCGAGTAGTGATCTCTTTCAGAACAGGTCAGTAATAATGTCGCTGGCAGTGGTAGAATAATATTTAATGCCCCTTTACTGTATTGATGCACTGAAAAGCATATGCAGCCCAAAAAGCATGGGACTGGGAGAAATACTTGAGCAATGGATGAAAACATGGCCATGGAGTAAAGCCAGAGTTCATTCATCGTACTATTTTTGTCATTATTTTATTTTTGTTGTTATACGCAGTTTAAGTAGCATACATACCAGCTACCACTTTGAAGAGATGGATGATGATTAATTCCAACACCATCTTTCGGCTGATGTCCTGATGGACTCTTATCTCCTGACATCTCTTCTCTAGTTGGATGCAGTTGTTTTTGTGCGCAGTCCACTTACTCAAAGGCTTCTTTTATTTCCTAGCATCTCTTCAGTTGGGAGATTCTCTGGGCAGCTCTTTCAAATTGGACTATTTTGCAGTTACAAAAACCATGTGGATCGTTTCTGTTGCCATAGTTTGGTGATTTTAAACTATTTTATGCCACCACTCACCAGTAGCTTGGTTCTTTTACCTCATTGATGTCTTGGAATTGCCTTTGTTTCTGTTAATGCTCAACCCCCAAATGATCCCCCTTCACTTTTGGCTGCAGAGGCTACTGTTGCCACTTTAACTTGCTGTTTAGCAGACTGATAGCATTCAACAGGCTGTGTATTACTATTCGCAGTATAGGTTATACTAGATACATGGTACATCTCTTGAGAGGCCTCTGAAGATGAGCAGTAAGTACTGTGATGAAGATAGTGTTGGGGAGGGGCATAAGCACTAACTTTCCATCACTTTCCATTTGTTCAATGAAAGGCCACTGATGGAGTGGCGGTGGATGATGATTACTCTCAACACCATCTTTCGGCTGATGCCCTGATGCATACTTCACTCCACTGACACTGCCACCCACCATGGCCGGCTCCATTGTGTTCATTTACTGTCAGTACATTTGCCTGTCCCTGGAGAAAATTTCATTCTATGTTATTCAGGTGTGACTCGCAAGACGCGTATCATCGACGTGATCTACAACGCCTCCAACAATGAGCTGGTGCGCACCAAGACCCTGGTGAAGTCCTGCATTGTGCAGATTGACTCCACCCCTTTCAGGCAGTGGTACGAGGCTCACTATGCCACTCCGCTCGGCCGCAAGAAGGGCGTCAAACTGGTGGGTTTGGGGTGTAAATGTAATAGAAATGGGGAGGGGAGTAAAAAAGGCAGGACGTTTAATGTTTTCTTTATTGCAGAAGAGTCATGTCCCCTGATGAGAAACATTTATCTATCCCATTCTCTCCTTTGCCATACATTTGTGAAAATGGAGGCAACACAACTATCAAGTGTGCTTGCTGGTACTCTGTCCTGGCTTTTTCTGGACATCATCTATTGTGCACAGTTCTGAGAAGTAGAAATAATGAGACGGGGGTGCTTAACTAACTGATGATGACTTGTGGCATGAAATAATGCAATGAAGGTTTATTCTGAAGGAGGAAGAATCTGCAGACCAAAAGAGTAACTTGGGAAGGTTGGAAGGATGCATTTTTTGCACACGTATTCGCTATACACAGTTTGCCCGGGTGTATTCTTTCTGGTGCTGGGCCCTTAATGTTGATTGGACAGAAATCTTGCTCATGTGATTTTTATTGTCATGTAGAAAATGTGTTGTATTTGTGGTTTAGGGTTTGTTTGGTAAGTACAAGATTTCTTCAGGGTGTTGTCTGAAAATATAACATTTTGAAGATGAAATCCTGTTTCTGTGTGCGTCAAAGGGATTTTGGGGAGTGTGTTGGTATTTGGTGTCATGGACTTTAATTCTTTTGCAACCTCATGCCCTATAGATACATTTTGTGTGCAGTCTGCTGAGGATGAGGCCATAATCAACAAAGTCCGCTCCAAGAAGGTGATGAAAAAGTACGAGGCCAGGAAGAAGCTTGCCAAAGTGGAAACCGCCCTCGATGAACAGTTCTCGGCCGGTCGTGTTCTGGGTGAGTTCTCTCCCTTGGCTGGAAGTGCGAGGCACACGGTGCTTGCCTGAAAGATTTGTCAGTCCAGTCATATGGACTAGCTGGGTCATGTTTGCTACAGTTGGTTGGTCAGACTTGGGATTAAGAGTTGGGAAGAGCAGAGTGATGACATCTTACCCAGTGATGGCTGATTTCAGCCTATGACGGTTGTCATAGTTACCCTGACTGCTCAGATACCCAGTAATCTTGAGAGAGATGGGCAGTCTTGTTGCAGTTGTATTTATAAGTAGATTGCAGACAGAAGTTTGCCATTTTTCCTTTGCATCGTTCGTGCTGTGTCCTACACAATAGTTGCACATACCGACTCCAGTCTTTTTGATGCTCCCTTCACTACTCTTCTGTCCGGGGTGTGTGCAGTTTTTAAGATGCTAAACAGAAAAAAATATCTGGCAGAGGTGGCATGATTTTCTGTAAAGCACTGATTTACACTGTGAAAAGTCTATTTCTTGCAGAAATATGCACTGAATGGCTTCCAGAAATGGGCCACATGGCCTGGTAGCTTCAGATAGACCTCGCCAGTTGAAATCTGTTACATAAAGCACAAATGCATGGACCTGAAAGAGAATTGTCACTGGGCCCAGTTTGGGAATCCATTTGGAGCACATCTGATGAAGAATGGGCTGTTTATACAAGGGTTTGATCACTTTGTGGTGGCTGGCCAAATCTCGGCTTTTATCAGAAGTAAGTTGTGGGTGTTTTTTTAAAGACATTGTCAGCACGTGAAGATGGCGGTACTGTATCAACCATTTCTACCTAAATAACTGACTTTATTAGTCTGCTGACTTTCCCCTTTGTGTTGACATCACCAGTAAGTCCTGGACAGATTTTTAAGTCACAGAATTGAAATTGAAAGGCCTGGGCAGGGATGTTGAATGGTTATGATGTGGATGCAGAGTGATGATTTTCAAGGTCGATGAGGACACAGTGACTGCGTGTCCTGGTCCGCTGATCCATGTCATAGTTACCCTGACTGTCTGCATCAAAACCTTCATTTGCTGGCATTAAGTAACTAGGTGTTTTATGCCCAGTCAACCACTGCAGTTATATCAGGGCAATGTTGGCTGGCAACTAAAGCGTTGGCCGACAGCATGAACTTTACTTTTGTTTTCAAAAAGACAACCTCTGCTTTGGGCTTGTGTCAAGTGTTAGCTATCTATGAACTGTCTTTTACAATGCAGTACATGTGACTGTTTCTCTGCATAAGTAAATGCAGCAAGTGGGCAGGAAACACATGCATGGACAGCAGGTAAGCCTTGAAGAGTGTTGCAGCCCCAAACGGCTGTTTTGCTGTAGAGGCCCACTCCAAAGGTGAGGGTTGTGCTGTTTGATTGATGGTGACCTGTGTGTTTCAGCCAAGATCGCCTCGCGGCCAGGCAAGCACGGGCGTGCCGACGGCTACATCCTGGAGGGCAAGGAACTGGACTTCTACCTTAGGAAAGTCAAGTCCAAGAAGGGGAAATAAGCTGGATGTTTGCACAATGAATAAACTTTGTGTCTGTCTTTCCGCCTTGCAGGTGTGTGTGGAATGGGTGCGTGTGTGATTCATTGGGTGGGAGTTATTAAGTTTTATTGGCTCACAAGGTGTTTAGCGCAGGGTGGTCACCATCTGTAGGCCGTTTTATACCGTACGATTTTATTTGCAAAGTCTCTAGGCTCACCGTCTGTAGGCCGTTTTATAGGGTACAGTTTTATTTGCAAAGTGTACAATGAGAGCGTGCTGTTTTTCTTCCTAAAAGGACGAGGATCAAGATGATCCTGCTGGTACACTGAATAGCTAATAATAGACTGATGACTTCAATAACCCGCCCCCTTCATTTTTTTTTTGCTGAACAGAAAAGATGCGCTAGCACACCATTCACGCATATAGTCCCATGCAAGTATTCTGTGCCGGCAGAAATCGTCCTGTCAGGTTTGTGGAAAGGCCTGTCACATCCACCAAAGTCTTGAGCTCAGTTTTGAACTGACGGAGTTGGGAGACTAACCACCGTTTAGAATTTTCTGGGCTAATGCCACAATGTGCACTTTCCCCTGCCGTGAATCAGTATGGTCACTACTTCAACGGACACATCGGGGAATCGTTAGATCGTTGGCGTACTTTGCAAATCACAATGCGTGACAACAGTTCAAGTACACCTGGAAGCAATTTCAGATGTCGCTGAACCTTTGTCACGCATCGCATCATCTGTTGAGTGACCATACTTCTGAAAATGATGATGGGCTAATTGTGAAACCGGCCATGGTTACGCAACTCCTGCTTTGGTGAATAATCCTGTCCCCGGAATATCATGGCTGGTTCATGTAACTCGTACTTTTTATGTAAAGGGTTCAGTTAAAAATTGGCTGTTTTACATCATGAATAGATATGACGCCGTTGTTATATTTTTCTTAACGTTTGCCCTTCTTGGGTGTTGAAGAAACCTATATATAGTCAACGTGTACTGTGAGGGTGGCGTGGTCTGAAACCGAAATACTGATTTAGTAAGTTTGCTTTCCGCCCTTCCCTGCCTACTCCTGCTGCACCCTTTCCTCCACTCCCTTTAGGAGAAAATATGCACACGCACCTGTTAAGCTATTCGTTAATGATCGAAAAACGTTCATAAGAACGCTTGTTTGTTTGGACGCAAACACAATCTGCAAATTTTTGGGATATTCCCCGTTGTCAAGCTACAGAACGACACAACACGATGAAAAATGAGATGCACTTACCTTTTTTGGTTGAGCTTTGTTTTCCTACCCAGTACTTGGAAGAACGTTGGCATGACTAAGTGTCGTTTTGTAAATTAACAAAGTGGATTACCCCCAAAATTCGCAGTGTATTTGTGTTCTATTGAGCATTCTTTTGAACTTTTTATGTGTTTGGATCTTGTTTTAAAACGCCAGCAGTCATTCTTGTTTCAGATTTTTATTTTTATTCGTTCATGACGTAGATAAAGAGGGGAACAGGATTGTACATCAGTTTCATTCTATAAAAGGAGGTGGGGAAAAAAACAATCCACACTGACAGGATAGGGATGTTTAAATTGTAGGAAATACTTCCTATAACAATACAAAACATACTAGTTCCCATACAATTCCCACTACCAGGAATGGCAGGACATTGTTCAAAATGTAAACAATATTTCATAACCAATACGAAACAAACACTAGTTTCCATACAATTCCTACCACGAGGATGTACAATAGCCATCAAAAAACAAAAAACCCGCATTTCAAAGCATGACGTTAGACCGACAGTATTTGAAATACAGATGGAGATTCGTCCGTAAATTTACCTATGAAAAATATTTCGGTCGACTTTTTTGCCCCTCCACAAATGCGAATACGTCAAGATAATTAGTGGCCCTTCACAAAAAAATAAACGAGAAAATGGAAATGCCTCGCGTAGACGCTTGCAACGCCCCTCCATATCGATCTGTTACTTTCTGTGTCCTCGCACATCTCAGCCCCATTCGCATGTGCATCGCTCTTTACTTTAGTCTTGGGATAGGTTTATTCCGCGTTGCCATGGAAACTAGAGCTGGCGCGTGCCCTTGATGTGTCCTGGAATACTGATGGGATCCTCTGGTGCGATGTTGACAAACCTTGATTCACGTGCCAGCGTTTTTAGCTTTGACGGCCCTTGTAAAGGTCACGTGTAAGTAAGTAAACATGGTGCTTAACGTCCACAGAAACCATAATGCTTTTTAGGGACGGGGTGGGGGGAGGTAGATTATATACCTATCACTGCAGTTACCACCAGAATGACTCCTGCATTAAGATGGGCAGCGATGACAGCCATGTTTCATTAATTGTGAGGGACAAAGTCACAAGACTGTCCACAGACCACAACTTTTGAAGAAAAAGGAGAGCCGAAGCGGATTCGAACCGACGTCCCTCTGCTTACCAGCCTAACGCCTTACCGCTAGGCCAAACCGGCTTCTGTGCGTGTGTTTGCTCTCTTATGAACTCCGATTTCGAAAATTGCAGTGCTTACAAATTCCAGTTCAGTTGGCATAATTTTTACGTTCTTTTCTCCCATGATCCTATACTGTAATGGGTATGTTATGTAAAACAACACTTCAATGTTAGTGTAGAGAAATTTGTCTCAGTCTCGTCATTTACATACAACATTGAATGTATTTTATAATAAAACATTCAATAAAATGTCGAGCTGAAAACCCACTCAAATGGAAACCAATAGATATCACACATGCATGCGCACATACATTTCCCTCTGCTCACCAGTCACATACAATATTTATAAAAACAAAACCTTTTTACTGTAACTTACATTCAAACATTAAAATATACGGGCAGTATTTATGAAGCAACGCATCAAGTGTAGGCAATAACAGTTTAACGCACGCATACACACACAGTAAATTGCCATGGTCAAATACTGCACACAATTATTAGTTAAATTCAGAATTAAGACGGTTATGCTAATAATACATATCGTAAACCTGAAGCACACCTTGGTTGTTTTGCCGGTAAAACTAAAAGAGTAAACATACATAAAACCAAACACTATCACAGGGTGAGTAAAACTGACACTTGAAAACCCACAGGGCCAACAGATTAAATAGCCCTAGAAATTAAATCGAAAATAGCAGTTGCAATAAAATGTTAAAAAAATGTTACACATTCTTCCTGGCAGTTGTCACAGTATGGTCGGCCCGCGGGAGTTTTTGAAACAGAAATGGGGGGGGGGGGGGGGGGTGTTTAAGCATGGACGTACACATACGCATGCAAGTTCTTGTTTAAGACTGACAGTCCACTGACAGTCCAGTCGTTCGGCTGGTCGGCCGTGGCACTGATCAGTTGGAGTCATCTTCAACAATCAGTTTCTCCGCCGCGACATCTTCGAAAGCTGGCAACTTTTAGGTCCATAACATGAGCGCGCACGCGCGCGCGCGCACACACACACACACACACACACACACACACACACACACACACACACACACACACCACGCACGCACGCACGCAATATCACACACACATACACACACACACACACA
This sequence comes from Alviniconcha strummeri, assembly GCA_963584105.1. NCBI lineage: Eukaryota > Metazoa > Mollusca > Gastropoda > Provannidae > Alviniconcha > Alviniconcha strummeri. Next base: position 12,878,141 of record OY757556.1, read on the forward strand.
CCGACTATCCCTTATATAACCCTATGCGTTTGACTGGACTCAAAACACCAACTAGCACACACACTGACGTACACATGCACTCACACAGACACTGACAGAGAGAAAGAGACATTCATTTCCAAGAGACATTCTGACAATCAATCACCGACCCGACCCAAACCGGCGGCCTGATGACCTACCAGACCTGTCCAATTATGGCTGGCAGACAGCCGTCACATCCGCCGGAAGACGTTTGTCACCACACGCGCCGACGGCTGATATTCACTTAAACGCCAAGCGGCCGCTGGAGTTCGCGGCCGGTGAGCCTGGTTGGTCCGGCGGTAAGGCTGACATGTGGACGGCGGAGGTTCGATTCCTTGCTTCGGCTGGCTCTCCTTTCTCTTCACTGAAAAGCTGTGGTTTATGAACCCATACTGAATGAATGAATTTTTATATTTTTATATAGCGCATAAAAACCTTCCACACAAAACCTTGCGTGTTCACAGCGCCAGATACACACAGTGCATACATGTAAGCTCTCGCAAGCTAAAACTACCAAAGGACATGCCCTCATACCCACCTACCCCTTTCCAAAAGTGGAACTATACATAACAGTTAAATATAAAAATATATACAGAGTTATAAATAATGATAACAGAAAAAAGAATCACACACACACACACACACACACACACACACACACACACACACACACACACACACACACACACACACACAGTAATTACGGCAACATCAGCTTCACTTAACACACACACCATCGCCTAATAAGTCTTATGTTTTCTGTGGACGTTAAGCACCATGTTTACTTACTTACTTACTTACTTACACACACTGTTTTGTCAGAGTCACTTTGCACCTTACAGTGAAGGCAAAATAATGCGGCCCTAAGCAGTCTGTGCCCATCTGAATGCAAAAATCGTGAGTTTTACAGAGCCAAGTATAAAATTAAAAAAAGCGATCTCGGCAGTCCATCGCTGTGTTTGGCCTAGCGGTAAGACGTTAGGGTGTGGCCTCGGTTTGAATCCATTTCGGCTCTCCTTTCTCTTCGAAAGTTGTGGTCTGTGGACACTGTCTTGAGACTTTGTCCCTCACAATGAATGAAACATTAAAATGGCTCCCATCGCTGTCCATCTTAACGCAAGGGGCGTTCTGGTGGTGACAGTGTAGCGATAGGTATATAATCTACCTCTCCGCTTACCTCCCTACCCCATCGCCCCCCCCCCCCCCCCCTCCGCCCCCTTCGCCCCGTCCCTAATAATATGCTTTCTGTGGACGTTAAGCACCATTTTACTTACTGACAGAGCAGCATGACCCGTCCCTAATAAGCCTTATGGTTTCTGTGGACGTTAAGCACCATGTTTACTTATCCATCGCTGACGCTGATAATAATAATAATTATAAAGAGGATTTCCAGAGCGCCCATCTACCGCACTAGGTGGCAGCACAGGGCGCTTTACAATTACACTAACCACACACACACACACACACACACACACACACACACACACACACACACACACACACACACACACACACGCACACACGCACACACGCACACACGCACGCACGCATGCACTCACGCACGCACGCACGCACGCACGGCGCTGTCTGCGCTCTTCATCAGTGGGTGATGGCTGTCTGTAGCCGGACTGGCAAAGCTTGAAGCGCTGCAGTCTGGACTGAGTGCTGCGGCACTGGTCGTCCGTGGCGCTGGTCAGAGGTGGTCAGTGGTAGAAACAGCCGCGTGACGCCGATCGCGAGCTACATGAAGACGCTGCATTCGCCGGGTCATCCTCGATGCTGGAGGTTGCGTGTCTTCTGGGTCAGGGTTCTCCATCTCGATTTATCCGGGTCAGGGGTCTCCATCTCGATCTATCCGGGTCAGGGTTCTCCATCTTGATCTGTCCAGGTCAGGGTACATCATCTTGATCTGTCCGGGGCAGGGTACTACATCTTGATCTGTCCGGGTCAGGGTTCTCCATCTCGATCTATCCGGGTCAGGGTTCTCCACCTTGATCTGTCCGGGTCAGGGTTCGCCACCTTGATCTGTCCGGGTCAGGGTTCGCCACCTTGACCCGTCCGGGTCGGGGTTCGCCATCTTGATCTGTTGGGGTCAGGGTTCGCCATCTTGATCTGTTGGGGTCAGGGTTCGCCATCTTGATCTGTTGGGGTCAGGGTTCGCCATCTTGATCTGTTGGGGTCAGGGTTCGCCATCTTGATCTGTTGGGGTCAGGGTTCGCCATCTTGATCTGTCTTGGGCTACTTCCTCAAGTCATTTCTTTCATCTTCTTTTTTTCTTCTTCTTTTTTTCTTCTTTTTTTCTTTTTCTTTCCTTTGTTCAATTTTTTGGGGAATCTTTTTTCTTCCTCTCTAAAGTGCAGCCAGTGCTTCTGTACTCCGCAGAGATCTCGGGCCCAGAGTATGATTATTGTTATAAAATATAATAAAGCGATAGCTCCTTATGAAGTCTGAACAACATGAAAGGGACGCGGGGTGGGGGTGGGGGGGTGGGGGGAGGAGAGAATACTGAAGGGGTGGGTGGGGGGGGGGGTGCTAATTAGCAATGATACAACACTCAAACAAGATCTGTTCACGGCTCGTATCCTAACTGAACGGCGCAAGGCAGACGACTGAACAAACAGACACAAAGATCTCATTTGGCTATAAAGAGGGGCGTGACTGAGGCGGCTTACATGTGACCGCGACACGGACAACTACCGGCAGCGAAAATAGTTTACAACGGGCCATAGAGAGTGGCGGAGTCGACAGGCTCAATTCCCACGCCACTTGTCCGGTCCACATTAAAGGGGAATGGAGGCAGAGAAGCAGGGCCATAATTCAGGAGCTGTGTGAGAGTCGAGGTGGCCGTCCTGGGCTGTCCGTCCTAACGAGCCTTCTGGTTTCCGTGGACGTAAAGCAATATTGAACCATGCTCACTCACTTGTCTCAGCTTGTCCCTAATATGTCAACGACATCCGAGGACATTAAGCATCACCTGAAGGAAGAAGAAGCAATGAAGCTGGTCTGAATATCAGTGTCTAAATAGTTCTTCTTTCCGTCTGCCTGGCGAGTCGGTTTGGCCTAGCCGTAAGGAGGCGTTAGGCTGGTAAGCAGACGGACCTCGGTTCCAGTCCGCATCGGGTCTCCTTTCTCATCAAAAGCTGGGGGTCTGTGGATATATTATACTCTCTTGTGACTTTGTCCTTCACAGTTAGTGAAACATTAAAATGTTTTTCATCGTTGCCCATCTTAATCCAGGAGTCATTCTGTTGGTGACAGTGTAGCGATAGGTATATGCTCTCCCTCTCCCCGCCCCCATACCCCCCCCCCCCCCTTCTCACTGTCCCTAACAAGTCTTGTGGCTTCTGTGGATGTTAAACACCTGTGTTTTAGTACTTACTTCATCTGCCAGCTTCATCTGGTTGGTGACAGTGTAGCGATAGGTATATAATCTGCCTCTTCCCCTACCTCCATACTCCCCCCCCACTTCGCCGCCCCCGTCCCTAATAAACCTTATGGCTTCTGTGGACGTTAAGCACCAGTGCTTTAGTACTTACCCTCATTTGCCTGATTTATTTCTTGTTCTACACAATATCTGTACGACTGAAGTGGTCATCACTTAAGCAGCGCAGGAATACAGCACAATATCAGCAGCGACTTGATGCTGTCACCCATCCAGCCTGACATCTAAACTACAGATATTTCCACCACGTCAACGACGTGGACGTCATCAACAGTTTACCCTCATCCCATGCACAGTCATGTACCGACAACACTCCTTCCTCCCCAGAACCATCAGAGACTGGACTGCCCTCCCCACAGAAGCAGTTGTGGCCAACACTCTTGACACTCTTGTGTCCCGCTCCCAATAAAACCAGACTTTTTGTGCCGGCAGATCTGCCCTCAAGGTGGCAGAATAATCAACATATTGACTGTCGCTACTATACGGAAAAAGAAGATGTGCTTTCT